>JAODLD010000052.1:17243892-17264493 GCA_026781065.1 Mormyrops boulengeri | reverse complement strand
GGGGGCGGGGGGGGGCGGGGGGGGGGGGGGGGGGGGGGGGGGGGGGGGGGGGGGGGGGGGGGGGGCGCCCCCCCCGCGACCGTTTTAGCTGGGGAGAAAGGTTCTGGTCTTCTATAAAGGTGCCATGAATCAACAGCTCAAAAAGATTTTGAGATACCTGGTCATTCCTGCTCCTGACACCATGCCGGACCCGGATGTGGTTCTCCAGAATGACCCGGCTGCTGAAGGTCCGCTTGCCCTCAGTGCAGTACCTGCACATGGACAGCATGGCGTGACCATCCTCACAACCTCATGCACAGGGTGAAAAACTCACGCTCAGCCGGAGATGGCTAACCATGCAGAGCAGAGGGTGGGGTACACAGACAAAACCCAAACCCAAGACCCCCCCCCCAAAAAACTCCACAAATCCCCAGAGCAAAGGCTAAGCAACTGGGCAGAGCCCAGGTCACAGGAGGAGAATAGACAGACGCACTGGCAGTGGAAGACCCTCTTGATGCCCTCATGGTTGACTCGCACGTGGCGCCGCAGGCTGGGGGCAGAGCAGAAAGAGCGCTCGCACATGCGACATGGGAACTTCTTCATGGCCTGGGGAGGGACAGGTGGCAGTGGTTAGCTTATGGCGCCGTGGACCTGGCGCAGACTCCCTGGGGAGCGGCCACACACCTTGCCGTGCTCCTTCCGCATGTGGCTCACGTAGTCCTCCCGCTCTGCACAGTGCGCTCCACACTGTGTGCACGTCCACTCCAAAGATGCGCTCTGAGCCGAGGGCCCCAGACCTGCTTCTGGAGAGCTGGGGGCCTCATCAGGGCCCTGCTCCCCTGCCTCCCCATCCACACCATCCTCCTCGCCGTCCTCTGGGTCCCCAGCCCAGTCCTCTCCGTCAGAGCTCTCAGGATTGGTGGTGGGGGGCACAGAGGCGGTTGAGGCCTCCTGTTTCACGGACAAGCCTCTGTGGGTCGTCTGGCAGAGACACATTCCAGAATGAAACAGGTCAGGGTCAAAGGTCAGGAACATGAACACGGGAGAGATATCAGCACAGCGTCATGTTCTTGCTGTAGAACTTAATACAAGGAGACACTGTCGACACCTTGCTAAGGCCAACACAAGAGATGATGTATGCCTTTGGTGACGGCACATTCACACTGAAAACATGAATGTGCAACACAAAAAGGCAAGGCATCACTGGGAAAGTGTCCTACCTTTCATGTAGAGCAGGAAACCACTCAAAGATAAAGAGAACAGATGAGAAACTACAACTTCATAAAAAAAAGACAAACCTTTATGTGCTCCATCATGGAACTTTTCTGAGCATAAAGTTTGGTACAATCGGGGCACTTGAAGACGTGCACTTTCTGCTTAGCCAGATGTGTGTCAAAATGCACGTAGAGCAGAGGCTTCTGGGTAAAAACTGTGTCACACATCACACACTTGTAGATCATCCTGCATAAATGGACAATGGAAGGTTCATGAGGAAGGACAGACTGTCAACTCAGAGATCAGACAACAAAAAAGCAGCAGGGAACCAAAACTGGGTACTAGCACATCAAGACTGTCACAGAACAACCTGCTAGCAGTTCAACAAAGTGAGGCAGACATGCTAAAATGTGCAGAGTGTCACTTTCTAACATGCTGTTTGGGTCCGACCACGTGCCCCGGTCCCATGTGGCACCTTACTTGGCCTGCAAGCTGCCCAGCGAAGGGTGCTGGGAGCTAATATGGCTAGCAGCCCCAGCGGAGGACTTGAAGGCCATGGGGCAGTTGGGACACTTGTGGAAGACCTCGCAGTGGGCGACCTGGATGTGTGTCTTGATGGAGTTCAGGCCCCCAAACACAATGAGGCAGCTGGAGCACCTGCAAGGCGGGGCGGGGCGGGACAGCGGGGCAGGGCAGAGAGACAGTAAGGGCAAAAGAACTTCCAAACTAGAATATTCTTTTGTATTTGAAAGATGCGGTTTATTAGAACTAATTAGAAAAATTTCAGCAGGAAGAAGATAGAGGCGCGCTAACACTGTACATTGTCCTATCGGATTCTCTCTAAGAATTGACAATCAGGCTTCTGATACGAGTGCTTTTCCGTGCGTAACCGCTCCAAACGGGCTACAGGGTTCAATGCATCGGCTTGAAACATGACGGCATTTTACTGCTACGGCGATGGTGGTGATCGGGCCAGACCTGTAGCCGATGCGGCGGGCAAAGTGCATGCAGGCCTCGTCCAGGTGGGTCTGAAAGCTGGCCTGGCGGGCGGAGCCCCCGCACTCGGGGCAGACGTGCGGCGCGCGGTGCTTGTGGATGCGCTGGTGGGCGGCGGCGCTGCAGCCGTTGGGCAGCATCATGGCTGGGGAGCATAGCGTGCATGTCTGCAGGGACACGCACACGTCAGCACACACTCATCACCATGTTCACCAGCAGAGGCCTGTCCCCAGCCCCGCCCCCAGAGCCCTCCCAGCTCCTTACCACTTCCTGCGCCTCCTCAGAAAAACTAACTTCTCAAAGTTATGAAGGCAGAGTGTCTCACTGGGCCAGACCCACGAAAGGGTAAAGGATCTGGCGCAGAAAGTGGCCCCGGGACCCATGAGGACTCACGCTGCTGGACTCAGCCTTGACCTCCTGGAAATGGGCAGCGAGCTCCGCGGCTCCGGCGAACTGGCTGTGGCACTCGGGACACTTAAAGCCATGATACTGCAGGGGCTCCGCCTTGGGGCAGGGCAGCGGCAGGGAGGCCAGGGGGCCCTCGGGGGCTCGCCGCGGAGGATTGGGCTGGGTGGCAGGCCCCTCCTTCAATGTGCTGGGGACGGCAGGGCCAGCAGCGCCAGCCGTCGATGGGGCCACCGGAGAGAGTACACCTGGAATGAGGGAGGACAGCATCGGCTAAAGCCCAACCTCCAGGACAGAAAGAACAAGGACTTGCTCCTTCATTGCCTACGGGCCCAAAGCAATTCTGTAGAAATAGCTTTATCATTTTCTTCCAAAAAGTCCAACTAATTACTAAGTATATGTATTCATATCAAATTTAAAAGGCAACACTCTGGGTCAATTCAGTAAATCCTATGTCTTGAAGCAAGTCGTGTTTACAGCATTCACAGTTAACATTTTGTTACCAAGAACCTGAGCTGCACACTAAAGGGAAAAGCCCAAAATTTGAAATTAACTGCATATCCAAATAATACTGGCAGCACATGCAAAAAGCAGAGATCATCCGAGCCTCATTATTCTCGCAAAACGTGACAGTCATCACCAGTCACTGGCATAATGAAATGTGTGACCTCTCACTTCTTTCCATTGCAAAGCCTCTTATCCTTCTGCAAAGATCATTTATCACCTGATTTAGATCAAGAATAGAATGGGCAAAAATAATTCTGCTTCTTTTGTATAAAGACAATTAATAATACAGCCAAAAACTGGTCCAGCACCGCTGCTTAGTGCCCGCGGGGCCTGAGAGGAGGGCAGAGAGGGAGGCGCCAAGGGACTCACCAATGGGCGTGGTGTCCTGCTGGCCCACCATCTGCTCGATGGGGATGGGCCTCATAAGCAGGTGGGAGCACTGCATGACCAGACCACTCTCTTTGTGCTCACGTGCATGCAGCAGCAAGCTGCACTTGTTGAAGAAGGCCAGCCGCTTGGCGCAATGGTTGCAGGTGACCTCAATGCGTAAGGAGCGCCGGTCGTAGTGGCGTGCCAGGCTGCGCTCGAGGGCAAAGGCATCGCCGCATTCCAGGCAGCGGTAGCCGCTGGAGGGCAATGGGAGGCTCCACTCGGCAGGCGGGGGGGAGGACAGGTCCGGCCGGTAGCTGGGCAGCAGATTCTTGCTGTTCAGGATCTTGTTAAAAGCCTCCACCAAGCTTGACTGGCTGCGCGAGATAACGGTGCCAGTGCCGCTCACGATGGAGGCCGGCTTGGACATCTGCTGGCCACCAGCTGGAGTGGCAGCGCCGTTGACAGCCTTCTGCGCTGTGGGGCGGACTGCGACCCCACCGATGCCCATGGTGAATTTGGAGGGGGTGGCTGTGCCAGACGTAGAGGAAATGGCACCCTTTGCCCCAGACGCCTTGGCCCTCTCGGATGCGGCGGTCGCCAACTTGGTCTGAGCCTTGCTAGCAGCCACGAGCATGGCGCTGCTGGCATCCTGCAGGGTGGACACCGGCAGCAGAGAGCTCTTTGCTGGCATCGGTTGGGAGGCGTCTACGTCAGTTTTCCTCTGCCTGGTGGCCACTGCCCGACCCCCTGCCTGACCTCTGCTGGACTGCGGGGCACCTTTGGCTGCCACTCGGGTGACGGTCCTGGTGATGCCGCCGCTGGAAGTCTTTATGGTCTTGATGCGCACTTTCAGGGGCCGGGAAAGGAGATTGCTCCCTTCCGATGAGGGTCTACCCAGGACAGCAGCGACCTCCTCCTGATCCTGCACCTCCACTTTAACCACCTCCTTTTTGGTGCCCTCACCTCCAAGATCTCCTACGCAGGTCTTGTCCTCAGCTGATCCATCTGCTTTGCCTTCCTCGAGCTCCCCATCTTCCTCCTTTTTGATACTGAGCAATTCTCTGTCCCTGTTCTTAGCTTCCGAAGATGAACCTGGGCCAGAGTCACCTTTGGGAGTCGGAGCGGCTGGCTGGGAGCGTGTGGGAGTCGGAGCGGCTGGCTGGTAGCGTGTGGGAGTCGGGGCGGCTGGCTGGGAGTGTGTGGGAGTCACACTGCTGGGGGTTTCTGGCTCAGGGCTTTCAGGAGAATCCCGCTCCTCTTTGACATGCTCAGGATTCCTGTCTTCCTGGCAAGGACTACTGGCTGCAGGTAAAGAGGGAGCTGGAGGAAAAGAAGGAGGGGAGGGCGACCCAGGGCCCAGCATAACACCTACTTTGTTTGAAGTAGGCGCCGGTGGAACTAGACGGGGAGAAGTGGAAAGGAGGACCTTAGGAGGAGACCGATGATAATGAGACAGTTTGGGTGGAGAACATACTGGGGACTCGATGCTTTCTTGAATCACCAGGGGACTCCCAAAGTCTGGCTCCGAGTCCTCATCTGACTCCAAGCGGCGAAAAACCGTAGAGGCAGACTGCTGCGTGCCATTAAGGCCCTGAGAAGCACGCAGCGGAGGTGAAGGGTACATCCCAGGGTGAGAGAGATGAAGACTAGCAGGGAGAGAAGATGGACTAGAGGTGGCTGGGGGCATCGGCTTCGAAGGGGTGAAGAAAGAGGACGACAGTCCCGGGGACACTCCCGACATGTGGGGGGCAGAACTGGCAAAGGAGGAGGTGGCAAAGGAGCCAGGGGCTTTGCCTGGGTCTGCTCCCAGGGGGCTGGGCTCCTCCTGTAAAAGCCCTATTTTACTCCCTTTTCCTAAGGGATCTCCCGGACTCATCAGGGCTTTTGGCCTGTCCAAAACATTGCTGTCTCGCCTGGCTGTCCGCACACCCAGGGCCCCACCCTCGGAGGCTGTTTTTGGGGAGCACGGGGGCCAGATTTCCCCATTGGACTGACTCTGCGACATGGCTGTGGTTCCAAAGCTGTTGTGGCTGGGAGGCTGAGACAGTACTAAGCCTGGCATTCTGGGGCCCAGCCGGGAGCCCATGAGGACCCCCCCAGCCTCAGTCCTGCCGCCGGCCCCAGCAGCTCCGCTGGCCCCAGCGCCAGGGCTGTTAGCCTGGCTCTCCTTGCTGTGCTCCAGCTCTGCCCCTCCGCTGCTGTCAGAGCGCACTCGGTTCTTCACGATGACGCTGACAATAGAGGTGTCACCCTGGCCAGGAGGAGGGAGACCCTGGGGATCCAGGGGGCTTGGAGGCCTCAGAGGGGGGGCGCCAGTGTCCCCCGCCTTCCCAAGGACCTGGTGTCCTTCCATTTCCTCAGGGGCAGACTGGATGGCTTCTTTAGCATCGATATCTGGAATGTCAAACGCTGCCAGCAGGTCATCAAAATCTGGAGTCTTCATGTCCCCCATGCCAGGCGTGTGGAGAGGAAGCTGTAGCCAAGGTTGGAGGGTACAGGGGGGGGTAACATAACAGCAAAGATACATCATTACACTTAATACACTGTACTGCTACCAAAACGTGCAAAATTTCACTATACTCATATTAAACTGCTCATTTATGTCCTGCAGAAGATGATGGAAACATATCAAGTACAGCTACGGTAGCAAGACACTGATGACGGTGAGACACAACAGAAGATGAGGGAATGTCGCATTCTGAGCACTGCAACATATCACTGCTAGCAGCTGCTGTGCTTGATAATTAATGTTCTCTCAAATTTTGTTATGCAGGAAAATTTATGTAATGACAAAACACCTGTGTGACCAGTACAAACATTTTATACTAGGCTGCATATTCTGCAGCTAACGACTGTATCCTGCACTTTAACTGGGCAGTAAAACGTAGCATATATGAAAGCAGCATGTCAGCCACATGGCTGAATGTGACCCACACACCACTGAAGTCTCACATCTCACTACAGAAATACAGCCAACTGTGACCGATGCTTTGTTACCATCCAGCCTAGTGATACGTCGGCAGGAGGCGGCACACAAAGCTCTTCCAAGTTGCCATGATCACAGAAATGCTCACCTGACACGGCAGCAGAGTAAACAGGAAGCTACAAATACGGACTTGTGACCAGAGCACTACACCTTCACGCCTGCACCGTGACCTTATCTTGCAAGGTGTCCTCGCGCACATGGACAGCAGGTCTACATCAGGCCACGCGCAGCCATCTAACGTTTCATTTCCTAACCGAGGAGCTTGAGAGATATTGGCCTTGATTAGTTTTTATTTCACAATTTTGTGACCAATATCACGCAGGGCTCTCATTAGTGTTACTGAGCGCGCACAGGACCCGATCGCCCAGGCGGCCCCTCGATCCCCCAGATCCGGACGGAGAAGATGCTGATCCTTACGGATGACTGCTCTCATTTCGAAGTGTTTTTCCGTTTAAACGAAATAAATGTACATCCCTGACGATTACGATAAGACACGGTGTGATCATACGCAACATTGCAAACGACCTACTCATATTCACAGTCAGCCGTGCCGACGATATTCCGAGCAAAGCAAAACTGCAAAATACCTACCGGGTATACAAACACAGCAAATCACTGACGTTTTAGAGTTGTGAAGTGACGGGAAGTAAGTAATGTTTATCAGCCTGTTAAAACTTGGATGATTTTAAGACGAAAATATTTTACATAAATAGTATGCATCCAATTCAGTTTACTTATCGAGCCAGTTGACGTTAGCAGATAAAATAGAGCAATTCGTTAGCTGTAATACAACCGAAATGCTCGATTCATGGATGCGAAAAACTAACTAATAACTTTATGCCGGACCCCTATAATTTAAAGAGAATTTGATGATAATCTATTTATTCATGTAAGTTTATTTTAAGCTCCCCTCAGCCTCGCTGGGGCTAGCTAGTGATCGTTAGCTAGCACAACGGCCATTTCGAGTTTCTAAAAATGGCCTTAGTTGGCGCATGTTAGTGCCTCGAGGTTTTTCAAGCGTTCCTGTAAATACTATACATCTGAAACGCTGCATAATGCTGCCATTTCTATGGGAAATGTTAAACTTGTTTACCTATCTCTGAGATTCCCGACGCTCTCACTCCAGTTGCAGCATCAGCTTCCGATCACATGACGAGACTGGCCTTCCTGATAGATATATACACCTAAAATATACTTCTCTTAATTTTGAACTATAAATTGAATCTGGTGCCAAATCTTAAGATAAGCTATATAAAAATAAATGATCTGAATACTTCTTCAGATTTTTTATTTCTTGGAAAATTGTAATATATAATTTTTTGTTTGGTTTTACTTTCGCCCTTTTCGGACCTTACGTTTACCGCATGTAAAATATGGACAGGACACGTTTTTTCTGTGCGTATCTGTTCCAAAATGCCGTGAAGAACAAGGGCTGAATGTATTGGATTCCCCGACAATTAATCAGGATTTTATTTTCAACAGGACAGTTATTTATCCTGGCAGTTATTTCCAAGACTTGCGTTCCTTAGTGCTGGATCCCCAGTTTGATTTTTGGATGGTGTAGTCCAGTTAGTAATGTAGTGAACTGCCCGAGAAATCACAAGCAAGCAATTGATTCCTGGAAGCCCCCCCCCCACACACAATACAGCTACAATATATAAATATTTATAACACTTACATGTTGGTTGATCAAAACATTGAGTCTTTATATATATCATCTATAAAGGCGAGACGATTAACTATTTAAACAGCTTTCCCCACCAATTGATAACATCATGGCGAATTCTGACGGACAATTCGATCAAATGCTTTTATTCTGTAACAACGTGCTACAGCTTTCTGAACACGTGAATTCCTGTTTTATTTGTGACATTGATATAAGTGTTACTACTCTATTCTCGGGAAATCTCAAATTCATAAAGCCAGAGCACTTAAGTCTAAACCCAGCATTAAAATATTTTAATGTGGAATTCCTGTTTAACTGCCTGGAAAAGAGGTTGTTCTTTGAAAAATGTCTACAAATGTTGCCTAATTACTGCAATGTCCGTCTGTCCCCAATTTTGTCAAAGAAAAAAATATTTTTATGCGCAATAACAGCACTTGACTGTCATTCTGACCCCAAAGACTATTCATGTCTATATGGGAAAAAGCCTGTTAGAATCTGTTTTAAAAGTTGCACATAGTCTGAAAATATTCAGTGAAGTAACAGGTTCATAATCCTTTTATTCTTTTGTATACATAAAGCACTTCAATGCACAGCAATAACCTGAATACCTCAGATCCCTGTGAGGTGCACAGACCAATCAGGACAAACCTGTGATTTACAGAAAGCATCAGAAAGACGCAGATCAAAACCTTTTTTAAAAATGGTTACATGTATAATTTTGTCTACCATCCTTATTAACTAACCTAGTACTAGACACCAGATGACCACAGATAACTGTCCTCGGCCCCAGAACTAACCCCTATTCACCACATTCACACTTCCAAGCAGGGGTGTGTGAGAGAAATGAACAACAAAACACTGCATCAAGAAGTACTAAATCACTCTGTTTTGGATTTATACTGAAAGCATGTCAAATTTCAATGTTAAGGTTGCCCCGCCACTGCCCACAACAAACCTGGCATGTAAAAGGCATAGATGCACCAGAATTGTTCGCAACATCAAGTATCTGTAATGGTAAGATTTCCTGCCTTCCACATGCACTAAAGGCACACAGGGGCGAAACACTAACACGTCGCAGTATTCAAGTTTATTTGTACTCAGATTTCAATTTCATATTAAATGAGCAACAGGCTGAGAAATAGTAGGGAAAGAGAGCAGGGAATTGAAAGAGACATGCAGGTACTTCAGCATTTTTAATTGCAATAGAAAATGAAATCAAAAGCAAAGAGGGAGACATAGCTATTTAGTATACAACATTTTTGTAACGTACAAGGTTTTAGATGTGTCTAATGTAATGAGTCTGTCTTTACGTGATACCCTCCATGTCCTTTGTCTGGTGTGGAGGCCCAACTGTCAAAAAGTCATTCCAAACTAACACTATGCCCACCTAAATGTCACCTCTTCTGTCCATTTCTAACAGTTGTCCTTTCAGATCAGTGAAATGTGTGCCTGGGGGTGTCCTCATCACGTCTGCTCATCCAGGCTTCACTTCTTCTTCTCGTCGTCTTTCTTAGAATCTGGTGGCTTCGCTCCCGTCTGCGAGGCCAGGGACCCCATGGCATTGCGGATGGCCTCGTTGTTGGGGTCCACACCTGGCAGGTTCTCCAACACACTCTGAAGGAACTCGGGGTCCTGCATCACATCATAGTCATCCTCCTCCTGTGGATGATGAAACGGGCCGGATACCAAGACACAGGGAAGAGATTGGGGTAGAAGAATAGAATAAAAAGAACTTCATGGTCAACTTACATCATAACATCACCAATATTCTTGAAAACGAGACCGTCCACAGCTCCAGACTGCCTACCTTTGCTGAATCAGCCGTGTCCATTGGGACTCCTGTGTCCATAGCAACAGGCTCACCATAATCTGCGCAAACAAATAAAACAGGGCGAAAGTGGGGAAAAGGCGACTACAGTGTAACCGATCAACAGCTAGTACTGAGCAGAAGTGATAGTGTGCGGTCCTGGCGAGGCGGAAGAGGCAGCAAGCAGTCAGACTCACCGCCCCCAGCTCCCTGCAAAGACATCTGCATGGCATAGGCAATCTGCTCCTCCTCCGTCATGCTACTGAAGTCCGGCAGCACAGCGGCCCCAGATTCCGGCTGGGACACAGACATCTTCAGCAGAGCCTCCTCTGATTCTGTTCATATGGGATAGGCAGAGAGAAGATCTCCAAACCAAAGCCTTTACATGAGGCTCCATCTTCCACAAGCAAGCTGAGGGCAGCTAAGTCCTGAAAAAAGACATGGTCACTCACCATCTCCGGCCGAGGTGGGGATGCCAGCCTCTGCGGCGGAAGCGGCTGCCGCTCGCCGAGCTTCCTCCTCCTGCCGCTGTCTCTGTTCCTCCATGGACACCCGCAGGGCCTGGGGGCGAGCAGCCACTTGAACCAGAATGCACCACAGGAGATGTCCCCCATCCTCCTCTCTCTAAGGCCCCCCAGTACCCAAGGACACCCGCAGGGTCTGGGGGCAAGCAGCCACTTCAACCGGAATACACCATAGGAGCTGTCCCCAATCCTCAACATCCTTGTACAGCAATATATCACTACACATTTAATACCTACACAGGAACATTCTCATTTTTGGATTTAACCCTTACCAATGCCAGCTCAGGGTCGGCACTGGGGTCCACCCCAAATTCAAAGTCACTGGCTCCCAAGCCTAGCATGGAACCCCCTTCTCCTGCTAGGATGGGTGAGGAGAGCAGGGCGTCGGCCAGGCTGGGCCCTGGGGGTACCGTCACCAAGTGAGAGCTTGTACCTTCCTTCCCATTCAGGGTGTTGATGAACGCAGTGAGCTTCTCAGTGTTTACCTCCTACAGAGGACAAGAAGGTAAGTAACAAGCACTGGGAGATACGTTAGTGCTACGGGCATCTGGTCACCAGCCTTACCTCCTCCCCAAAATTGATTACATCCACATTTACTTTCTCTTTCTTCAACCGTTTGGCCAATTTAACCAGCTGTTAGATGAGACACACGGAGAGAGCAAAGAGAGAGAGTGAGTGTTATTTCTTTTGTCTCAGATCTATAAGGAACTCCTGAAGCCTTGTCTGCTCTGCTTTAGCACACACCTACTAGCTAGCATGACTGAAACAGACAAACTCACATCCTTCTCATTGTCCTCCACAGGACTGCCTACAAAGGCGATGATCCGCATCTTGTGATTCTTCCCTTGTCTATGTTTCAGAGCCAGCTGCATGGAGACAGACATTAGTAAACAAAGCACACTCACTGACCAGATAAAAATTAAATTGCTCAACTCACATGTGCCACTGATGACATGCAGTGTGCAGTGCGCTGCGCACAGGGAGACTCACGTGTGCTACTCGAATACCAGTGCAGAAGCTGATCTTGCCCCGAGGCTGGACAGCATGCAATTTGGAGAGGATGCGTCCCGTGTCTGGGGTAAGTGTGGTCAACACCTCACAGTTACTGTGGAAAGATACATTTAAAAAGCAAATATCAAAAGTACAGTCTTATGAAGTGACATTGCACCATCATGCCCTGCAATCACGCTCACATATTTCAGGTACATTCAGAGTATTACACCCACACGAGTCACAGTGATGCTGTGATGGGCACACAGACATAGAGCATGAATCTGCCAAGAGCCCCAACAGAACATACTGATAAACAGCCATGCCATTACAAAGGCGTATGTATATACTGGACAAAATTAGGAGACCACGGCAAAACTGTCAGCTGCACTCGTTTCTCAGTTTATGGGTCTGCGCCCGAGCAAAATATATATTTTCTTGCAAACTCCAGCCTGCAAGGTCTTCTCCATTTCTCGTTGATGAAGGGCTTCTTCTTTACTTTATGGGTCTTCAGTCCTGCTTCTAGGAGCCTGTTATGAATAGCCCTAGCAGTGCACTTCACACCAGAACTTAATGTTTCCTATTCTTTTTGAAGGTCACTTGAGGTCATCCTCTGATTTATGGGACACTGCCAGATACGTTGACAATCTTCTCTGGCATTAGAAAGTTGCCTCTGCCCTCTACCTGGCTGGTTTTTGGTTATTGTCAGTGTTTCCAGCTTCACCATGTTCTTGTATACTGCTGTCTTATAAATTTTGAGCCTGGAAGCAGCCTGATGCTCAGTGTAGCCTTCTGCCAGCAGAACTAGGATTAAACCAGTAGTTAAAAATGCAAATTTTTAATATATATAGAATGATCTCTTAATTTTTTCCAGAGCCGTACATACCCCATCAGAGAAGCAGAACACCACACACTTACTTGGCCATTGTGATGAGACCCACATTGTTTTCGGGATTGCTGCGGGTCTTAGAGTGGCAAACAATGTTTACGGCATCCTGCTGGGCCTGTAGCCTCGTAGGGAGGAAGTCTCCATTGCGCATGTACTCGCTGTTATCCACACTGCAGGACAGATAAAGCACATTTAATTGGACTAAAAAGGGAGCACAAAACAATTATGCCAAGTGTTATGGTTTTATGAGTATATAGGACTTGCCACGACAGATGTGACACAGCCACACAAAAAAAATATAATTCCAAGGTTTTGTTGGAAAAAACTTGATGATACAACTGGCACAACAAACAACAAATCGCAACAGACTCCATCTTTATTAGGTCTTATTCAGCACAGCGTCCCTACCAGCCTGACATGTAGTACGCCTGGGGTAGGAGGTGGGGGCAATGTCACCCCATCGCAAGACGGAGACGGAGACAGACAGACAGACACACACACACTCACACACACTCATACACACACACACACATACACACACATACACACACATACACACACATACACACTGTGCCCCTTCCCTGTACTGTAAGACACCTGGATAAAAGCATCAGGTAAATGTAAATACACATTTATATCTCTGCTGCCTACAGGGAAAGTACAAACGTGCAAACTGCATATAGAGAGAGCAGGGGCTGCAATCAAACCCTCCCACCACACAGGTGTGAAAGCGCACTGTTACCCCTACTGAGGCATCCCGATAAGGAGGAGAAGCTTGTCACCAAAATGTTCAAGGAAATCCTTGAAGTGCATAGACTTAATATATTCGGATACTCACCCACTCTATTCAATACATTTTAACCAAATACTATAAGGTAAGGAGCGTGCACTGACTACAGTGCGTAAGGAGCGTGCACTGATTACAGTGCGTTGCTGCACCCACCACACGCCAAATCACATCAGGGATGAGATCCTGAGTGCAGCCATGTGGTGGGTGATACCTCAGCACCATACTAGTCCCAACGGACCAGCGTGAGGTTTTTCTCCAGTAGCTGGAGAGCCAATCCTGCCACCAACCCCCAAGTTTTTCCCTGTAAGGTGGAGGGCCTCCTTATATGGCTGGATGTAGGTTAACGTCATACCCAGGATGAAGCATTTGCAGGTTAAGGGCCTTACTCAAGGGCCCAACAGAGTAGGATCACTGCAGGCATTCACAGGATTTGAACCAGCAACCTGTCAGTTGCTAGCACTGGTTCCTAGCCTCAGAGCCACCACTCCACCCAAATACTATGCAGTGCAAATAATCTGACAAAAATGTACTATGTTATACAGAGAAAATGAATAACAAATGTTTTCGGGAGCAATACCTCACAAACATTTAAAGGGTATTAAGATCTACAATATGCTACAGAGTATCGGAGCTATAGGCAAAATATATAGATATTGGCAGCCACTAATGAAAGAGGTGGATTCAAATTACTGCTGGATAAAAGACGTCCTTTTACTAGTAGAGCTGAAAAAAGAAATTACTATTGGTAACGTGCGTTTTGTAGATTTTTGCAGGTTTTCTGGATATCGCAGGATAACCAGGCAAATCTTTCCCATCCATTAGCATATGTAGCCAGCTATGATACCCCAATACAGTCCCGTTACACTGACACCAATACAGCGCGTCTTAGCTGTCCGGATTAAGGAAGGGTGCGACCGGCAGCATTATTAACACGCCGGTAGCCGCACTAGCAGGCGGGATGGCCGGCCAACCTCGGAGGCTCCCCAACAGCGGCCGTCGGTAACATTTCTGCGCTTTTATTCTACGTGCGGCTAGAAATACGTCAAACACACACACCCGTAGAGATGCGTACGCCTGAAATACTCGATTAGACTGACGCAGAAGTATAAATTCAAAATACTTTTGCTACAGAACGAACTGGACTAAACAAGGCTGTCAGTAATGACTCAGGAAAATACGGAACCCCGGCGAACAGGCAGAAGTAAAACGCAAAACCCTTCTCTTCAATCAAAATGCAATGATATCACATCACGCTTGCCAGTTAATCGAAAGTATAGTGGTAAATTAACCAAAGCAGATAAAGGACAAATACTGATTTAAATGTATCTATCTTACCAAACCATAGTACTCTCGAGCACCATTTTGGAAACTTTGCGTCCTTCCCTGACGGCTCTGGGAAACGCGGCCCCTGATTGGTTAGAAGGCCGGAGTCGCTCCGTAACCCGGATGCAAACATTCTTCGCTACGCCGCAACGCGATGTTTTTTGTGTGCGTGGGCTTATGCGTTTATTCACAGTCTTAAAACGAAATTGTTCAAACAGACTTTTGTAAGTCACGTACCACACTGTCATATACTACCGCAGCTAATTTGGTCTGGATAGTGTGTAGCTCAGTGGAGTATGGTTTTGTGCTTTTGTCTGGAGGGTTGTGGGTTCAAATCCCATGGCTAATAATACACTGCCCGGCCAAAAAAAATGTCACCATTTTAATTTAAATGAGCAGGTAATTGGCCACCACAGAGTCTTGACCTCAACCTCACTGAAAATCATTGAGATGCTCTGAAGAAGACTATGGAGTGGTTCAACTCACCTATCATCGATACAAGATCTCAACGAGAAATGAATGCAAATATGGATGGAAAAAAAATGTTGAGATGTTGCATAAGCATGTGGAAACAATGCAGTGAGGAATGTGCGCCATAATCAAAGCTAAATGCGGCCCAATTAAATATTAAAGAGTGACCCTATTTTTGGCCAGGCAGTGTAATACCGCTTTGGGCCCTTGAGTAAGATCTTTTAAATTGTTCCATTTAAATTTATTTTGAATTTTGAGTAAATGATCTTTCTGACACCTTTCTACCATCTTTAAGTGCATCTGTACCTGGGGGAGTAAATATGTAAATACAGGTTTGCGGAAAAGACCAGTTTTCTTACTGTTGAAACCAGCATCTAAGTCATAGCTTATATGATATATTCATTTTTATGAAATTGTATTCTTTAGGTAATTGTTTTCTCTTAAAAAGTAAAACGGTCTCTCGGTAAAAAGGTTTGCAAAAACTGCACAGTGCGGACAGAACCACGGACTCAGAGAGGAACAATGCAGATGCCAGTCCATCACAGGGGAGTCACTGTACTCACTGGATAGTGAAAGGAAACTGGAGTACCAAGAATATGCTCATGCAACATGAATAAAACAACCTCCACAGACAGGTCCTGTACACACGATTTTATTCAGTGACAATTCTTGCTTCACTCCATGAACCACTGTATGCCGAATTATCAATTTCCATTCTTTACAATTACGCATTTTTGCATTTTTAAAACTTTTTTTGTGATGTTTAAGCCAGAAACTTGGGGTACAAGAGAGGCACAGTCTATGAATGAAGAAAAAGATGAAGACAAATACGACTACATCCGCTGTACCTGTGACGGCATAAGGGCTTTCTTGGGGTTACGGTGAAGCAGCCAGAGTCAGACAGAGTTTTACATGAAAGCTTAATGGATGACAGTCGAAGCATAGGAACAAAATGTATTGCGCTCATTTTTGGGATAGTCAGAACCGATATGTAAATAAAATCATTCACACTGACATACTGATGACTTTGAATAATAGAAAAATGAATAAACTTGTACCCAATTAACTAAACATAACATTAGGTTACAGAATCCATGACAGGAAATACAGACCTGCATAGTGCCCCTTTCATCTGTGTATTCATACAGTATATATACTGTACATACTTTATACACAGAACATCACCTATAGATTACAGTCCTAGTCCTACAGTCCTAGCTGTACAATTGTACCGAATCAGTGTCTCAAATTATAAAATCGTATACAATGCAGACAAGAACAAGATTTGCATATTGACATTAATGCATAACCACAGTTAAAATATAAAAGCTGGAATGCAGTGTTTTCAGTCTATTACACGTAGACCTGTGGTATCACTTAAATATCAAATACATCCAAAGTACATATGTTTCTGGAGAAAAATACTTAAGTAAAAGCTAAAACAACTTTGTAATTAAACAACTTTAAAAACTGGTTCCAGACCATTTCGTTTTAGCCGTGTGCCGTGTTGGAGATAATTAGATATTTGAACACAATTCAGAACACTACTAAGTCTCTCTTATATTGCAAAAAATCTGTGCTAAAATTATGTTAAGCGGACCAAGCCTTCCCAGGACAATAACGTTTCTTACGTTAAAGGCATCAATCAAAGATTTGTGATATTCATAATTCATTTGTGAAAAGCATAACTTAATCTTCAGCCCTTTCTGCTAACAGAGCACCTCCTGAAATATGTTCAGTAGTTCGGTTCTACTGGACCATTCCAAATCTCAGAAAAAACACTGCATGTTTTTCAAATGTTTTCGGATGTTCATTCATTTGTGGCTTGGACACACTGGCTGTA
This sequence comes from Mormyrops boulengeri, assembly GCA_026781065.1. Lineage (NCBI taxonomy): Eukaryota > Metazoa > Chordata > Actinopteri > Osteoglossiformes > Mormyridae > Mormyrops > Mormyrops boulengeri. The sequence goes on along the minus strand of JAODLD010000052.1, from coordinate 17,247,730 downwards.
TCGAGCCCCTGGCCGCCATCAGACATTCATGGCTCAGACACACTGGCTGTATCGAGCCCCTGGTCGCCGTCATTCGTTCGAGACTCGGACACACTGGCTGTATCGAGCCCCTGGCCGCCATCATCATTCGTGGCTCAGGCACATTGGCTGTATCGAGCCCCTGGCCGCCGTCAGACATTCATGGCTCAGACACACTGGCTGTATCGAGTCCCTGGTCGCCGTCATTCGTTCGTGACTCAGACACACTGGCTGTATCGAGCCCCTGGCCGCCATCAGTCATTCATGGCTCAGACACACTGGCTGTATCGAGCCCCTGGCCCCCGTCATTCGTTCGTGGCTCAGACACACTGGCTGTATCGAGCCCCTGGCCGCCGTCATTCGTTCGTGGCTCAGGCACACTGGCTGTATCGAGTCCCTGGCCGCCGTCATTCGTTCGTGGCTCAGACACACTGGCTGTATCGAGCCCCTGGCCGCTGGCTCACATCTGCATCTACGCCCCTAACCAGTGGTACTGACTTCCCTGCTGGAGCCCAGATACTGAGCACTAAAGCACATATTCACTGATGGCACAAGGTTTGGAACAAAGCATTACGGTTCAATGAAAGTTCTATGTCTCAAATTCTTGTTCATTATACAAATCCACTGAAAAATGATACATTCTTGTTAAACACCAATGTGAGCACTAGGGATGCACTGATACCGATACCAGGTATCGGGCTGATTCTACGCTCATATTCTCAGGCTCGTAAAAACTGTCCAATACCCAGAACCGATACCACTTAATTGCAACATTACGTTAAAACCCAAACCACTGCATCTTTTTGTGTTGCCCAATCAGATTTTGGCATCTAGCGAGAGATTTGTCAACCAGAAACATCGGAAAGGATAAATGCAGAGGACACCGCCATTGGCAAATTTGGCGAGTATAAGGGATGACAAGAGAAGTAAAGCAGACTGTAAAGAGGAAGTAAAGAGGAGGGAGAGAGAGAGCACACATTTAACACAAGCAATCTGATCAAACATCTCAAGATGCACCACAATGCAGAGAACACAGAGTTTGTTAGCAGAGAAAAAGAGCAACAACAAGCTTTACCGCAAATTCTGGAGACGCGAGAGAAAACGAAACTGAAGCGTTATTTATATCCAACATTAAACTAAATCAATTATTAAATAAATTATTTAATGTTAGATATATTGGTGAAAGAACCTGTAGCATTAGTTCTAAGTACACCTGGGTGTACTCTCTCCTATAAAAAGCATGAATGCTACCAAGCAGACCAGTCACAGTCCTTGCAGTCTGTGTCACTGCAACGTGGAGTTACATTTCTGGCGAGGTGACATAAAACAATGATCACAGTCTCTTCCACAGTGAGGCAAAAGCCTACAGCTTATTAATTAAACACTGGTATTGGATCGGTACTCGGTATTGACTGATACCCAAAGCCCAGGTATCGTATCGGGGCAGAAAGTGAAATCGGTGCATCCCTAGTGGACACGTTATAAAAGACATTCAGTGTCTTTCCTTGTTGCAGGGAGCATGTCATCTTCACAGTGCATCCGAAACTCAGCCCTGGGCTGAAGTGTGGCAAATTCATCAATGCACACAGTTTAATGGCCCCCACAAAACACGTCCCTGTGGTTAGTAGCCCCTAGTGTCTTCATGTGAGTGGCAGTTACATCATTACGTTTCCAGTCATTTTGTAATAGATTCTGTGGGCTTTACATAGAAACATGGCAGTACGTAAACGCGGCCTCCAGGCTCCCAAAACCACAGCACCAAAAGGGACGAGGAAACGCCAAGTTTGGAGGACCTTCCTCACGCCCCGTGGCTGTATGAGCTCAGTGCACAGAAGGTTGACAAGTCCAGCACACAGGACTGCAGAAAATCTATCACTAGGAGACCAACACTGTTACTGTCATCAGCCATCCCTCTGCAGGAGGAGCAGTGTAACTACAGTCAGAGAGTGTTTATGTATATATAACTCCCATCATCTTTCCCTTTAATTTTAAGAAGCTATTGTAAATACTAAAGGGAGGGGCCAGGAATAGTGAAGTACTGGCCTAGTCTGCTTTGGCTCTAGCTAATATGGAAAATGCTGCAGTAGAGATAGCTCCCCCTGCTGGAGGTTTCACTGTAACTCAAGCAGCAAGTCCTGCATGTGCAAAGGGAAGCGACAGGTTGGAGTCATAATATCTGCCCCTGTAGCTTGTTTACAATATTTTCATAAATCCACATCAAGGGTTATATTTTTAACTAATATATTTTTAAGCCACATGGAGTATGTATTACGAGATAAATGCAGAAATCTCAGCCAGGTCTTGTGCGTTGAGAAATGTGAGCTGCTGTGTGTTGGATGACACTCACAAACACAGCGCTTGGTGCGGCTGAGCAGCCCATAGATCAGGTATCATAACTTCAAGCCCAGTCATGGTGATTATTGCGAGCCAAGCACTGCAGTGATGTCACTGTGGGTGGGGCCCTAAATGTTATGGCTCCGCCTTTCCGCCACTCCCCGTTACTCCAGTGTGCTGGGACGTGTGCCTGGAGACAGGGCCCGCCCTGGCCCTCCTGGGCGCTCTTCCTCTCAATGTCTTTCCACTCTTCTTTTACTGCCAAGAGGACACAGACACGTCATGACCTTAACATATATCATACTTAATATAGGGTTACGAAACAAAGAAATTTAAGCTACAGGCACCCAAGCTTTTATTAGCCGAAGTAAATATTTTTAAGCGGGCACGTCTGGGTAATTCTGAGGTGGCTTACAAAGCAGATGTTAGTTTCGGGAATGATGTCTTTGAGGGAAATGGCATCTTCTTTGGCTGACAGACACTCTGGAACTGCCGCTTCGACACTACGGATGGAAAGGGAAGCGGAGCTGAATGGCACCACAGGCAGTGTGCAGAGCAGAGGCTCAGGACACGAGCTCTCACCTGTTAGGGGCACCGTGCCACTCGTCTGTGTTTGCTGGCATATGCACTTCAACTCCTACTGACCTACAAAACACAGTGTGACAGTAAAACACGAGTCAAGTTCATAGAGTCGACATGCAGAGGCAAACAGACACAGCAGAAATGGAGATCAGCCTCAATTTCAAGTACCAGGAATTCTTGTCATATCACACCTCTTTACGACTTTATTCGTTATCGGACACTATGCCTGGTAAATCATACACAGTACATTCACCCGTGGCCCAGAGAGAGTGGTACCTGTGTGGCGGAGAGCAGGAGGCGAGACCTGTGCTTCCCAGGGAGCAGTTAGACAGAGTCGTTTCACCAGAGTCATTTTTGAATCCATCCGGCCGAGGGGTCCTTGCGAGGAGATCAGGCCGGCCAGATCGCCTGTCTGCTCGTAAAAACACATACCAGCTTAGTGCAGCTGCTAAAATGCTCTGCTATTTCATGTTCAGCACACGACGCCGTCTCTGGTCAGAGCTGAGCCCTGCATCCCACAGTCCCGCTGTGATCTGCTGCCCGCAGACACACCGCTCACCCTGCTTTCCCTCCACATCCAGGCTGGGGCCTCCAGCTGCCACCGTCGCCCTGGGGAGGCCCCCCTGGGCCCCGGCTCCTCTCTTCTTCAATGGGGAGGGCTTGGCTGGGAAAGAGGACCGAGGCGGGGCTGAGTCAGGTCGCGTTACTGGGAGTCATCATTAAAAAATGTTCACATTTGCAGGGATCTTCCACCATTACTCTTGCAGATGTGAAGGGGTGACGGTATAAACACACACACACACACACACACACACACACACACACACACACACACACACACACACACACACACACAGACAGAAGGCGAGGGGGTCTGCCTGCTTTGGGCTAACCGCGGAGATCA
>JAODLD010000052.1:17229897-17240544 GCA_026781065.1 Mormyrops boulengeri | reverse complement strand
GAAGGGACAGTGTATCCGGCAAGAGAATCACACCCATAAAGACCCCCAACATGAGAAAGTCACACACATGCTCTCACTGCAGTGCAGCCTATAACGGCCCAATCGGAGCGAGCGGCTGGAGAGGAGAATGGCAGCTGAACCTTATGCCAAACACTGAGGAAGGGACAGTGTATCCGGCAAGAGAATCACACCCATAAAGACCCCCAACATGAGAAAGTCACACACATGCTCTCACCATGAAGTAGCCAGGCAGCAGCTTCTGCAGAAACTCCGCCTCCTTGTGCTGCACTGTCTTGATGATGAATTCATCGTCACTGGAGACATAGAAGACCGAGCCACTTGCTCCAGGGTTGGACAGCTCAATCAGCGACTCATTGCACAGGGAGTACTGCAGCACAATGCAAGCACAGCTGCTCATGTACACCTCACTGCATTTTCGCTACACCGCAGAACATCCAACCATGAACTCTGCTCTTCCTTCCTTTGCTTACCACTACAAATGGCAATGCCTTTTGACTCAGAAATGGAGAACGCGTGAGAATATGGAGGCGTACCAGGTAATCATCCGGCCGGATACCAAAGAGCTCCCGAAAGTAACGGAAGGCAATAGGGGCATAAGTCTTGAATCGGAAGTCATTGTAGTGATGGGCTGGAGTCAGATTACTGCCCTCCCTGAGGAAAGAGATCCACACAGCAGAAGAGCAATAAGGACAGTGGCTCACAGTCAGACAAAGCAGAGCGGTACACGAGCGAGTCAGTAAGACCTGGGGAAGAAGATGCTCTCCACCACCAGGAAGTCCTGCATGAGGACATCCCTCTCGGCCTTCTGACTCAGGCTGCCCACCGTGTGCGTGATGCCTAGCTGAATGGCACCTTTCAGGGCACTGGACGTGGTCTGCACGGGTACAGCAAGCAAAGAGAGCACTGAGTTTCCCGTCCATCCCAATCTGACACCAGGATAAATTAAGATTAACATGCACTTTCTTGATTCCAGGAGGATATTCTGCCATATACAGCATACACAGTACAAACAAGTAATGTACTGCGGACAAACAGAAAGAGGACACGGTACACAAATTAATTATGCTGAAAAACAGAATAGGTGCTACAACGGGAATAAATATTTAAAGATAAGAATAGCAAGTAACTGAAGAGGACACTAACAGCTTATTTATCTTCACCCAGTAAGAGACTTGGAATGCAGAAATCTATCTTTAAACCGCTGATATCAAAGAAAACATTTCTGAACTCTGCACATTTCATACTTTCATGTAAAGATAAAGTGAAAAGTCAACGAGCAGCTAACCTTCTTGTAGGTGGTTTCCCCCGTGTGGTCAATCCCTCGATGTCCGATGGTCTTCTTCATGGTTTGGGACGTCCCCGGGAAGCCCACCGTCTGCAGACACATTTGCAGTCACAGTTACTACTCATTTAATAAGGTTAGATATGGCAAAAGTAATGCAAAGTACAAAGCAATAAACTTGACAATTTAGAAACTAGGAATTAGAATACAAAAATAATAATTACTTTAATTAATAAATCAGCTAGTAAAGTATTATTATACACTAAAATAAAGTTTAGTTCACATTCAAAAATTCTTTAAAATGAAATCAAAATCATGTCAAACCACTGTGAGAATGCACGCCATCTCGGGAGCTGAAAGAAAAGTCAGTGTTTTTCACGAGCTCTGGATCTGCAGAGAGCAGGATGTAGCCCCAGCTGCCCTGGAAATAGCGTTTGTAGCCACACCTCCATGTAACACTGTATGGCGGATAGGCAGACTCGGGACACCGCGGTCATCTAATACCCGGAAGCTCCATTCTAGATCAGACCAGAACTTTCCTTGTACTAAAGAAAGTACTGATAAGCACAGGAGCAAAACAGCATAAATAACTCTGCATACGGCAACAAACAACAGCGAGGGAATCACCTCTGAGGCGGCCATCTTTTCAGCTCCACTAAAGCCTGTAGATGGAAAAAACAAGGAGGAGAAAGGAGAATTAAATATGGTTACAGCAAACATAAAAATACTAGGCAGATACCTGCAGGACATAGGATGTACCTGCGCGACTCGAAACTGCCACGCATAGCTCTGGCTAAAACTACTACTACTACTTGTTTAGTAGCACACTGCACGCACTGAGACCTGAGAAACTGTGTTTCGTTCTACTCGTGTCAAGTGGTTTGAATTACAATAAAGCTGATTCTGATAAAAGGCACGCAAGAAAACGACATGTAACAGCAGCGCGGCTCTGAGATGCCTGCTCCCTCGCCTGCGTCTCGCTTCCCAAAGCCAGTTAGAAATGGCGGACTCTACCTTTACTGGGCACATGCAGAGCTACACTGATGTTTTCACTGCTCCAGGTGGAATGGGGACTAACAGAACATTCTGCATGACTCTCCCTATGTGCATTCAAAACTAATTACAGGTATTCAAGAGCAGGTAAACGTGCAAATGACAGGAATGCATGTGCTCCTTGATACATATTCTACAGGTACCTTGGAGGGAGCGTTCGTTGACAGAAATCCAATTAGTGGGCGTTATACTCAGAGCAGTTGAAAATATCTGCGATACGACATCAGTATCTACCATACTGTAACTGTTCATAGAGGTTGAGATCTTCTCACTGTGATAACCGTAACTTGTGGTATGCTCATAAACACGTTTGGTGATCACACAAGAGCTTAACAACATTAAGACGGTCTGGTATTTAATTTAGAATTTAGTGATTAATTGTCATTGTTGACACACCACAGCACACAGCGCACAACAGCGATATGTGATCTCTGCACTTTACTCCATAGCAGTTGCAAGCTGCTGATGTCAGTCAGTCTTCCATGACCTCAGCTAGGTGAAGCATCAAGACGTTGAGCAGTTACCACTATCTTTAAAGGGGCTGCTGGACATTACGCTGCAGACACTTTTGCAGGGGCAGTTGCTCAAAGGTTAAAGAAGGGGCCCTAAGTTCATTTAAAGCTCATGCACAAGTTCATATTAAATAGTTCAGGTGCCTGGTGCCGACCGCACAGCAAAAATAAACGTAAATTGTTTGAGAAAGACCTGAGAAAAAAATCACCCCAGATGACTGTAAGGCACGTGTTTTGTGGAGATTTAATTCAAAGTAGTCTCCACTGGCATTTTTGCACTGGGACACAGGAACCGACCCGTACAGTGAAGTTACAGCGCGGTTCCAGCTCTCTGCAGAAGGGTCGGCGAGCGGGGTTTGAACAGAGACTGAAGTTAAACCGAAGAAACGTTTATTTACTGTTCACACGATGTATATAATGATTTACTATGTACAATCACTGTTTTTTTTTTACTGTGTGCTAATTTCCACTACCATATCTGTGAGAATCGCCATATTATGCAAGTATCAAACAATAGGGAATTAGCATTCGCTTGTGTAAATTTGCATTATGAACCCATTCTGATCCACTGTTCAATAGTACTTTTTAAGTGGGATGCTGGAAATTTTTAAGTTCCAAGTCATCAGGAATGCATCAATACATACATGTCATACTTCAATGAGTGATATTACTAATAATGAATAATATGTATAATAATGTCCCATTTTCCTTCACATTATCGTACCGACGAATTTGTCCGGTAATTCTGTGTATTTCGACCAATCAGATGGTGGCGCTACCAGCTTGGTTTAGCCAAGGAATCGGACCCGATACACATATACTACTGATTTATCCATAACAAATACATTACAGATAGTTCTCAGTTTCTGAGCTCCCGATTTACGAGTTTATATCTTTACGAGAATTTTCTGCGGCAAAAGTCACAGTTTCATTTTTTCATACATTTCTTTTTTAATTCGTTGCCCAAAAAGCTTTTCGAGTTCTCGATAAACTATCAATAATCTGGAACGAACTAGCCGGTAATGTGGAGAAGTACCGTACAATGTTATCGGCTATCCTGCTTATATATCTAGCATCATCACCATCTGTTGATTTAAGCTGGTAACGCTCTTCAGCTTTAACAAACAAAATAAACAGCTCCCATAAATGGCTGCCGATATCCGAAAACAGGTTCATGAGGTCTGTCTGAGAATAACATGAACTCAACGATTCCGAGCCACATACCCACATACTACGACACCACTGGTTTCACTGGGACGACGGGGAGCCTCCTATAAGTCACCTTGCATATGTGTGGACAGCATGACTAACTTTCAACAAAATGACGGAAACATTTACTTTTCTCATCTTTTTTAATCAATTAAGGGAGTATGTGATTCCGCAACGTGGTGTAAAAACACTATTTGATTCCCAAAATAGTTTAAACATATTTCCATGCTTCTCCTCGCTTGAAAAAGCCCCCGGAAGCCCCCGCTTTGACATGCACGTCCCTCCCGTGTAATCAGAGTCATTCCATCAAAGTACAACGTTGGTATCAGTCAAATGTCACATGGATGATCAAAGTCAAAGTAAACTTTATTGTCATTCGGACCATACATTTCGAGAGTGGATAGATGATATCGCCAGTCAGACATCCACAATCCCCCCCCCAAAGTCGCTGCACTTGCTTGTGAACACTTCAGAAAAACAACAGACAGACAGTTTGCATTTGTTGGAACGTTTCCCCGCTTACTTCCATCACATTACATTCTATGATATACTAATAACATTTATTTCACCACAGCGTTAAAAGATTTACAGAAAAATACTTAGGGAAACTGCGTAAATCTGCATGAACTAACAGATAACACTTTCTTTACTAAAAGCCGAAGGTCGACTGCACCTCCCATACATCTCCCAAATTAATGTCTAAATGCCTTTTCATTGTTTAAATGTGTTGAGATACTGTAAACCTGCAATTTTCTTCAGGATTAATGCAGCATCCACCTGTCTCTCTGTTTACATGCTGCTCTGATCTCTATGCCATGGGTATCGGTAAAATAAATAAATCTGAGAGTTTATCAACAACAACAAAAAAACACCTGTCAACCAAATACGTTTAATTAAAATTACTATTTGATATCTGTATGACTAGGTATATGATTTTGAGTGTTAATATCAATTTGCTTTTATAACAGGACGCCTCCAGCGCTGGCCCAAACAGCAAATACAGGATAACAGTGCATATTCTATTTTCTATTTTGATATATATATTTTGGTTTCTACACACGCTGCCGATGGTGAGAAAAAACGCAACGAAATTTCGTTCGGATGTGCACTAACTGGTGTATTTCTGAATGACAATAAAAATTCTTCTGTCATTCTTCCATCATATACAGTTTTAGGTCTGAACAATCCACTATAAGCGGCGATGTAAATACTGCGGCGTTCTGCACACAGTATATAACCATAAGACGGGAGTCACGCAGTTACTTACTGGACCCGTTTACAAGTAACGTACCGATTCATGACGGCGGGTTCCGGCCCCGGCGGGGCTCCAGAAATGCGGCTGTTTCTCAGCCCAGCCGTCCGGACACCCGGCCGTAGCCACGCAGCTCCGAACGGCCCCACTTACTGGCCAGGGCCGCTCCCCCGTCGTCGGTAAGGGGCTAAAGGCCGCCTTGCTGGCCGCCTGGCCACCGGTCTCTGCCCCGACTAGCCGCCGGATAAAGTCGCAGGTTATTCACGGTTCAGTGACCGGTTACATATTCAGCTGCTCCACAAGAAAGAAGCAGAAACGCGTTGAACAAACGGCATCGCTACGAGCGCCGGTGTCCGGTAAACACACGCCCTCCGGCGGCCAGTCATTGGCTTTGTTTCCGTCCGTCCCCTCGGAGACCGGCTCTCCGCTTCTCCAGCCCCCCGCGTCACTTAGCGCTACCCGCGGCCCGGCGTCCGAAGCAAGGCGAGCGCGGTACGCGGTACGCGGTGGGGCTCCGCGCCATAGGAATCATACGCTAACTACGACCGACAAAACTGGTTTCACTGGGAATACCCACTGGCACAAAGGGGCATGATAATTATTATAATAATGATACCGTTTAAAATGAAAATATTATCCGTTTATAGAAATTAATACTTAGCAATCCCACTTATTAATATTAGCAAGAAATGAGCGACTTCTAATAACAGCTGGTCATATTTCTGTGGGGCCCTTTGGCGAGGCCCTTAACACTGAAAACTGCTCCAGGGCCACTGGAAAAATGGCCGGATCCAGTGCTTCCCTCTAACCTGTGCGTGTGCCTCATGGGAGAGTAAGATGTGGTATATGAAACACCGCGGGCTCTAAGGAGTGGCTATGGCCATCTCAGTTGCCACCACACACACCCAGCTAACATGTTAAATAGTTAAAAGGAGCCCTCTTTCTTAGCTTGTTAAATAAACATGTTGGCATAAGGTGGCGCCAGATAACTGTGAAACGTGGCAGCCAATGACGTTCCATATGTTGGCAGGCTGCCCCCGAAAAGCTTCATTACAGCATATGCAAGCAGCAATGCTCATTTCAAAGCATGGAACTCTCAATAATACCATGGAAGGCAATAAGGGTCAAAATGTGTTTGCTTTTTTCACATTAACACACTCAAAATTGGCAGGTTAATGTGCACATTTTGTATGTGTTAACACATAGTAACTTGTGTAGAGGCTTTCCTGTAAGCCCCAGAGTGGATGGCCAAGTCTTCTCAACACGTAGCTTTGTCCAAGCGGTCTCTGCAGTTGGGTGACGTCCCCGTTTATTCCAAACCTTCGCTTCACATGAAGAACCTTTTGCTTTTACATACCACACTTGTGCTGTATAATGCGCTGGCGGCCTGCTGTTTGTAACATGCTCCCTTACAGGTGCTACGGTAAGAACCGTGATCCCTCCGCCATCCACGCCGTCCAATTGGAAAACACCTATTCATCACCACCTGTCCTCACGTGATCAAACCACCCCGTGCAGTGCACCCCCTAGTGGCCAAAATACATAACACACCCCAAAGTTATAAATGGCTCCCACAACTTGTTAGCACATACAGAATATGCATGTTAACATGTCAATTTTGAACACGTTAACGCGTTAACAGTCAACACATCCTGTGTCTCTGTGCAAAAGAGATACTGGACTATCTGGAGGCTGCACCAGCTCCCGTGTGACACTTATTTACCAGTCAGTTAGTTTAGCCTTTATACTTATTTTTTACTGGTTAGTTTAAGTATGATCATATCAGTATGATCGTGACTTAATAAAAGAAAGGAGTGACAGTTTTCACTTTATTTTTGGTCTGTATTCTACAGATGGAATGAAATTGTTTAAGTGTGAGAGGCACAAGTGCGAACACAGAATTAGCCACGACTCCACCACATTCTGTGCAATGGCTTTTCTGAAATCGCTGAGTACTGAATTCATCAGCAGTAACATATACAGCGTGTACGGATCACGCAGCTATGAAATATATTTAATGTAGAGAAGATGCTGGCTTACAGAAAGGTCTGAACACTCCCCTAGAGAAACATGGCTCACATGTCTTGCTCGCCTTGAGGTAGGCAGGTACGTCATATTTCGTACTGTGCACATCAATGGAATTCCAAAAGGCACATTTTTAGCGTGTTAAGGACTGTCCTGATATTTCACAACTCAAAAAACTTTTGTGATCCCCACACCATGATGTCACTTGCACCCAGCAGAACATCGTTTCTCATTGCATCACACAAATTTCGATATGTTTTAGTGCATATATCAGAATCAGAATCAGCTTTATTCGCCAAGTGTGCTGGGGCACACAAGGAATTTGCTTCCGGCTGCTTGAGACTCCCTGGTACCCAGACAATGTCTGTAGTCCCTGGGCCCCCAGCAGGAGTGCGATCCTGCATTGCAGTTACGGGAAAAGGATGGGAGTGCGGTCCTGCACTGCGGTTACGGAAAAAGGATGGGAGTGCAGTCCTGCATTGCGGACACCGGAAAAGGATGGGAGTGCGGTCCTGCACTGCGGTTACAGAAAAAGGATGGGAGTGCAGTCCTGCATTGCGGACACGGGAAAAGGATGGGAGTGCGGTCCTGCACTGCGGTTACGGAAAAAGGATGGGAGTGCAGTCCTGCATTGCGGACACGGGAAAAGGATGGGAGTGTGGTCCTGCATTGCGGTTACAGGAAAAGGAATAATCCACAGTGCGGTTTGGAAACAGAAGGAAATTTTATTGAAAACTGAATGAAACAAGAAACAAACGGGACCATCAGGGGTCAAAACAAGGGTAGGAAGGTGGACCAAGGACCAATAAGGGGTAGAACTATCAAAGAGTATACACTGAGGGAGCCCTATAAAAGACTACTAACATGGGCAGGAAACAAGCAACATCTACAACGACCAAACAAGGAACAGGGTAAGGGCAGGTACATAAATACATACTGATAACGAGGGCTACATGAGGGACAGGGGTGGACTATTAACAGTCACAAAGCGCAATGGATACAAAAACATAATGAGAAACAGGTTACAGGGCATAACTAGACACAGGCAAGGATAACATAAGAATGGCGCAAAACTAGAAATCAACACAGAAATACAAACACAAACATCATAAACATAGAATCAACAGATAAAAGGTTGGGGCACACAATACCATGATATTCACGATGGTGAGGGACGATTGGTTACTTAGCTGTATGCTCAGTTCATTCAGGCACGCAATGACCCAGGGAGCAGGGGAAAACACAAGGGCTAGTGAAGGTGCTAAACAAAGGAATGAAAGGAATGGCTAGAGACCCCTGCTGGCCAAACAGGGAAAGAATGACAGGATAGGACGAGGCAGAGACTGATCCTGACAGGATGGATGAATACATAAATACAGCAGTTAATATGTACTGTTCTCAGGCTATGCCAACCACAGAGAATCTGTACAATGATGTTTTCTTTGTGACCGTCCTGGGAGAGATACTGTTAAATATAATCCTCTTTGCTATGCATTATCAGAACCCTCCCAGTTATGCCAGTCAGGCCAGTCAACAAGCCCAAGATTTTGCCACCTCCAACCTAAATGGGTGATTTTCGTTTTCGTACATTTCCCAGACATGTGTTGTTTGTCACATATCGTACATCACTGCACTCTAAGAATGCCACTTTCCCAAAATAGAGATTCCTTTCCCAGTCACATGGTCCCGTGTCTGTTGTGACAGCCAGAGGTCACTGCTTCTGGGGCTCAATGGCCAAAACAGAAATGAGAGAGAACTTTAAAACGATGTGGGGTAGTGGGATGGTGATTGACCAGGGAGGGGGGGCGCAGTCAATAAGACTTATAAAACTTACCAACTGGGCTAGGGGGATGCCGGTAAATTGATCGGTGAGATTTATTGATGTGGGCTGGTAACAGAGCTGGTCACCACTTAGATATGGCCTGAGCATAGAGAAAAACACTAAACGTGTGATTCATGAATATGATGTGTCTACATGAAATTCCCGGATGTTATACAGATTATTCATCCACAAACTTAGACAGTCATCAGACTGAGAAAGTTTAACATTGTGACTAGCTGAGCTTGCTTGCTCCAGTATGTAAAACTGGAATGTAATTGTTTTGACAAACAGAAGTCTCCTTTGGCAAAGAGCTCTGTATTCTAGGCATATCACAAACAAACAAAATCAGTTTACTTTGCTGCCCTCCCAGACCACAATGAATTGTCAATTCTCTATACATGGGTGTAATTCAGCTAAGAAGCCTGCAATTGTTCCCTACATTTCAATGTCAACTTCTGTTGAAGGGGGGTTTATCTACTTATTGTATTCTCTTTAAAATGTTTACTTATATGACTTGCAACCAGTACAATGAATCAGCCTGAAGCATTTAATTCCTACTTGTGGTTATAAATAGTTGGTTATACAACAGTCCATCTAATTCATTTTGTTGACCTGTCCACAGACCACTGTTTTACAGGTCTCGTTATATTACTACCTTTCAAATGAACTGGAAGGTGTTTTGCAAGGTCATATTTAATTAAAACAAAGTAATAATATTTCCTCTTCCATAACTGCTTATCCAGTACCAGCTGAACAAGAACTTGGAGTATAATATATTTTATGCGGGGGTGCTGGAAATTTAGGGCCCTATGAAACTATATCATATTGGGCCCCCAACCCAGACCAATCCAATTACTTTCCACATTTATTAAGGCCACTGTCACTCAGGGGCAGCTGGAATAGTTCTAAGTCTGTCCCCCCTTTTATGATGCCCCTCACTCTAGGAATCACGGGAGAAAAGGCAGGGCAGACCTGGGGTGGGACGCCAGCCCAATGTGGACTTTGAGTTTCTACTAAGTAATGGGCCTTCTAAACGCTTCTTCCGACTGATGAGAAATTTTGAAGAGAGTTTGATGATGACTACTGTGATGCATCAGCCTGTTGGGAAGCCGCCATACCATACTGCTGCTGAGTTCCTAAGAATGCTTTAAGAAGCCATGTTGGGTTTGAGGCCGGCTGAGTTACAGTGGTGGCCCATCCAACATGTGCACGCTGAACAGCACTCCCCAGCTGGTGAATAGCACCCGCCACTGGTGAACAGCACCCCATAGCTGGTGAACAGCACCCCCCACTGGTGAACAGCACCCCCCAGCTGGTGAACAGCACCCCCCACTGGTGAACAGCACTCCCCACTGGTGAACAGCACGCCCCAGCTGGTGAACAGCATCCCATAGCTGGTGAACAGCACCCCCCACTGGTGAACAGCACCCCATAGCTGGTGAACAGCACCCCCCACTGGTGAACAGCACTC
>JAODLD010000052.1:17155079-17172632 GCA_026781065.1 Mormyrops boulengeri | reverse complement strand
AATAGGGTTGGGTATCATTTAGATTTCATTTATTCCAAATCTGAATCCAGTTCTGCTCATTGAATCTGGTTCTTATCAATTCTTGGTTCCCATTATAATACGCCTAAGACGAATTCTCATAATGTTTCAGTAACAAAATACTGCATTTGTTCTCTTTAATGAGTTCAACTTTTACAATGAAGGTCATTTGAAGCAGTTATTTCCATATTATGTTAAAACAAAAACAGGGTGTTTCAAGATCAAATACATAAAGTTAACAACCACACTCCGAATCACAGGGCAGGGGGCAGGGGACCCCTTTACGGGATGCCAGTCTATCACAGGGCAGGGGACCCCTTTATGGAATGGCAGTCTATCACAGGGCAGGGGACCCCTTTATGGGATGCCAGTCTATCACAGGGCAGGGGACCCCTTTATGGGATGGCAGTCTATCACAGGGCAGGGGACCCCTTGATGGGATGCCAGTCTATCACAGGGCAGGGGACCCCTTGATGGGATGCCAGTCTATCACAGGGCAGGGGACCCCTTTACGGGATGCCAGTCTATCACAGGGCAGGGGATCCCTTTATGGGATGCCAGTCTATCACAGGGCAGGGGACCCCTTGATGGGATGCCAGTCTATCACAGGGCACAGGGCAGGGCACACACTGGACAGGATGCCAGGCGGATATTACATATCTGGCTGACATGTTTGTAGATAAAGACTGACCTTGGGGTTTAGCAGCAGGCTATTTCCGAGCTAACGACTGGCTTGCAGTCTTAGCAAAGGAGTATTTTTGAATTTAAGATGGTGGCTTGGGTCATACACTATATTGCCTAAAGTACTGGGACACCTGCCTTTACACACACGGACTTAAATGACGTCCCATTCTTAATACATAGGATTTAATATGGAGTCGGCCCACCCTTTGCAGCTATAACAGCTTCAGCTCTTCTGGGAAGCCTGTCCACAAGGTTTAGGAGTGTGTTTATGGGGATTTTTGACCATTCTTCCAGGAGAGCATTTGTGAGGTCAGGCACTGATGTTGGATGTGAAGGCCTGGCTCACAGTCTCTGCTCTTATTCATCCCAAAGGTGTTCTGTCGGGTTGAGGTCAGGGCTCTGGGAGGTCAGTCAGGTTCCTCCACACCAGACTCGCTCATCCATGTCCTTATGGACCTTGCTTTGTGCACTGGTGCGCAGTCATGTTGGAACAGGAAGGGGCCATCCCCAAACTGTTCCCACAAAGTTGGGAGCATGAAATTGTCCAAAATGGCTTTGAATGCTGCAGCATTAAGAATTCCTTTCACTGTAACTAAGGGGCCAAGCCCAACCCCTGACAAACATCCCCACACATAATCCCCCCTCTACCAAACTTTACACTTGGCAAAATGCAGTCAGGCAAGTACCGTTCTCCTGGTAACCGCCAAAGCCAGACTCGTCCATCGGATTGCCAGACAAAGAAGTGGGACTCGTCACTCCAGACAACACGTCTCCACTGCTCTAGAGTCCAGTGCTGGCGTGCTTTACACCACTGCATCCGACGCTCTGCATTGCATTTGGTGATGTAAGGCTTGGATGCAGCTGCTCGGCCATGGAAACCCCTTCCATGAAGTTCTCTACAGACCATTCTTGAGCTACACGAAGCCACACAAAGTTTGTAGCTCTGTAGCTATTAACTCTGTAGACAGTTGGCAACTTCTGCACACTGTGCGCCTCAGCATGCGTTGTCCCCGCTCTGTGATTTTACGTGGCCTACCAGTTCGTGGCTGAGTTGCTGTTGTTTCCAATTGCTTCCACTTTGTTATTATACCACTAACAGTTGACTGTGGAATATTTAGTAGCAAGGAAATTTCACGAATGGACTTATTGCACAGGTGGCATC
Source organism: Mormyrops boulengeri (assembly GCA_026781065.1). Lineage (NCBI taxonomy): Eukaryota > Metazoa > Chordata > Actinopteri > Osteoglossiformes > Mormyridae > Mormyrops > Mormyrops boulengeri. The sequence goes on along the minus strand of JAODLD010000052.1, from coordinate 17,170,768 downwards.
CTATCACGGTACCATGCTTGAATTCACTGAGCTCCTGAGAGCGACCCATTCTTTCGCAAATGTTTGTAGAAGCAGTCTGCATGCCTAGGTGCTTGATTTTATACATCTGTGGCTATGGGAGTGATTGTAACACCTGAATTCAATGATTTGGAGGGGAGTCCCAATACTTTTGGCAATATAGTGCATATAACCAAAATATTTAATATTAGTAGGTGATATCTAATTTTTGATACCGTTCGGACATTACCCTTAGGTATGCGGTATTTTGACTGTATTTTAAAAAGCAATATTATGCCGGTATTTTGAAATCCCCCAAGATACAGTTTTGCTGAAAGGAAATACTGCGCAGAATGTTGTGCTGCCATTTTACTGAACAAAACTAAATAGTAGTTCTACTAATAAATGTGTTTTTGGTTTGTAAATGTAAAAAAAATTCGAGTACAAACATGTAAGTGGAGGTGTGCATTAACTCAGCTATGGAGTTGTACATAGCTGATTAAAAATGCGCGTTTAGAAATCAATTCCTGGAATATGATTCAAATGTCATCGCATTCATGGTTCTTGAAAATGTTTCTAATTTGGAACCAAGGGTGTTTTTTCAATACCAAGAACGCAAAGATCATACTTGTGGCCTTGGCAAGAACGGTCTTGCTAACCGGCCTCCCAAGAGTGAACTTGGGACACAATGAATCATGGGATTGCTCTCATTTAGTGAGGATGCAACCAATGTATCCTTCATATTTGGGGTGGGGCAAAAACGACATCCGGGGATTTTTACCGTAGTTTTGGAACTGGTCATTGGCAATGGAAGATGACATAAAACCGGTACACAAGAACCCAAGTACGGTCAAGTCGGCATATTAAGAAACACCTCGGTTCTCATACCAAACCGTACACACCAATCCTGAGTCCTTCCTGGTGTTTCACCCGCTATATGATGATCGTAAAAATAAACAAAAGAATGGCAAGTCGCACGGGTGTGCAAAATGCGACTAAAATGGTGACAGTCTGGAGCCCTGGGTAGTATGTTTGTGTCCCATCACTGTCAAAATAATGGTGCGTGATGGATGAGCAAACAAAAGGCAAACAACTTTTGCGTCAGGCAAATTGCTTAGGGCGCAAATCATAGAGAACAGGGATCCTTCACATGTTTAGTCTCCCTTTTATATCCTGAAAGCACTTCCATGCAGTGCACTGAGCACAAAAGTTAAATTGAAGATGAGAAATAAGCTATTTGTCCTTTATGTTTTATGTAATGACTATATTATCTCAGCTCTGTTCAAAACAAAGATTTTCTTTTACTCCATGAAGCTCTAATCTATATTCAAAGTGCAATTCTATAATTATAGGTTGCTGAAATTACAGCTCTGCACTTGAAAGGAAGGTTCAAGACAGTCAACTGAGCGTGACTTCTTAGCTCCAAGAGCCAACACAGTTCAGGTACATTCCAGAGACGCGGAGCGCTGAATGACAGTGCGGAAAGGAGGGCCCTTCATCACTGCAGGCTGTTTGTCGCTGCATGCTGCAATTCACTACTATTGACGTGCAAGGCAGGTACTAATAGCCCAAAGTTCAGATCTACAGTCACACAGAGACCATTATTAGTTGTTTTTATTAACATACAAAAATATGGGTTTTGCATACAACAGAGTTTATGCCTCTCTATAAAATAATAATTATAAAAAATTTAAAAAAAATAAAAAAAAGCGCAAGAAGTAGCTATGAAGTGAAGTTTGAGAGCAGGATGCCCTTGGAGAAGGTTTAACAGCAGAACTGCACCTTCAGTGCCAGAGCTCAGGCATGCAGTGCAGCAGTTAATACTCCCCTTTGAAACCTCAGCCTCTCACCCCAAAACATACTGTGCCCACAGCAGAGCGAAGAGTCAGGAATGAAGAGGCAGCAGGTTCCAAAAGATCACTGTTCTACACTTTGTTTTTTTTTTTTTTTTTTTTTTTTTTGGAATTTAAATTTATGGTAGTGAGCCAAAAAACAGACGAACCAAGATGATTAAATGCACCCCCCAAAACAAACCCTAACCCTAACCCAGCCCGAAGCAGCAGGTGCTGTTATCTTGCCGTACACCATGGAGTAAGGCAGCACTGCTGAGAAGCGACACAGAATTCCAGTCTCCAAGCTGCTACAAAACACCAATCCCAACATGACTCAACTGACTGTTTTTTGTTCAGTGTGTGTGAACCTTACAAAAGTTTCTCCTTTCTTTGGCTGCTCCCCCGATAAAACAGTTAAGGTGTTCAATGTGCTGTCAGTCAGAGACAGGCTCCCCAAGCGAGAGGAGATTGTGTGGGCCCTACCTGGCCCTTGGGAACAGCTGGCTGAGGAAGAAGGCGGCCCTTGTTGAGAAGCGGGTAACCTGTGTGTCTGCTAGCAGAGCGAGAAATGTCAGACTACCTGTGTCACGTCCTCGGCGTGAGGCCCCGGGCACTTTGACTTTCCGAGCTGACTTCTGAGCAGACATGGAGAGGAGGGAGTGACAGAGGGCGACTAGGAAGCTCAAAGAGGGATCTCACTGCGCCTCTACACCTCCCAGATGTGGGAGAGGTGCCGTGTGGCCTCAGAGACCTCAATCAGCACTCCTTAATTGGCCTGACAGAACACAGTAATGCATTCCGCCAACTACTGTGATCTAATGTAGAGCGACCAGTGTCAGCCAAAGGGGAGCCTTCATGGCCGAAGAGCCACACCTCCGTCAGTAAGATAGCAGTGCAGCACAACCCCCCCAGTGTCAACAAAGACCCGCAAGCCGTGCACTGAGCCACCCTGCTCTAAAGGCACTGGAGGAAAAGCTCAGAAAAGCTGCCCGACTGCTTCGCAGAACCAGATAAAAAAAAGGTCAAATTGTCATGACAAAAATTTTACGATTGAAAATCTTATATGGTGAGTCATTAGTAATATTTTTATTTCTTTCAAATGTTGTTGGCATCGTCCTAAGAACCTTGATACAGTGATTTATTTCTGGCATCTGATAAACAAGTTATTGTTACACTCACTGCAGTTTCTTTATAATGCTTTGCAGTTTCATATATTTATATGCAATGAACTCAGAACTGGACAGTATCATTCAACACATTAACTGACATTACCAATAAATAAGGTCAAGTGCGGGAAGTGTCTACAGCACATGGTGGGTGAGGTAATAATTTTGGATTTTTTTGGGGGTCAATCAGAAGCAGCAAGCTAAGTATTACAATCCACTTTAATGACCATTCATCCGTTAGCCAGGGCCACCGGCTGTGGCCGTGTGCAGCTCCTTCTCAGACGTATGTAGGTGGGCGTGAAGCTTCCGCCTTCACATGACCCTCATGCTGCCTCACAGACTAAATGACATTAAAAGCTTGGGTCTGTAAACAAACTGGGCATACTTTAGGGCGAAATACCAAGAGGCGCAAACCACTGAAGGTAAAAGCAAAAAACCAGTTCAGTTGGTGGATAATTCAGTAAACATGCAGTACCCAGAAATGACCTTAAAACAAAAGATTTCTCAAAACAAAGTTTTTTTTCTTTTTAACAAAATACACATAACCTGCCACCTTCTAAAAATTAATATTCATTTCACGTGCCTGCTTATCACATCAGTGACCGTCATGGTTTTAAAATGCAGAGGTTGCTTTGATCGATCCATTTTTAACATTTTTGCTCTGTAGGAAGCGTTTCTGTTTTTAGCATTCACATCAAAGACCGGCACCCAGAATCTCCCTCCAGTTACTGATTTACCCCAAACAGACGTGCTGACTCTCGCCACCTCTGCTGTAACTTGTACATGGCACAGGCAGCCCATTGATAAAAAGGTGGCACAGACAGAGTGAGGCTGGCTGGATTCTGCTGCGCTGCTGGCTGACGGGTGACGCTTGCACGTCTGTTCGCGGGGGCTTGATGTACAGGGAGAGCCTCGCAGTTTCCAGTGCAAATACGTGCAAGCCAGGGCAGTCAGGTGTGAAATAAGGCCGCTCCACTGCTCCAGCAGAAGGAGGCAGTGCAGGCAGCTGGGCACAGATTCACTCCTTCAGTGCCAGTCAAAAAAGGGTGCGAAGAGAAGGTCACGAAGAGGTACTCTGAGAAGAAAGTGGGAGGAGCTAATATCTGCCTATTACATGGCTGAAAAAGATATTTTCTGATTGCTATTTTGGCCGTCCTTGTGATCAGGAGTCCTGCCTGGTCCCTTTAACTGGTACATCTGAATGCAGTAGCAGGGCTTGGATGGGGTGGGGGGAGAGGGGACAGTGTCATACATGAGGAAGGCATCAGTCCATCTCCTAGGTGGTGAGAGAGAGAGACCAGGTGTCAGCGACTTCATATACACCCAGGGTTCAAGAGCAGACGGCAACAGAACTATAGATTTTCTATCTTACTCTTCCTGGCAGCGATTGCCATGTTAATCTCTTGCCAGGTTAATCTCACGATGACTGGTGTTCAGCTATAGTTGGGATGCTTGCCTTCACTGGCAGGTATAAATTAGCCGCAACCATAGGCTTTGAGGAACAGCTTTACCCTGCGCCGCTTTCAGCCCCAAAACCTGCAGTTTCCGTTTCAGATCATATTTGAGCTCACAACATGAACACGGACTCCAAATCACGCCTGCCAGTGAGGCAGTGAGGCAGTAAGGCCGTCACAGGGCCATTTGCACTGCGGAGCCCTGTGTCCTGCCTTTGGAGGGCATGGCAAAGCCGTGAGCAGAGCAGCTGACCCTGAACCAACAATGCAGCACTGTTCAGTAATATGTCATATTAAAATGAGCTCATGCTACTGGAATAGGGAGACGCAACTTACCCATTGGCTGATGCTAGTACGGTGATTCGATCCTGAAAAGAAGCACACGCGAGAGAGAGACTACTGAGTCAATGATTGCTGATGTCAATAAGTGATGTGTCACAAATGAGATTTAGCAATTATTCAGTGATTCATCCAGGGAGAGTCTGGTTCAGCTGCCCAGCCTGGTGAGCTGTGCAGCTTGGGACTCAGTAACAAATGTTCTAATCTCACAAATACAGGTAAAGCCACTTTACTGTACATTTGAAGTCTATTGCCGGATGATTCATTCACAATCTATACCAGCACAGCAGAACATTGATGCATGGCTCTGAAAGAAAAGCCTATTAAGCTGCACTGAAAAAATGTGGATTTCAAAATATTCAACAAATGGAGAAAGGTTCAAGAGGGTATGTAGGTACTTCCAGCAAACACTTGTTATTCTCTGTAACTCCATTGGTAATTTAATATGTAACAGAATCCATGCAAGGTCTTTGGCAGGTCATTAAGGCAATTCAAATGTAAAAAGAAGATTTTGCTTCCCTAAACTTAATTTATTCGGCCGGTGATTGCAAAGTGCTTTTTTCGACTGTCATTCCTTTAGAGATTTCTACTCGTCAAACAGGAAACACCTCCCTTGTAGTGGCATAAAGGAAGAATGATTTCTAGCAAGGCACATACTCTGTATGGGTACAATCAAAAACTAGACATGCCACAATATAAATCAATGATAATCTCAAGCAGAAGACAGACCTTTCAATTGTCTTACTGGATCCAGCACACATATCCAGGTGAGAGCTACATTGGACAACAAAGGACTAGTTATTCAATTGTTCAATTTATTCAATGACATGCTTTTTATAACCTGGAAATACACTGTGCACTGCATTACGCACACCTCTGTGTGCTGCAGTGTTTCACAGCTCTACCCTCCTCATTCATGCAATAATAGATCTATGATTCTTCCAGTGGTTTCATTATGGAAAACTGAATTTAAAGATATCTAGGAGTTCAGCCATAACTGGAATTCAATTGTTAAATGTTCTTTTATTGACAGACACGAAAATGATACTACACGAAAAACCATGTCTATTGACACAGTTATTCAGCCAACTGAATACAGGGCTGTAGAAACTGCAACTGATTTGCATATGATCCGTGTGAAATTAGCATAACTGTCAATGCTATGGATAACGCTTTGGCCTCGGGTTCCCTGTAGGAGAGTGAAACAGGGCAGCATGGTGGAGCAGTGGGTGAGGCCATGTGGGTGAGGCCATGTGGGTGGAGCCATGTGGGTGGGGTCATGTGGGTGGAGCCATGTCCTCACACAGCGGAATGAGTCTTTCCCTAGCTCTTTGTATCTGCAGCATTAGCGTACTCCCCAGTGTTCGCGCAGCTTTTGGATGGGCGCTCCGCCCGCTCCCCAGTGTTCGCGCAGCTTTTGGAGGGGCGCTCCGCCCGCTCCCCAGTGTTCGCGCAGCTTTTGGAGGGGCGCTCCGCCCGCTCCCCAGTGTTCGCGCAGCTTTTGGAGGGGCACTGCGCCCGCTCCCCAGTGTTGCGCGCAGCTTTTGGATGGGCGCTCCGCCCGCTCCCCAGTGTTGCGCGCAGCTTTTGGATGGGCGCTCCGCCCGCACCCCAGTGTTCGCGCAGCTTTTGGATGGGCACTGCGCCCGCTCCCCAGTGTTCGCGCAGCTTTTGGATGGGCACTGCGCCCGCTCCCCAGTGTTCGCGCAGCTTTTGGATGGGCGCTCCGCCCGCTCCCCAGTGTTCGCGCAGCTTTTGGATGGGCACCGCAAGGATCATGCTCCTCTTTCTTCCCATAGTCCAAAAACATGCGGTTAGGTGAACCGATGTCACCGCACTGCCCACAGTGTGCATCTGTGTGTGTGCCCTGTGATGCACTGGAATCATGTCCAGGGTGTCCCCTGCCCTATGTCCTGTGACAGACTGTCATCCTGTCCAGATTTTCCCTACCCTGTGACAGACTGGAATCCCATCCAGGGTGTCCCCTGCCTGTGAAGGACTGGCATCCTGTCCAGGGTATCCCCTACCCTGTGAGGGACTGGCATCCTGTCCAGGGTATCCCCTGCCCTGTGAGGGACTGGCATCCTATACTTGTTTAGTAGCTATGGAGGCTGGTTGAATGAATGAGGAAAAATCATGTTCTACATTGTATGATATTTGAAAAGCAGGATAACTTGCACCTTATATCTAAATAAAATTCCATGTCAGTTGCAATGTAAATAGAGGAATGAAAAGAATGAAACTTTAGGAAATTAAGGTGAAACTAAATGTGTTTTTTTGTAGTTTTAGAAAATTGAGGTTTATCTGGGTTAAAAAAACGTGTTAGAAGAGCAGCAGCTGACAATCTGTGAGGGTTAATACAGGCTGAGGGGCGCTGGGGGGGCTCACTCTGAGGGAGAGCCTCCTGTCACTTCCAGGGGAGGTTCATTCTTACTAGCTAGCTACTACCCAAGTGTGTTCTTGCTGCGCTCATGGGAGTTTTACTTGCACAAAAATGTTCTGAGGGCGGAAGAAAAAATGATTGATTATCTCTCTGAACCAACCAGATTGTTGAGGAGGTGGGTCCAAGCAACTACAGGAGGCAGGACCAAGACATTTGATTGGTTGGTCCCACCTCCTCTAGTTGCTTGTATCCACCTCCTCTATAATCCCATTGGTTATCTCTCTGAACTAATAATTTTTCCTTCTGCCCTCAGAACATTTTTGTGTAAGTAAAACTTCCATGAGCTCTTGCCGCTGGCTAATGAACAAGCTGGTTCTCACTACTGGATTCTCTACAGAAGGTTACCGCTCAATAAACACTCCCCAAAAAGGCTCCTGTTAACACAACAAAGCACCACTATAAAATATATAAATAATGTGTTTTTTTTTTTTTTATCACAAACAAATCTATGTAATTAAGCTAAGGACACAAAGGAATATGCCACTCCATGGTGAACCCATTGTTTTGAGAATGTTCACAATATGTTATGCCTAAAACTACAGAGAAACACACACACCTTCAAAGCCCCAGCCCGAAGCCTGCATTTCTGCTTGGCTCCTCACACGGAGCGCACCCTGAGAACGCCGGCCCCGCACTGCCGGCCACACCGGGCCACTGTTTTCCGTCACATTTTCAGCGGCAGACACCAAGAGCATGATCCTCGCGGGTGTGTCTAGCACACCCTGAGCTGTGCACTTCTGAAAAGAATTTTTAAGACGCGGGATGTAAAAAAAAAAAAACTGCCACTCATTGAGGGCCATGTAAGGTGGAGGTTCTCCCTGCGGCTGTCGCTACAGAACCGACCGCGGCGGACAGGTACTGAGGAGAGAGGGCCTGTGCAGACATGACAGACATTCCCCGCATAAGCGAAACTCCCTCCTACAGCACCTAGTCTAGCCTCTCCCCCACCCCCACATACACGACAACTCAGGAGTCACAGACCCTAACCCTGACAAACAATAGCTTTCTGCTCAATTTAGTCAAGTGTTTCGAACAACCTGTTTGCTCATCTGGCTTCTTGAGGTAACAAACTACAGATCGTGTGTCCGTGTTTTGCCACTTTTATTCCTCTTCGTCTTATTTTGTTTTAAACGGAAAAAGAGGTGGGGCCTGACATTTGGACAGGAATCTTCCTGCGCAGCTTGTTGCAACTCTGCTGGAATGCAGTCTAACAAATCTGCCACAGTGAAGACACCAAGAGCCTTAACCCGTCATGGCCGAAGTAACTCTGGGCAGGCGACCCTGAGGACGAACGGCCACACCAGCCTTTTGGAATATATTCCTGTTTTCTTCTTAGGCCTATTACCAATTTTTGGCCACTGCACCTGTACAGCAGGTACATGGCAGCAGGCACTGCTCTGACAGGCTTCTGGGAAGCAGATCCAGTGAAAAAGGTGAAGTATGTATGGCTGAGCACAGTGTAGCTCCATGAAGTGCAACCTCCAATCACCAACTTCTGTCCTGCATAGCACTTACACGGTTTACAAAGACATTGCTATATCAAATGCACAGTAATGTAATATCTGATTCTAATGGCATGGAGAGTGCAATTATACCAGCAGAAGCCATGGAAAGCAGGCAGTGTCAGTCAAACACTCTCTGCAGCACTTCCTGGGCTGTTGGCTTTAACATCCATTAAAGGCTACATTTGGTCTATCCCATGAAGTCTTTGTCTGCCTGCAGACCGTCATCGTGCTCATTTGCATGGGCGACGTCTCTCTTCGTTTCCCCAAATCCCTGCTTGCTGCAAACGTGGCTGGTGCATAAGCAGGTAGGACTGTGGACGGCGTTGGCTGAAAAAATGCTAAATGTCACTGATAGAGACAAAGCTGTGAAAGAACTTCCACCACGACCATAAGCACATCCTAAGCAGCTGAACAGGAAAGACCCGCGAGGTCTAGGAAAGCTTCACTCAGTGTTGTCAGAATCAAAACCAAGCAAGGTGAAGCGGCGTCCAGCTTCCGGGCTCCCGGTCTGTGGGACAAGCTTCCTGAAGTCCTGAGGTCTGCTAAAATTTAAATCAGGCCTTAAAACGTTACGGTTTGCTGCAGCTTTTAAAATGAGATCAGCATTATTTATACACTACAACATTAATTCTTCTTAGTAAAGTATGTGTTTTTGTTCTTATTGTATATAAAATGTGATTTTAATGTCTTCTAAGTTAAGGGAACCCTATGCCTTTTTGAACGGCTTTTTTTCTGTCTGACTTGTGCTATTTAAATAAACTTCCCTCGCCCCACCCTTTGGGTTAGCGTCACGGTTTTTCTGTACTGCACCCTTCCTGCGTCTCTAACTGAAAACCGATGTAACTGTTGGGGGTAAACAAACAAACCTGCTGGTGAGGGTTCCCACAATCCCATAATCCTCTCTGATCCCACATGCCTGACTCACTCCCGTCAATTGTGAAACGTACTAGAGGTGCTGCAAAATAATTGAATTCCTGAATGATTCTGGGAATAACGCCCTTCGTTTGTCATGCCTAATAATATGTGGAAATCATCAGAGCACAAATCGTATCCTGTTGCATATATCTTATCCTGCTGTTAGCACGTTAGCGGTTTGCCACGGCCGCTGAATCTCACGCGCCACTGATACTATATACGACACATATGTCGGCTTGCGAATGTGCGGCATTTTACAGTTATTACAGCCGTCTTTTACTGATAAAAATAAATATAAAATAAATATTATTTGAAAATCTCAATATTTTTAAATAATATTAGAAAGCACAGATATTTTTATGGTTAAAAAAGAAAAATATACAATTATAATATGGAAAAACTAAGAAATTAGGTACTAAAAAAATTGATTAAACAGAAAAGAATCATAGTCACAGTTGTACTAAAATATTCAAATATCCGATATATTTCTGTATCCTAGAGTCCAGGCCAACTGCATTTAATAAAGGCTCAGTTATGGCTGCCTAGTCAGCTGTATAATCCACAGGTGTGAAGATGATGCGCTTTTGAAAATGACTGCGAATCAGACAATAAACAGCGTAGCCAGCAAAGTTTCAACATGAAAAGGGACATATTTCTAAATTCCAAAAATAAAACAGTATTATAATGAAGTATTTCTGGACCAGCTAATTTTTCAACCCTCCTCAAAATCCTTCATACTCTGCCTGAAGAGTGATCACCCCGCAGGAGAGGGGAGTAGCAGGATGCATGCAGAGACGCAGAAGCAGCCACAGGAGGAGGAGACAGGAGGAGGCCTGGACGGGCTGCACAGCCTGACGACGTGCACTTACTTCCTGCGCTTCATGAGGGATTTGGCGATGATAGCGATGAGGATGACGGCCACCAGGACCCCGATGATGATGCCCGCGATGGCCCCCCCTGAGAGCGGCTCCGGCAGGGTTCCCTTCTCTGGGCAGAAACGCAAGGCAGGGTCACACTTGGCGATGCGCCCTCAAAACGCCCCCCCCACCACCATGGCAGTCTGATACATACAGCAGCACCTGGGTGATATGCTGCAATCATTACAGTTCAGGTAGCATAAAAACACAAACATGGAGGAGCATATATACACAAATGAATAAAGTAGCATATGAAATCAAGCATAAAGTTGTGCTGGGCTCCCAAAGGCCGCTCGCCACCCCGCCAGAGCCAGCACTGCTGGGCTCCCAAAGGCCGCTCCCCACCCCGCCAGAGCCAGCACTGCTGGGCTCCCAAAGGCCGCTCCCCACCCCGCCAGAGCCAGCACTGCTGGGCTCACATGGCGCCTCACCTTCCACAGCAAGGATGTGGGGCATGGACCTGGCGGTTATGCCCGTCACTGCGTTCCAGGCCTTGCAGGTGTACCTCCCGGTGTCGCTGTAAGCAGTGCTCTCTATGATGTACTTCAACGTCGTCACGTCCTTTGCCGTGTCGTTGAACGTCCAGCTGAAGTTGCAGCTAGGTGCTGAGTCTACGATGCATTCGAGTTGAACACGGGTGCCCACCTCCACTGCGTACGGTCCCTTTACTTTGGCCTGTTCCGGGCCGTCTGTAACACACCTCAATCCCTTAAAGCTAATCACACTTTCGCCTGGCCAGGGGACCTTCACGCTGTGCCAATCAAGTTATTTTTCAGTTGCTGAATGTTTTGCCACCTCTGTGTGCTCTCGAGGCATGAACAGCAGCCGCCCCCTACAAGCACGGTGCACTTCTCAGTCGGAAAACTGCTGCATGTAACTGAAATACCGCCCAAAAGAACTCACAGTGAGGCATGTTCAGATTCCCTCTCTCCATTCATTTCCATTTTCTGCATGGGAAAAAGCTGCAGAAATTAATTTTATGGAAGGACTGGAGTGTTAGGAGGCTGGCACAGGGTGTGGTGGCCCCATGAATCACTATGCACACACATGTCACATGTGTCTGCACAGAAAAACTGGGCTAAGCTTAGATTAGATATGACAAGGCACACGCCAAATGCCATGAAACATAAAACATTCTAATCAGAGAAACTGGAAACCTAAAGCTAAAACACTTGCGTAGAAACAGCTTGGTCCTGGGTGTGAATAGCGTGATTTTTGTAGCCCCACAACAGCTGTTGGTGTAGCTGTATGTTGGGCGCCTGGTACGCTGAGAGTGAGAGGCCAGCACGTGTCAAACGCCCACTTATTTCCCAGTATAGCAGGAAGCTGGAATCCAATGTGAGGAAAAACCAGTACACAGAGACTATGGTTCCAAAGGGACAAAATCACAATGCAGACATCGTCATTATACTCACAGCTGACATTCAGTCTGTAGCTCGCGGTGTCTGTGCTAACAGGGTTGGTGACTCTGCACTGGTACTCGCTGTGGTCTGTTCGCTGGACAGGGCTGATGAATATGGATGTCTTATCTGCAGAGATGGTGACAGAGCTACTGGGGACCAGTGGCTTTCCATCCTTCAGCCACTCCACGGTGTTGAGGGAGCCAGACGTCGTTTGACACGTCAGGTTAGCTGAGCTATTGCCAGCTATAAGTGACGTCGATGGGCCCACGATCTTAGTGTTAGATATTTTCTCTGCACAGGGACAAAGAAGAGATCACAATAAGAGCAGATGAAATCCCAGTGCCGCAGTGGCGATCTTTAATCACCAAATAAATGAGGACAGTCCAAGGAAATGACACCAAAGACATAAATAGTGTGACGAGGAAGCACTAAAACAGCAGCATGAAAGGCTGCAGAAGTCCGTCCCAACACGGCTGTGACGGGCATGTCACAGATAAGGCCAAACTGAAACAGAGTGTCAAGGGGCTGACAGAAGATGATGTGAATTATCGCTTTCCTGTGATGTAATATCCTCAGAACTGATACTGGCCATAAACAACAGGTGTCTGCATTCACAGAATTACTGGAATTACTGCCCGCCACACTCGCGAGGGTTCTGTGTATGAATGTGAAGCACCATGTCGCTATATTCTACATCAAAGCAGAAGCCAAGGACTAGTGAACAGCGCTCTACACCTGCAGCCCGGTGAATCGCGTACAGCATCTCCGAACACAGAACAACTAGCTGAGCTAAATCAGCCATAACGTGGCCAGGTACTCCAGCAGCAAACACAGGAAATGGATGTCACTTGTGTAGAGTTAAATTCTTTTTAGCTGTCCGGTTAATTAGAGATACACAATAGGCTTTAGGACGCTAAGAAATTAGAAAGTCGGTGAAAAGTATCTAACTTTGAAAACAACACAGATATAGTAATATAATCCTGCAGCTTGTAACTAAGGAGTAAATAACGTCCTGGGTGTGAGTACAGAGCGAGACAGTGACGAGTGACAGTAACCTGCGCGAACAGTCACGCCCAGAGCGCTAAAGTGAAAAGCATGAAAGTTACCTGAAGCACAGTTCTTAAAGAAATCATCTAATGACACGTTAACAATCACACACCACTCAAACATTATTACTACCATTCATGTGAATATTCTAACAGAAGAAGAAGAGCTTTCGTGTGTGTGCAGACAGGGCTAGCCCACTGCAGCCCATCGTTATGGAGGACGGCCACGAATGCCAGCCGACTCACCGAGGATGGTGAGCTGTATGCTCTGGGAGGCTGAGTACCGCTGCGTTTTGCTGTTGTAGGCCCAGCAGGTGTAATTGCCACTTTTGTCTGCAGCAACATTATCCAGCTTGTATACTGGGCCTACATCTTTGAGCGCGGTTCCATTGACAGCCCAGGAGAATAATGCAGCAGGACTGGACTGGGCTGAGCAGTTTAGGGTCACATTGGACCCTGTGGTCTGTAGTTTTGATTGAGGAGTTGCAGTCATCAAAATATTTTCAGGTCCAACTGAAATACACAGGTCATGTTACATTCCAATACACTGAAGAATTTCAGCAAGCAGAGTGGACGTTTCAGTAAAGGTTAATAATAATAATAATAATAATAATAATAATAATAATAATAGCAGCCAAGGGAAAAGACTAATTATGTCAGAGTCGCAACATTCATATGAAGCGCAAAACACAGGTTCAACGGCGACAACTGAAAACTTGTATCTTAGATACAGGAATGGAAATGAAAGCAAACATATGAAATGTATCTTTCAGGTTTCCTGGTTCCTTTCTGCTGTAGCTTAGTTCTGTGATACTGAAGTGACTGTGGAGTGCGACAGCAGACAGAGCTTCAGAGGGACTTACAGCTGACGTCGAAAGTGATGTTTGCACTCTGGCTCATGAAGACATTCTGCACCGAGCAGATCAGAGGACCCCGATCGTACCTCCGGATGCTGGAGATGGTCAGCGTGCTGTTGCCATTGGTCAGGCTCACACGGTCATTAGGCATGATCTGAGAACTGCCATTAAACCACTGGAAGAAGAGGTCAGAGCCCAGGGCTGAGCAGGTGAGGCTGACGGTGTCATTGAACTCAACGGGGCTGGTCACGTTGGCTGTCACGGACACAGCAGCGACAGGCTCTGAGGAACGGGAAACACAGACAGTGTGTTAACTGCATGCTGCCACCTTCCCCGTGTGCTGTGTCTGTGTCCAGCCATATGTAACTAAAAAATTGGAGTGACTTTCATACATGTAACAAAATAAATTTTAATAGTAGAAACTATCCTGCACCTGTCAGAAATGTGCACACATTATTATGACAGAAGACACCTCCCTTTTAATGCTAAACAGCACCATATCCATAGGATTTCAGTGTGGTTTAAGTTGAACATGGACACTGCACAGTCACTGTATCAAACACTTTTGGGACTGTCTGAAAATTCACAAACGGCGGCCAAAGCGGGCTGTGCCACCGAGATGTTTATTCAGTATGGAGTCCTGCACTCGGGCAACGCCCTGTTAAAGCCAGAGAGCTACCACACCTTCAGAAATGCCTTTGGACTTCATGCAGCTCCTCTGCGAACGCGCTCTTCTGCGTGACGCACCACTGATATACGACCTAATCCTTTCTTTAACTTCCGAAAGTCGACATGAGGTTAAAAGAAACTAATGCTTCCTCCTAAGCTTTTAAATGAGAATTCTCTGGCATGAGGCATATAAACACCTTCTTTGGAGTCCTGAATTAGCTTGTCTGCAGGGCCATAGGAACTGGGGGGGACATGGGGAGAACATGTAATCTCCAATATTTAATTTGGCTTCACCCCCCCCCCCCCAGCAAAAAAATAGACCTTTATATTTAAACTATTAAGCTGTGTCCCCCCAATATCGAACGCTCTCCTTGCGTTGCTTGCGGTGCCTAGTCTGCGCCTACCCTACCTGGCCTGCGAGATGTTCACCATGCATGTGGGAGAAATTCGATTAGCTCTCCGTAACACACAATCGGCTGCCACTCACCATATACTTTGAGGACCCTTTGTTGCGTCAGCATGTTGCCATCACTAAAAATTAGAGTAACATCATAAGTTCCCGAGTCCTTTGGTGTGAGTCTGTAGATCTGCAGGGACCCTGTGGTGACATTCAGAGTTGCCCTGCTGTCGTACATGGGCCCGAACTTAATGATTCCAGCAATACAGGATGCTACTGGCACACGCACTCCACCCTGGCTGGTGGCCCAAATAGTGTTGGTGATATTTGGAAGTGGCGAAGGGGGGTTCATGATGCCTAGAGTTACATTGCCACCCACGATGCCATTCACGACACTGGGCTGCTGTCCGGCACAGCATCCTGGGAAATGAAAAGCCAAAGGCGACATATCACACAGCAGAACCCACAAAGCGTCACGGCATAACGTCACGTCAGCCCACGAGTCCGGGGATCACAACCATCATTATTAACATGGATGGATAAGTCACTTCAATGGTCATCTGCACACATCAAAATATTTCTTTATATCCAAACTGCAAAAATAAAACATGCTAAGGGGGAAACAAGTTGTATTTTGAATTTCATCGCGACTTACGTTGAAATTCACACACACACACTCTCAGAAAAAAGGGTACAGATTTGTACCTTTGCTTGTCACTGGGGCTGTACCCTCAAGGGTCTGCCAATTG
>JAODLD010000052.1:17129467-17139871 GCA_026781065.1 Mormyrops boulengeri | reverse complement strand
CACGGTTCTTACGGGCATCACAAACATCATGGGCCTTACGGGCATCACGGGTCTAACGGGCATCACAGGCATTACGGGCATCACGAGCCATATGGGCCTTACGGGCATCACAAGCCATATGGGCCTTACGGGCATCACAAGCCATATGGGCATTACGGGCATCACAAGCCATATGGGCCTTACGGGCATCACAAGCCATATGGGCATTACGGGCATCACAACCATCACGGGCCTTACGGGCATCACGGGTCTAACGGGCCGCACGAGCATCACGGACAACACAAGCATTACGGGCATCATGGGCCTTACGGGCAAAAGTAAATATAAAAACTGTAAGTGAAACATAGGTGGATCTCAAATTCATGGCGGTTACTATAAGAGTTAAAATGTAGGAAGTGATGCATGATTGGGTGATCATGTCTAAGAAAGGTGGTTTTGAATACTTATGTTCATTTAATGCTGTTATATCTGTCACCTGTCATACTGGTTCGTTCAGAATATAATCATGATGGCCCCTATAATGAAGATGTCACTTTAGTCACAGCTTTTATTATAATCCAGTAAATTATCCTTCAGTTTGTCATCAGTACTAATATTAGTATGTGATCACTAATGATGATCAGGTAATGATTTGTTTTGGTATCACTGCAGTTGCTTATTTGACTGAATGACCAAACTGACCAATGGTGAATGTTCCAGACGCACTATTGTATTTTTTGTTACAGAAATCCGCCCTTCAGTCAGTGTCCATTGAGCTTGTTATCCATGTTCATACACATAACCAGTGGTCTGTTATACATCTGCAGGCAGTGGGCCGTACCATGAAGAAGGTCATGGTGCTCCCCCCGTGGATGGTGCCGTACTGGATGTTGGTCTGGTCCGCCAGGTCATCGGGGGACTTGATGGGCACCTCCATTCTCTGCACCGTGAGGAAAGCCGCCAGATTGGCGGTGTAGGAGGAGATGATGATGAGGGTGAAGGCCCACCTGAGCCGGAACAGGATGAGGAGGAAGAGCTATACAGCAGCATGCTTCAGCAGACCATGTGCGTATGCTCTGCGCTGAGGGCCTCTCTGCCACGGCTGACTAAGGGATGCATGGAGAAGATGGATCTAGAGGCCATGGTGCCAGTGTCCAGTGAGGCAGCACATGCTAATTCCTGCATCTCTGTGGTCCCCAGTGACACGGAGACTGGGCCCTAGACGTCACCCCGTCCCCGATGACACAGCGCATGGGCACAGGAGGCTGGGCCCTAGAAGTCACCCCGTCCCCGATGACACAGCGCATGGGCACAGGAGGCTGGGCCCTAGACATCACCCCGTCCCCGATGACACAGTGCATGGGCTCAGGAGACTGGGCCCTAGACATCACCCCGTCCCCGATGACACAGTGCATGGGCACAGGAGACTGGGCCCTAGACGTCACCCCGTCCCCGATGACATGGACTCAGTCGGTTGCGGGGTACTCACCAGACTCCGCTGACACAGCGCGTGGACAGCGCTCGGGGCATGACCTCCGAGCCCTGCTGCATGAAGCCTCCCACAGGGAACCAGAGACTGTTACCCAGGGTGTATGGGTTCTCCAGCACATCCCTGTGCCCACGCAGGCAGGGGCTCAACTCGTACCACTCAAACGGGCTCATTCTAAACGAGGAAACGACAGAGGAGGCATGCGGCTGGAAATATCAAATGAGCTACTCATTGATATTAAGCGCACAGGTACCATGAAGATATCACAGCCATTTATTGCAGCTACATACAGCTACACTAATCACGCTTAGTTTGTGTATTATCACCGAAAGCAATTCTGTTAAACACATTAAATCCACGGCCCTGCAAAGAAGATGGATGGGAATTTAAATCAACTTAAGGTCTTAGAAATGGCTATAAAAGGTACCAGTTCTCTATATTGACATATTACTGTACCTGGCAGCCAGGAAGAGCACACAGCTGACAGCCAGGTATGCAAGCAGCATGAAGAGCCACACAGCTGGGGAGAAGGGGTCCAGGAAGGAGAAGTAGCCTGGTTTCCTACCCTGAAACGGTAATTAAATGGCAAGCAACCTGAAAACACACGGCCTTTTTTAAATATGCAGTTATTATCTCAGCCACGAGAGGGCAGCATCTCTCAGAATGTAATCAGGAAGATGATTTATTTTTCCAAAACACATCTTATATTTCAGGGCAAACTGTGTTTCTCATGCACTGCTGCGGGTCTACATGCATCAGTCTGTGCTTTTTGTCTGCAGCCTGGCTGTGGCGCTGCTCCTTACAGGATGCACTCTGTAGAGGATGCTGATGCCAAGCGACATGAAGGGCTTGGAGAAGTCAATGACCTTCTCTCTCTCTGACGTGATGGTGAAGGCGGCTACAGCCAAGTCCGCTTTCTGCTTGGAGTGCGTGGTTACAGAGGGAGAGAGACAGGGGAGGAATCAGGCAGCCATCAGGAAGCTCTCTCAGGTAAACAACACCTCTGACACTGCACCTTTGTATTGGACAAAAAAAAAAATGGGGGGGCGACCCAGGAAGGCTGAGAAGCGAGGAGACGCACCAGGAGCCAGGAGTCGGCCGGAAGGGAGTTGAGGTGTAGCTTACCAAGGCACCATCATCAACAGGCCTGCACTCCCCCGGCTGATGAGCTCCCCCCACCATGCCCGTCCTGGAGTCGTCTGGAAGGGAGTCGAGGTGTAGCTTACCAAGGCACCATCACCAACAGGCCTGCAACTCACCCGGCTGATGAGCTCCCCCACCATGCTCGTCCAGGAGTCGTCCGGAAGGGAGTTGAGGTGTAGCTTACCAAGGCACCATCACCAACAGGCCTGCAACTCACCCGGCTGATGAGCTCCCCCACCATGCCCGTCCAGGAGTCGTCCGGAAGGGAGTTGAGGTGTAGCTTACCAAGGCATCATCATCAACAGGCCTGCACTCCCCCGGCTGATGAGCTCTCCCACCATGCCCGTCCAGGAGCCAGGAGTCGTCTGGAAGGGAGTTGAGGTGTAGCTTACCAAGGCACCATCACCAACAGGCCTGCACTCACCCGGCTGATGAGCTCCCCCACCATGCCCATCCTGGAGTCGTCTGGAAGGGAGTCGAGGTGTAGCTTACCAAGGCACCATCATCAACAGGCCTGCACTCACCCGGCTGATGAGCTCCCCCACCATGCCTGTCCAGGAGTCGTCTGGAAGGGAGTCGAGGTGTAGCTTACCAAGGCACCATCACCAACAGGCCTGCACTCACCCGGCTGATGAGCTCCCCCACCATGCCCGTCCAGGAGCCATTGGCCTCCGGGGCTCCGTACAGCCCGTCATCCACCAACTTGATACGGAAGGAGAACTTGAGGATGTCAGCCATCTCTTTCAACATTTCCACACAGAAGCCCTCGTACTGGTCGTTGCCCTGAAAGTCCTGGTAGTTGGCTTTGCGCATGACGTAGGGATTTTCCTACAAAAACACCCATATATTCCGGCTGACACAAGGCTGTCATGTATTAAAACAGCAGGGGACTGGGGCATATAAGGAGGGAAACATACAGTCCTGCATACGGTGGCCACTGGTGTGTCAGAATTCCAGGTGTGTGGAGTTTCCCATCGTATTGCATAGATTTCCTTCCACAGTAAAAACAGCCTCAGGTATGTGAAACAGTATGTATTCCATAGTGTGTGAGTGTATGTGTGCTGTGTGCAGGACTGTCACCCCGTGCAGGTGGCGCCCTGTGCTGGGCCGTCACCCCGTGCAGGTGGCGCCCTGCGCTGGGCCGTCACCCCAAGCATGGCGTGCTCTGTGGCCTGGGATAGTTGGCTGAATATTGCCCTTACCAATATTGTGGTGACAGTGAGTGTTTTGTTGGCCAAAGTTTCAGCTACACTGAGGTCCAGTGAAGTGCAGTTCATAGTCAGTGTGTTGTTGGAGTACCAGATCCCAATCTGTAAGAGAGGGGAGGCGCAATTGGCAAAACAAGACAGAAACACTGACTACACAGAAGATGTATTAGTCAAAAAGCCGACATTTCTGGCCCGGCTGAATACCTGCCAGATTATTTAATTGTCCATTTTTAGCATCGCACCTCAAGATTGATTAATGCCTAAGCAGTCATAAGCATTCAAACACCTGGTGGTTATTCAATGAATGAATGAAAAGGAGATTAAAGATTGAGAATCACTGCTTTCCCCCCCCCCCAAAAAAAAACCCCATAGATCTTTTCTGTATACCTGTGAATGTACATTTACCGTGGTTTAAGTAAAGAAGGTGCCCCCTTGGAGAAGGGAAGCTCACACGTGTGCCTTTTTGCCAAGTCATTACACCCGCAGCGCATCTGCCTTTCAGAAGACTGACTGCTTCAGTAAGTTGCTCGTGCTTCTGGAGAGCGCAGCCTTTCTGCTGTGTCTAACGAAAGGCTTAGCTTGTCACGAAGCTTTGGGCCTGCCGGGTCACTGCCAAACCCCCAGCTGCCTGCTAGTTACACCTCCAGCAGCACGCTTTTGCTATCTGTCGAGTTTTGAATCTTCCTTTTACCACAATAGAGAAGACGGAGCCCAGCAAAGAGCTGACCATGCTCACAGGTACTTTGGGTGAGCTTCTGTAGCCTGGACATCGACATTTACTTATGTAGCTGATACTTCTGTCCAAAGGGAAGCAGTAATGAGCAATAATGAAACACCAGGTGTAGCTGCTAAGGGGTAAGAGCACTGGATTGGTGATAGAGGGGTCGTGGAAAAAAATGTTCCGCAAGCAGAGGGGAGTGAGGAAAACTTGACGTAATAGATACCAGGAAATGCTGCAGAAAATCTACACTTAAATAACAGCCTGGGAAACGGAGAAATCTGGGGTCTACTGAAGGCCTGGGAAGTAATAAGCTGTAAAATGTTTCATTTAAACACTCAAATTTGACATCAGTAATTCTTTCTACTTTCATATCATCAGTTTACAATCAACCATACAATACTGCTGCAGGTTACTACATGCAGTGCAGATTTATGCAGTGCTGTTTCCTGTTTTCACTGCAGCTGACCTCTTCGTGACTTCCTCTGTGCTTCTCCAGAATGCTGATGGTGTAGTTGGTCCTTTGGCCTTTACCATTGAATTCCACTCGGCCTGTCAAACCATCGTACTCCACCTGTAATGCAGGTGGATTTAGAGTTTTTGTGCAGATAAGACAGGGGCAGTGAAAACATATACAATCTGACGTGAACACAAAGAATGAGGGAGATGGAAAAACAGACAAAGAACAAAGGGGAGCACTGGCATCAGCGTGCTAATGATTGTGGTCAGACAGGAAATCCGACACGCAAGAACGTCAGCTGGAAAATCCGCACACACCCAGTTTACTTACGAGAGGTATGCGAGTTATCACGCAGCCAAACTGAACTGCATGTATCTGTCGCAGGTGCTTTGGTCATTAAGCCCAGATACGTGGGGCTCAAAGGCCTCACCAGTGGCACCAGCAGTCATGGCATCTGCACCAGTGACTTTCCCATCATGGGCACAGAGTGCTAACCTGCAGAGGCGCGTTAGCAGCCACCTTCTGACTCCAAAAGCTGCTCCTATTCATCCAAACCTATTTGTTTGAAAATTGCCCAAATCCAGGATGAAACCTGGAAGCCCTCCTGTTTGCCCAGTTCCCCGACCTCCACGCCACACCAGGGCATCTTCACCTGATACTGCGTCGATCATTCAGATGTTTGCTGTACTTCATTAAATTATACCTTTGATATTTAATGTTCTGTCAATATTTATACTTTTTAAATTATTGTCTAACGTGAACAGCTGGCTTTTTAAAGGGAATTTCACGTTACAAATAACAATAACATAAATCAAGAGATGGCTGTTATGGCGATGCAAGAAGGAACAACTGACATGTGCACAGAAATGAGAAGAAGAGAAATAAAATAAGGAAAACAGACAGAGCCAGACAATGAAAACCCTCTGAGGCACACTGCCCACAAAAAGAACACAACCAGACATTCACTGCCATACTAAATTGTAAATATAAACAAACAAGGACACTATATCATATAGGTACAGAAAGATCAACTCAAATATGTATGTACACAAATATATTCATGGACATAAAGACAAAAACCCAGGGTATGTAAGGGAATTATTCCACAGGCCAGAAAAATATGGAAGACTTAAATTCTATTAAATCCATTATCTTCATAATTTTCACTTGAAAACTGTGTAAATAATGGTTTTAAAAGAGTTTAGAGAACTGTGTTGATTATATGAACTGACAGTAAACCAATTATCCATAGTATGCTATAGATGGCTTTGGCATTTTCTGTGCGAGCTCATGCGATAAGTGCAGCATGATGCATATTATACAGGCTGCTGAATAAATGTAAGCGTCCATTTAGCGAAGCAGAAGCCCTGACGCCGTGCAGCCGCAGCCCACGCAGAAGGCCGCCCCCTCGCTTCCTTTATGCTCGCAAAGCCATAAAAGCTCTTGTCAGTGTGCCCTGTTTGCACAGCCAGCAACAGCAGTTTGGCAACGGAAGAGCCTAAATCACTGAAGACTCCCCCCTTGAGGAGGATGCCAGAGACTTTTGGGGGGGGGAATAAAGGATGGGAGATGCCGCATGTAAATGGGTACATATCTGGGTGTTAATTTGACAGAACAGAACTCAGCCTGACACATTAGTTATGTAAACAAATACTGTCTCCATTTATGGCACAATAAATTTTGAAAACTGAATTTTAATCTGAATTTGAGTCTTTATTCAGAATCAGAAGAGTCAGTAAATGATGTTGAATAAAAATAACAATCTCTGCTTGAGCTTCTCCGCTCTCCAGAAGATAGTGTTTAAGGACATAAAGAATCATCTTAAAATTTCACTGATTGCAGACCATTTATAACATGATGTGATGTTTGGCATGTTTAGGGTTATGGATCCTTCACACGTATAAGCATGGAAATATACCAAACCAAACCAACTAGTTTCACCTAAAACAAACATAGCCATAAAAAAGCAGGCCATGGGCAAAGTAGTGTCATATGGTACCAGGGGCAAAGTTAGAGATGAATGGATGGGGGGGCGGGTCTTTACGGGGGGGGGAGTGAAGGCAAACTACTCATGACTTAAGCCAATAAACACACATTGGGGGGGGTAAGGTCTCCTGAAAATAGGCTAAACAGCGTCCCTGTTTGGTACCAACAGGGGTGGCCAGGATCCACTAATCTGCTAACGGCTAATTAGCAAAGCTAACTTTTTCGTTAGCGGATTAGCATTTCCGCTACCTTTGAAAATCGTCGAAAGCAGAACAATTAGCTTCCACTAAATTTAGTTCCGCTACTTGTCAATCTGCTGGTATTTTTTCGTAGGTAAAGAGAATAAAGTTTAACGGTCAAAAACGTTTGCAAACCCTAAAATTTGTTCCTGTCTGTTGAGAGTGAGGGGCTGTGAGTCTATCTTGTCGAATGTAAGGTATCCTAGTTTACATGGACTTTATCTTCGTTCACTTACATTTACACTTATATTTAACCCAGAATACTGATTGCGCCAACAAGTTATGCGGCTAAGCAAGAAATCCTGCTTTGTGATACAGGTCCCTGGTTGTATTTTCCCGGTTCTGATTGATAGAGCTATAGACCACTAATGAGCCAGTTATGAAATAGTGCTTCTCTGACAAAAAACACTTATATCTCACAAATGGAATATCATAGAAAGAATAATTCAATGCAGATTTATCCTGGAGACTTTACAGAACCCAGTGACACACAGCTGGGTAAGTCCTACATACCCCCTGGTAATCACCCTACTCTGTCTCAGATTTCTGATGCTTTGCATTTTAAAATTAAAATGCATTTTAAAATATATATTTTAAAACTGCAGCCCCTCTGAATTAGAGCCCTAACTAACAGATTTCCACATTGTTTCCTTGTCAGTATTTTCAGCACAACATTCACCTTCTTGGCAAAGTTTTACTTCATAAGACAGAAAATTGCTATTTATATGTTTAAAACTTAACATTTATAGTCTGTATGAGCAAGTCCCTTGTAACCCGCAGAAACAAGACTACCATGCAGTGTCATGCGTGTTTTTCATTAGTAATATTACAATATCAGTAGCACACATGGAT
This sequence comes from Mormyrops boulengeri, assembly GCA_026781065.1. Lineage (NCBI taxonomy): Eukaryota > Metazoa > Chordata > Actinopteri > Osteoglossiformes > Mormyridae > Mormyrops > Mormyrops boulengeri. Next base: position 17,131,797 of record JAODLD010000052.1, on the reverse strand, counting down.
AACAGAGACAGACAGAGAAAGCAGAAAAACAGACAAGAGGTAGTCAGGAACTCCGACCCCCACACAGAGCCCCACAGACCCCCCCACAGAGCCCCACAGACCCCCCATGCTCACCATACGCAGATAGTTCATCAGGCTGGTGCCGTGCTGCCAGATCTGCGGTGAGGAGCAGCTCAGCGGCTTCACCCCGATCTCCTGGCTGCGGTTTAGCTCCCGCACTGCCCCCACCACCACATGCACGGCATCAAACATCAGTGCGGAGGACAGCTGTGGCCAGGGAGGAAGACCAGTCAGGTATCAGTGACGTAGCCCATCCGTCAGTGATTCACCGTCAGGCAGGTATCAGTGACGTAGCCCATCCATTCGTGATTCACCGTCAGTCAGGTATCAGTGACGTAGCCGGACTATCCGAACGGAATCCAGATGAGGGATCACCCCACCATGACTGTGTCATATTGAACCACCCTGAAGTGCCGGTGTTTTCTGCATTGATACTTTTGCTATCAACCTTAATATTGTGGAGGCAGTTGTAGCCAAAAGCCTGGATCTGGGTCTTGTCTCCATGTGCTGTTATGTTTTTCTGCGATGTTTTGTTGGTATTGTCTCGGTTTTTTGTTTATATGAATGCTGGCTCCACAGAGTTTGTTAAAATGCAACCTTTAGCCAGCTAGTAATTAGCACGTGGCTCAAAAATCCACATGCTTTTTCTTGTAGCAGGTCCCCGGGCCTTAGATCAGGTAGGGTATTAAACTGGTGTACACTAGTCAGGATCTATAACAATGACTGTTGGCAACAATAAACAAATAAACGGCCTCACAAAAATAACTTTTTCTAATGTTTACTAAACCCTGATGTCCCTGAACCCTGTAAGTTATACTTATAATACCAATAATACTATACAGATAATAGTGTACTGATAATACTATACAGATACTATACAGATAATAGTATACTGATAATACTATACAAATACTATACAGATAATAGTATACTGATAATACTATACAGATACTATACAGATAATACTATACAGATAATAGTATACAGATACTACTATACTGATAATACTATACAGATACTATATAGATACTATACAGATAATAGTATACTGATAATACTATACAGATACTATACAGATAATACTATACAGATAATAGTATACTGATAATACTATACAGATACTATACAGATAATAGTATACTGATAATACTAAACAGATACTATACAGATAATACTATACAGATAATAGTATACAGATACTATACAGATAATACTATACAGATAATACTATACTGATAATACTATACAGATACTATATAGATACTATACAGATAATACTATACTGATAATACTATACAGATACTATACAGATAATACTATACAGATAATAGTATACTGATAATACTATACAGATAATACTACAGATGGATCTCACACCTGTAGTCTCACAAGTCTGTAGAATTAGCTGCATGTTTTTAGCACAAATGCGCATCAAGTATGTTCCTTCAGAATATAAATGAATCTGACTTAATTTGAAACCTTAATTTAAAAACTAAAAAAAATCAGTTTTGTAGGAAATGCAGAGAAAAATGCAGATCTTCAGGCCATCAAAAAAAGTGCAGGCAGACCAGCGCCCTGGTTAGCATAGCCTGAAATTAAATTAAAATCTCACATTTCTTATATTTCCTGAGAATACTGATTACATCTACATAAAGGCCAGGCGGCTCAAATGCCCCAGAAAATTACATTTGAGTGCTGAGATTTGCACTTTGGCATTTACATATGTATTCTTCATTCACAACATTCCAGCTTTTAATCTGGGATCCTCCTAAGGTTCAGTTAACAAAGGTAAGTTGCAGCCAAGCAACTTAAATTCCTCTGATATGGTCTAACCTCAATTGGCCAGATATGAAGGCATGTAATGGAAATGAAATCTGTGATGTTTATCACCAGCAAGCATTTGGTTGCAGATTCAACAGGGCTTGTAAATCTGAATCTCAGGAGTCTGAACTGAATGATATGTGCAAATATTATACATCTTCTGGAAACAGCTGCTCAAATAATTTGTTAGGAATTATGTCTGGTAAATTCAAGAGAATTTGTGGATTCTGCCTTGTTTTGTTGATTTGATGTACGTATCACATTTGATTTTGTCCATTAAATCAAAGGTTTTTTTTTACATAATTTAAAGAATGGTTATGTGTGTTTCGGGGGGGCTGTGTTTCAGGGGGAGCTGTGTTTCGGGGGGGCTGTGTTTCAGAGGGGGCTGTGTTTCAGAGGGGGCTGTGTTTCAGAGGGGGCTGTGTTTCAGGGGGGCTGTGTTTCAGAGA
>JAODLD010000052.1:17058820-17070658 GCA_026781065.1 Mormyrops boulengeri | reverse complement strand
CTACGGACCATTACCTGTCCAGACATCTATTCGCCTCACATTAATATCAGCCTGATCACTGCTAACACCCATTCTGTAAAGGTGTTTATCTGAACTGGTCAAATAAATAATTTTTGCATATAAAAGTGTATGATAGTAAATTGTAGGTGAGTTTGGTTTGTGTGTCTGAAAAAAAGCTGTCATACTTCCTCATTTCTTCTGACAATGAACCTGCCCAAAGGATCAGGATATCCACACGCACATCCACCAATCTCCCATAATCGACCCCTCATCCAGCACATTTCAGGTAGCGCAGGGTGCCGGTCCATTGCCAGGGACTCTCACACAGAGACACACACACAAAACCTGGACTGGGAGCAGAATCTATACCCCTAAAGATGAGAGGCTACTGCTCCACCCACTGAGCCACTTGCTACGCCAGTTAGCTGGGAATTGTTTCCCAAGTGTCAAACACACTGTTATAACGTTACAGAACACTTCTTCCTCGCAACTTTGCTGTCAATAAATATCAGCATTAATTTTAACTTTGCTGTGCTGTAATTTCATATACTAATGTACTCGCTGTCCACACTGGCACTTGCAAACATATGGTGCGAATTGGATTTTTGTACTTCAAGTCTGAAATCAAAGTCCCCGGAGGTCATCCAACCTGGAGCATTTCCCCTGAGTGTCTAAATATTTATGAGCAGGAAAATAAATGAGGTACATATGTGTGACTGTCTGTCCCACCAACACAGTAGGTCACACACTACCAGAGACAGTCCATACTGAAGCGGTTCTCATGTTATTGACTTGCAACACTTACAACTGACCCAGCAGAGAAAAACCGCATTCCACATGTTTAACAAGATCACAATACATATAGATGTGTGCTTCAGTGGACAAAGTCGACATCATCCCCAAATCTCAGTACCAGCCAAAAGCTCACTATTTTTAGAAACAGCTCAATGCCAGATATTATTAGCTAAAAAGGCCAAGAAACAATGGCTTTAATTTTGGACATTTACAAAGCAAAGCATTTTACTTCAGATGTGGACCTACTGTCAGATGCTTCTATGCATCGCACAGCACTCTGTTAAGGCTCGTCTAAAATGGCAGACGCAGTAGGTGGAGGAGAGAACACACCAATTACAGACCAGGCTCTTTCATTATGCTCTCCTAGGTCTGACTGGTATGGTAATGTTCACCTCTGAATTTTCCAGAAAGCTAGCTGGAGAAAGGCATTTTAAACACTGCTTTCACATAATTCCAAGATGAAATTTGATACACAGTGAATTGTGAGGCCGCATCAGCCCATGCTCTGCCGAAGCCACGCCCACGAGGGCACCATACAGGCCGGCTGTGCAGAAGCCACACCCACATGAGGGCACCATACAGGCCGGCTCTGCAGAAGCCACGCCCACATGAGGGCACCATACAGGCCGGCTGTGCAGAAGCCACACCCACATGAGGGCACCATACAGGCCGGCTCTGCAGAAGCCACGCCCACATGAGGGCACCATACAAGCCGGCTGTGCAGTGCCCAGCAGGACGGCAGACTGGCTACACTGGGCCCATTGTGAGAGGGTGAGCTGGGAACCATGAGAGTGAGTCATGCTCTATGTCACCACCTCTGTTAGAATGAGGCCCTTATTCTGGGCACAGGGCAGACACACACAGCTCTGCATGTGCCCTCTCCAGCATAGTCCCTCATAAAGGCAGTGTTACTGAGATCTCCAGTAGAGGCCCAGACACTAAAACTCAACCCCAGTCACAGGAGTACCAGTCATAATATTCCACTTTGTCAGGCTGAATACATAGGCTATAGATTACAAAAAGCTGGGATTAGCAACACAGCACTTAGCGCCTCCCACTGGGCACATACCTGAGTGCGCGGCTCAGCTTGTCGTAATTCATCTGCGGCTTGCACTTCCGCGCCCCCCACAGGCGTGCCATCTCCTCGGGGTCCTTGATGACGAACTCGCCGTAGTCACCCTGCCAGGCGATCACGTCCTGGTACTCCTCCTTGCGCAGCAGCTCCAGGATGAAGTGCCACAGCTGGACCTGCCGTGAACCTGGGCTGGATTCGGCCTTGCAGGCCCAGTCTGGCAGGGTGAAGCCTTAGGGGGAGAGAAGCCGAGAGGTCAACACCCCCAGCACAGGTCACCGGAGAGGCATCCATGTGCCCAAGTGCCAGGGACCTACCCGACAGGCGATTAGCCGGAGCGAGGCCCTGCACATATAACCTAGGTCACACGGGATCTCATGTTGCAAAACAGCTGCAGTTTTGTTCACAGGCCACAAATGCAATAAGGGTAGGTTGGAAGTGGTTGTGTGTGTGTGTGTGTGTGTTGCATAGGTCACATTTAGGGACCAAAATGTCTCCAAAGTGTGGTAGAAACTAAAACTTCCTTACTTTTGGGGACATTTTTCAGATCCCCATTTGGATAACCTCAATTCTATACAAATCTGTGAATGCGATCAAAAAAGTAAAAATGCCAAAAGTCTTATAATTTGTCTCAGTTTGGGCTGGGTAGGGGTTAAGGGTGTCGTGATTGAGATTAGGTTTTTTCCCATAGAGTTGAATGGAAGGTCCCCATTTAGATAAATACGCCAACATATATATGTGTGTGTGTGTGTGTGTGTGTGTGTGCGCGCGTGCATTAGAGAGAGAAGAGAGTACACCCAGTGAACAGAGCTACATCAAAGCCCCTTAGATAACAGCATAAAGAGGGCGCTGGCGATATGCTTTACCATTCCTTTTGCAAATTCAACTTGATATACTGAGACCTGACAGTTTTATGTTTAGACTGACAGAGAGACTGGAAGGAAGTGACCTGTCAAGTCTGCTGCCGGGCAGGGCAAGATGAGAACTGAAGGGGGCATGCAGTTCAAACAGCTCCAGGGTAAAATCTAAATGCCATGCACTGAAAGCATTTCCAGACATCAGCACCCTAAACACTGACACTAGCACTGTAAAGGAAAGACAGTAAAAAAACAAAACAAAACTCCATTCAGCAGCAGATGAACAGACCAAGCAGCTTTTAGAAATCCCACCCCAACTCCCAAGCCTCAGTATTTTAACAGTACTCACTGGTTTTGTTGATCTATGCTTAGGCAGACAGACTCACAACACACAAAAGAACCATTTACATTTTACCTTACATCACAGGAAATTGACTGATTTTAGCAGGCTATGTCAGACCTCAGTCAAACGCTTATTTGTACTATTTAAGGTCATTTTGGACCTGCCATATCCAACACTTTTTCTATATTTCTGCCCAATATATTGCTGCCCAATGTCTGACCTTTGGCCTAAGGGCCAACAGGCATTGCCAAGGTAAAGAGCAGAATCACAGTCATGACCACGACCAGGGTGAATGGCAGAGTTACTCTTACAAACAGCTAGCAAAGCTAACGGGCACAGCCAGGGTGAATGGCAGAGTTAGCCTTGCTAGCTGTGTGTAAGGATAACCTTCACCCTGGCTATAGGGTTATGCCATAGAAATGAATGGACGGTCTCCACAAAGATATGAATACAAACATATGTGTGTGTGTGTTGTTGACAAAGTATAACGTCACTATAAGATAAATTATTTGAATTTTTTTGTATTTTGTGGTTTTTGAAATGCCTGCAAGTCTAATATCAATTCAAATACAACATGAGTAATAGTGTAAAAGCAACTCAAAAAGACAACACAAAAAATTAGAAGTTGCTGGTAGTACTGCTGGTTAGTTTGAAGCGGTTACAATCCCCTCCAAATTAGCAGAGGCCTGGGAAGGTGAGGTTCCCACCGTACCCAAAAAGTTGGGGCCACATTTAATATACAAGAAAAACCATAATGTTATATTTTATTCGCAATGCAGCAGTGCCTGCCTGCAACAGGAGATTCAAAGCTGGCCATTTCCCTCCATGGTTTTGTGTCTTTAGAGGCACAACTGAGTGGGTGAGCGAGTGATTGTGCCCATGGAGAGAGTGTGTGGAAATCAAGCTGACTGGACCACTAAACACAAATACACAGCCTTCAATGTGAAGGGGAAATCCCACATGTTCAGCACTTACAGAATCACTGTGCAGCAAACAACAAGGACAAGAAAAAAATGCGTCTAGAGAAGGGTCCACTGCCATTTTGTTTGACCAGTGAGGTCAGCCTCACTTAGACAATTGCCCTACATATAAATTGGCTGAACACATGCACAACAGCATCAGAAAACAACAAGATGGCGATGTCAGGTACAGCCTTGGCTCACGCGTCCTTCACCTGAGAAGAGCCTCAGCACACACCTGCTAAAGGGAAACAGCTGCCTTCACACGTCACTGGAGCATGAAAGGAAGCGAACAGGCTCCTCTACATGAAAACAACAGGCAAGGCCACCGGGACGTTTGCTTTGACACAAAACAAGGCATGTATAAATATCCTTTTCTCCAAACGGACTCCATACAGCAAGCGAAGATATATATACAAAAGCAGGAGCAACAGGCACGGCACTGTCATTGGTCAAAGGCGACACAAAATAGGGCACTGATCTCATAATAGGAGGAGGATCGAGACGCAAGTGGAAATGCGAACAACTCAGAAAACTAAATGAGACTACACAATAATCGAGGGGCTCAGAACAGCCCCCAAAGCACAGCGATCCAGCAGATAAAGCAGCCAGCCCGCCCTGTGTCGGCACGGACTCCACCACGCGAACACTTCTCTCCTCTGTTCTCCGACTTTCCTGCTCACTCTCCACACTCACACGTCGCCTAGCAACCAGACACTTCAGCACTAAAAATAAGCTCCAGAAACATACAGAAAAATAAATATAATAATTAATCCTTTCAAACCCCGAGCAAGGACTGAAATAGAACTGGTGACAGTATGTGTGTGGGGGGGCAGCAACAGGTTGTGTTGCTTTCTTCTCCATGGAGTATTTTTCATTTCCAGACTACGCCATGCAGTTGATCTTCTCTGCAAACTTCTCCTTATGGACAAGGCACACTAACAAAGACAGGCTGCAGACACCACACTCTGGGACGTTTGACCCAAATACAAAAATAAAAAAATGAAACAGTGTAAAAAAATGATAATAGGAAACACATGCAGGTCACCCTACATGTTGTAGCAGCTAAGAGACTCCAGGCTGAGATTCCAGGCATTCCTGCCCATTGAAAAGGTGCCGAACAATTTAGCACGTTTGTGTTAAAGGGCTCGCTGTCTCCAAGGAAGTGGATGAGAACAGTGAGTGGCCCAGAGGCAGACACTGACACAGGAGACTGCCGTCAAATGACATTCTGCCACAATGAGGACATCGCTATCATCTAAAGTTTGTATGCTTTTCACTTACTTCTTGGCTGGGTGTGCCTTGCAGAAAAAACTGCCATTATGACATGCACTTTAAAATACCTTAATAATCTCTGCACCCCAAAGTAGTAGTCAGTCTGTCAGCAGGCAACTGTCAAATGGAATGTTAACTACTAAATACGGCTTAATTAAAACATCAAACAAAATCACAATAAAAAAGCACAGTGATAAAAGGAAATGTAACATTACTTGCAGTTAAAAAACAAACCAGAACAACTTCAGCCAAACCAATTCAGCTAAGTGGCAATGCCTTCTAGTGGACACTGAAAAATGCTTTAGACATTGGAAGATGCATTCCTCCTGTTCTCATAACACTAAAGTACTGCCAAACATCACAGCTGTACAGCTGCAGAATACACGGATATCAATGACCCTTTAATAATGTGATATGAACCCGATAAAACTCGTGATTACACGTAGGCTATACTGATCAGGCAGAAGAAAAATCTAAACTATTTCACAGAGATTCTCCAAAACTTAGTAACTGAGCTGCAGACATGAATTACAACTAGAAAAACCAGTTCCCAGACAGACAATATAGAATTAGCCACAAATCAGGTAGAATATGAGTTCTTGGCCACTGGAAAAATCAAATGCATTTTCAAAGGTGAAGAGTCTCCCACAGGTTTAAAGTGGGTGGGAAACTTTCATTGGCTAGAAAAATGTCCAAAAGATTGGACCCGGCTACCCATCTCTGTATCTAATCCCACCTGAATTGTGGTGATATCTTCAATGAATAAATGATGATGAATCAAAACATACTGAACTAGTTTTTTGTTTTTTTACACAGACAGAACATAAAAAGTAACATCCTGCGACTCAACCATAAAGCATCATACCAGCCTGCTACAGCACATGGGATTATGAAAACACCTACGCTGCACACCTACACCCTGCACACCTACACCCTGCACACCTGCACACCTACACCCTACACCCTGCACACCTACACCCTGCACACCTACACCCTGCACACCTACACCCTGCACACCTACACCCTGCACACCTGCACACCTACACACCTACACCCCTACACACCTACACCCTACACACCCTACACCCTGCACACCTACACCCCTACACACCGCACACCTACACCCTGCAGGACACAGGGGCTGATACACACTACATGCCCTGTGAGCAGCTCTGCACTGTGCACTTACACCCTGCAGGACACAGGGGCTGATACACACTACATGCCCTGTGTACTTACACCCTGCAGGACACAGGGGCTGATACACACTACATGCCCTGTGTACTTACACCCTGCAGAACACAGGGGCTGATACACACTACATGCCCTGTGAGCAGCTCTGCAGAAGCGCAAATGATAAGTTTTCATGACCTGAAAAATATCAGGTGGCACAACCAAAAAATTACAGCTTTACACATAGAGGCAGCCTAATCATTTCAATGTGTACAATGCATGAGACATCTTTAAATCTTTACTCTGTTTTTTGCATTTATAATTAGCAGTAATATTAATTGCGGTTGCGCCATCTGACTTTAAGTGTATTTTCCATATTTTTAGTCCACAATGAAGGTATTTAAGATCTTCGTTATGATGTAACATCCTGTCTACTGCTTTCTAAAATGACTTTAAAATTCATAATTCAGTCCAAAACTGAATTATGTCCAATTAATTTTTTTAAATTACCAATTTTAATAGTTTTCTTATTTGATTGGATGGTTGTACCACCTGACATTTTTGGACTTTGAAAATATATTCACATTTCATACAATAATGTTAATGTTAAAATTATTTTTTACTCAAACACAAAACATGTATGCCGTGCGCCCACCTTGTTACGGAGGCCTGCTGAAGCTAATTAGACTTTTCTGATTGTCTTCCTTTCACAAAATTTTTGTGACACATGAAGCAAGAAAAATGGAAGCCAGTCATGACAAGAATTAATTTTTAGTAGATGCTTTTATCCAAAAGCAACATACAACTGAAAGCAGGGTCAGGCAGTCCCTAAAGCAACTGGGGGTTAAGGGCCCTGCTCAAGGGCCTAACCAGGGAATCACTCGGCTAACTCGGGATTTGAACTGGCAACCTTCTCATCACAAGCACAGTGTCCTTAACCTGCTGAGCCACACACCACTCTCCTGCTGTTGCCAAAATACAGGGCGTTACTTCGATCATAAAACAATGTATTATAACAAGCTCTCAAAGAACATAGTACTGCTCCACTAATTTCAGCAATGCCCCATCTCTCCAGGTTCAGCCCCCACTGTCTTTACCACAGATTACAGTGTGCAGCAACAAGAAAGCAGAACACGGAAGTCCCACAGAGCACAAATTTGAACCTAGTGTAGGAAAGGAAGCAGGAGGTAGCAGTGATCCAACAGTGAGCCAAACTGGCATAGATGCACATCCTTCGGTGGTCAATGCAAACCTGCAAAGTGGCTGTAGAAGCAGCTCCACCCTCAGAATACTGATTGGCTTTTAAAGGTTAACACAGTTAAACCTGACTCAGCTGGACTAAATCTGGAAGAATACATAGATTATTTCCTTGCCACACAAATCAGCGAAGCCTCAGTTCTGAATGGTATTCTTAGCTCAATGCATCAGTGTTGGTTCTCACCCAACCTGATGATACAACTAGAAAAACGAACCAAGAGCAGAGCTTTGATCATGTATTCTGCAAATTTGTCTTCTGTTAATCTGCAATTTCTGCTATATTCTTAGTTTTACACATATCTGCTCTGTGAAGTGTTCCTCCATATGTCCTGAAATTTCTGTCCTATGCTGAACGTTTGGCACCGAACCACAAGCAATTCTCATGTGGTTTGTATGTACTAGCAATAAAGTGTCGGAGTTCTGTGAACTCAAGTTTTAGCCTGCTTTACCAAGGAAGAGAGTGTGTCACACCGAAGCATAATAATTAGCCACCGAGGTTCACACAGGGCTCCACGGCAGCTGCTGATCGTCCACAAGCCTTTCCTTTTCGAAGCTTGGCTAACACGCTGCAGCTAAGTGTGCCCTCTTGGCTCGTCACTACAGCGCAACGGTATTTCCCATCATACAAACACTAAATGACAAAAAAAATATGAAGGACATAAAAACATGGAATAACAAGGGCCATGATTCTGCTGGAACATCCTGCTTACATATTGGGGGTGTACATCATGCCGGCATTTGCATCCATGTGTTTTATAACCACTACCCCACCATGTTTGACTAATCCATACCTCATTCAGGTATTTCACCAACAAAATTAATTGACTAATTGAGCTGGTGGTAAAATTTCCGCAATTCATGTAATGGCTATGGTGTCCCTGAGGAGAGGTTTGGGAACCAAAGCAGTGCTCATCCTGCTATCCAGCAAGATATCAGTAACCTTTTGGATAACAGAAGAAGAAACTGGATATTCTTTATAGTGGTACTGTTAATTTGCACAGCGTTTTTTGAGCAAATACACAGTTTCAACCCAGAGGAATATCCTTAAAGGTTTTTCACAGTACTGTACTTGAACATTCACAAAATATGCTAACAGAAGCTGGACTCGAAGACAACGATACACAGTTCTGATACATCAATACAGTGTCATCCACTCTTTGTAAAAAATCTGTAAAGAGGGTTAGGAAAAAATCCACATTTCGGTGAAGTAGCTTCATCTCACACTAAAAAAATAGTGAAAGAAATTTATTAAAAGAAAAATCTTTCATCAAGAAATAATAATTTTCAACAAAAACACATGTGCCACAATTATTGGCACCCCTGGAGTTTTTAGTGAATACAATGTAACTGAAACGTTTCCCATGTAAATTGAGTTGATTGGAGTGAGTAGGAACTTTCAAGCTGTAATCCATGAATTCCTGATTAACAGGGGTACAAACATGAGGTGATGCAGAGGCTAAATTCCCTTAGTCATCCATCAACATGGGAAAAATAAGAGAACACACACCAAATAAGGGAGAATCTTCATAAGATTTCATTATTTTTATTTGAATAAATTTATTTCAATGAAAGGTTGGATTTTTCTCATTTTGTTAGTGTGAGATGAAGCCACTTCACCGAAAGGTGGATTTCTTTCTAACCCTTTAATATTTGAAATGCTGATGACAGCACACTTACAGTGCGAGAGGTATGCAATCTGCAGACAAAGTCAATGTTTTTGGTGCTGGCTAATCATGGATTGCAAAAAAAAAAAAAAATGTGGGAAGATTGGATTGTTGATCAAATCAGCCTTCACTGGAAAATATGCCAAGGAGGAAAGCAGCTGTTAAATAAATGTTGCCAACCCTCAATAAGTTGTACAGGCATATTTGAACTACATTTAGTTATCATTACATAAGTAATCTCTGCCTACAGTAAAAACAGTGCATCCTAATAGTATAAAGAAACTTCATATTCAGAAGTTAAAGATTGAATCCTGAGTGTGACAAAGCAGACAACTGGAGGATGCACTGCGCAGAACTGTAATATTATGTATAATGCAACAAAAGCGACAATGACAGTCAACGAATTAACTATTAAATCTACAAAACTTAAGTTTACAAACATTATTTTAATATAAAGACTACAGATTTTAAGGTTTCCTTTACAGTTCATTTGTTCCAGCCCTAGAACACCACAAACAGAAAGCTGCGAACATGTTGAGATGGCATAGGAAACAGGTGCATGTGTATGTCTCAGAAGGCACGTGAGAAGCACCGGAAATTGATGATCCGCAAACAAATCAAAACATTTACCCAGTCAACCAACCACCCTGCAGGTGGTCTATGTAGCACAAGAGAGACATAAGCTGCTCTTAATGACAGAAATCTTTTTAACCAACATAGCTTAATAAGAACACATATTCAACAACCAGAATTTCTATGCAAGACAAACATTATTAACTAAACCATCCAGATATTCAAAACATCCACGGGATCCCAGCTCCTCAGCAAAGGGACATAGTCATTCCATTAATTTAATTTAGGCATTTGAATTACACATACATTTACTAAAATAGCTACAGCTGTAGCTCGTAGGAAAACTCAAAAAGGGTCATTTTGGTTATTAAAAAAAAAGCTAAAGAGCTTGGAGCAACAAGTCAGTTTTTATGATGAATTTTTATAATGTATGTGTACTATTATTGTTAAATCGATGTTAGTTAAAACGATACAAAATAAAATATGATTAATTTGACTGACAAAGGTGCACTTTTAACAAAACATCTGGCAGTATGTGTCCACATGCATACAGACATGTAGAAATGAATTCCTTTCACCACATATACTACTCTGGCATCTAAAAAGCAGCATGTAAAAATAGGAATTAATAAACTGAACCCAAACAACATCCAGTTTAACACAAGAGTTTATTTATCATGCAATATAATAAAGATTTTTCTGTTTTCATTTCTTGGGTGTTTTCCTGCCTAGAAGCCAAATGGCTTTACTCACCAAGTACAATGAAGCTTCTAAAGATTGCAAGGTAAACATCTCACAGTAGTTATGTTGCAGTGATGCCCAAGTCACAAATTGCCTTGTATTGGTAATTGGATAAAGGTATAATTCTTTACAATAATTGTACTTGGGGGGTACATTATCATATTCACTGATCAGGGCAAAAAGGAAAAAAAAATCCTGCTTTGCTTGCCATATATTTCCTAAACAAATTTTTAGAAGTTTGTCGTATGCATTGTTTATGCACAAAACGATGCCGTCAAAGCTCTGGCTAACTTAGCTGTTACACACACAGCATTTGGGATGTGCTTTCCTTAACTGAATAGAACCCTGCCCTGCAATTTGGCTTATTCAAAGAACAGAGGATTCAGCAAGTCGGCTGTTGGCAGCAGGTCTAGAGAACTATGAGAAAAACTAACACATGCCAAGGAACTGCCACACCCTACAGCAGTGCAGCACTGAGAAGGAGAACACTGGCTTCAGCAGGGGCACACGCAACCACCAATGTTCTCATAAGCCTACTGGACATGCCTGGTCCTGCAAAACAGGAGCCGTCTGCTCCAAAGCTGCTCTATACACAACGTATGGTAAGACCTGAAAATGTGCTCAAAATCACAAACAGGAACGCAAAGACGACGGGCTGTATGTTATCACCACAAAACTGCACACATTCTTGCTGAAATGCACGTGTAATTTTCTAAAAAATGCTTTATGTACCAGATGCCTTTTAAGAACTTCTACTGAGAGTTCTGGACTCTCCAGAACTCAGGAGAATAAGTTTTTAACGCTAACAAGCCGTAATATATGTAGACCTGATATCAACATACTGAAATCACTTGTTAGAAACATGATTTAAGAGTCAAAATCTGAGGCACAACTGATTACTCCTTCAAGACAGTCGCCACAACACGTAATTATCACAGAGCCGCTGTGGTCCGAGGAACAGACCAATGTGTGGAGTCAGCAAAAGTCTGAGATCATGCCCGGGAGGAAGAAGGAGTCAGCAGAGCTGGGCTACTGCACTGTGTGCGCTTGCAGGCGCGCACACACACACACACACACACACACACACACACACACACACACACACACACACACACACACACACACACAC
>JAODLD010000052.1:17025424-17036007 GCA_026781065.1 Mormyrops boulengeri | reverse complement strand
GCTATGGGTACTGATGACAGTCAGTGTGATGAAGCAGTGAAGGTTGCTATGGGTACTGATGACAGTCAGTGTGATGAAGCAGTGAAGGTTGCTATGGGTACTGATGACAGTCAGTGTGATGACACATTGTGGTTTGTATGATAAGTTGTGAAGGCCAGTGTGCTGCACGTGGTGGAATGAAAAAGAAAAGTAGTCTCATTTGCTTGTTAGCTTTCAGCTTGGCCTACAGCCCACCAGCTCACCTAACACCCTCTCCCCCAGGCCGCCCAGCTCCAGATAGGCATTCTGAAAGGCCTCCTTCATCTCCTCATCCATGGGTTGCTCCTTGCCCTGCAGTATAATGGTGGAGCAGCGGTCCAGGATGCGCTCCGGGGCGCCCTTCATCACCAGCAGGTAGCGGTTGTCACTGGAGTCCTCCGTCTCGTGTACAGACAGCTGCAGACACACATGGGGTCACAGCACACAAGTGACGAGCTGTTACGCATCACGGCTGTTAAGTATTCCGATGAATTAACGGCTCAGACTGCAGTCTTCATAATGCCATGTGACAGCGTCTCCTAAACCAGCAAATAATATCCTTAGAGTCTAAGAAGAAAATTTCGACAATGATCCCTAAGTATAGCCGCTGGCTAAAGCCATTTAGCAAACGCTCCCTCTATGGTGCCGCTTAGCAGAGACCATCCCAGCCCCAGGTCCTTAGGAAAGACAAGATGAACTTAATTAATTCCAGGAGGAATCTCCGGAAATTGTGATCTTCTAACTGGAAACAAACAACCTTGATGTTGATACTCCAACAGACCCTGCAAAGGACATTTCCTGCGGGTCTAACTGAAACGAGCTGCCTTGCGCTAAAACGTAGGGAGTGATGACCTCAGTTCCTCTCGCAGGTGTACATGGGTACAGCTGCATCCCAGTGGCCAGGGCCCCGCCCTCACCTGGTACTTGTTGGTGGAGTTGAATGGGATCTCAGCCACCTTCTTGTTGTTGTCCCTAATGGCTTTCACGGAGCCGCAGGACAGCTCGATGCACTTGAGCAGGGCGGACTCAGAGGCGTCTCCTGCCACCTCCCTCTTGAGGATCGGCATGTTCTCCTGGCCGGCCTTGAACACGGCACGATTGCAGAGCGCAGCGATTCGTGCCAGGGATGCCCACGTCACTGAGCTCTTGTCAAAAGAGGTCCCTGAAGATTTGGGAGGTGCGAGAATCCATGACATGATCCTGCCTGTGACAGCACTGTGACATTCATACTCTACAGCATACTCCCAACCTAGTGCTTAGGGACCCACACCCAGCTCTAGGGAGCAAAAACATGGACTGTCTGTGGGTCCCCAAGGACCGGACTGGGAAACACTGCTCTACAGTAAACAGTGTGCTACACAAAATGGCTGCCACTCGAGACCTAGCCATGATTGATTTGATTGATTTGATTTGATTTGATTTGACACAGAACAAAGGCCTCACCAGACTGGTCCTCGGTGGTGTCTGCCTCATGGATCTGGTTGTCGAACCACATGTGGGCCACGGTCATACGGTTCTGGGTCAGAGTGCCCGTCTTGTCAGAGCATATGGTGGAAGTGGAACCCAGGGTCTCCACGGCCTCTAGGTTCTTCACCAGGCAGTTCTTGCGGGCCATGCGTTTGGCAGTGAGAGTCAGGCACACCTGGGGAGACAGGGGACCGGTGTGTCACGCACGAGACACCCCCCCACACACACACACACGTCCACCCACTACCGCCTCGACCTGTGAGAAACTGTCCCCCCCCGGAGAGAAAAATATTTAATAGGGACGTAATTCCCCAAGCTGAATCATGCTGCGGGCCAGCTGTTAAAGGTGCGGTTAATATATTAGCCTTCCACACACAGCTCAGCACACGAGACGTTGGACTGGATCCATTATGGCCCAGTAACCGAAATGGGTTTTATCCCACTGCCCTGTGATTCTTCTCATATCTGCATAGTGGAGTGTTTGCTGCGTATCGTTATCAGTACCACTGCACTGTCAAATTCCTCAAGCTGAAGGGTGTTGATTAATGTTCTATTACGGGATATGTAGTACCAGCCAGGCGAATCACAGCAGGGTATCAATGTGCCATTAATGCCTTTCATTCTGACTACAGAAGCTATAAAAGCAGAGGAACCGCTACATATCATAGGCTGAGGGGCAGGACCTGTGCTTATTGACAATATATATATATACACAAATAAAGTCAGCCTCATGTTATTTTTATTTCTTTGCCTTCCGCAGGCGAGTTTTTAAAAGCATTCAACTCTTGGGCTGTCATGCATCAACTCTAATTTATTGTCTGTTATTCCATCCACAACCCCGTATAAGTGTTTGGAAGATGGATGGAGGAACGATGTTGAATATTGCTGTTGTTGAACATCGCAGATAAATATTGGAACGTTGTACTTATTGTGTTGTACATATTCATTGTAGAGTCTGAAGGAAATACACAAATGACAATTCCATTATACACATGACACCGCGACAGATGCACTCACCGTGACTGTAGCCAGCAAGCCTTCAGGGACGTTAGCAACAATGATTCCGATGAGGAAGATGACGGCCTCCAGCCAAGAGTAGCCAAGAACGAGGGAGAGGACGAAGAAGGTGACGCCCAAGAAGACAGCCACGCCCGTGATCAGGTGGATGAAGTGCTCGATCTCCTTGGCGATAGGGGTCTTTCCGGTTTCCAGGCCAGAGGTCAGGGTGGCAATCCGGCCCATGACGGTGCGGTCACCCGTGCAGACCACAATGCCACGTGCTGTGCCTGGGAGGAGAGAAAGACTCCAAGCTCAAACTCATCCTGGAGGCTGGTGTCAACATCACAGGCACAGCGAGTAGCGCAGGGCAGCAGCACGGTTCTGTTACGGCTGAACGGGAAGTAAAGGAGGACAGATTAGGTCGTCTCCACGGTACCTTCGACACAGTTGGTGGAGAAGAAGGCGATGTTCCGTGTCTCCAGGGGATTGTCATGGGTACAGTCAGGTGATCGGGTCTGGGGCTCTGATTCGCCAGTAAGAGAAGAGTTGTCCACCTGAATGAAACAAAGCAATTAATTTAATTTTATTTACATTATAAAGATACCTTCTATACATACATTAACATCACACATTTACTGAGCAGTACTGTAGACGGCAGTACTCGCAGTGTGCACATCAGGAGTGCACAATGTGAGTGTAAAGTCAGTGTACTTACCTTACAACCATGAGAGGACACAATTCGGAGGTCAGCAGGGATGCGATCCCCCCCCTTCACCTCCACCAGGTCTCCTGCCACCACCTCCTCAGCATTAATCTGCATCTTCTCTCCTTCACGGATCACCAGGGCTTGCTGAATCATGTGACCCACAGTGGTTAGCGGTCACACACAGCCGTCGTCACACACAGCCGTCGTCACACACAGCCGTCGTCACGCTACTGCAGCACATTCAGCTGTGACTTAAGCATCAGGATGAACAGCTGCAACAAACATGATAGCAGAAAAGTGTCCTTTCCCTACCTGCGGCACCATGTTCTTAAAAGATTCCATGATTTTGGAGCTCTTTGCCTCCTGAAAGTAGGAGAAGCAGCCGGTGATGATGACCACAGCCGACAGCACGATGCCCAGATACAGCTGGAGGACAGAAGAGGACAGAAGGTAAGAAATGAGGGAATGAGGGAATGATCAATCAGCTGGCAGGTTCCACATTCCAAACCCCCCAGCGATCTCCCCCTTTGTCACACTGACCCTCACTCATCCCATCCCATGGAAACACAGCCACGCATTTTCCTGCCCCCCCAATATCGGCCACGCCTCCTCAAGGCGGTCCTGTCCATCTCACGCCCACTTACATTGTCCCCAGCCGGCTCGTCCTCCGTGGCCGCCTGGATGGCGTAGGCCAGGAAGCAGAGGATGGCTCCGGTCCACAGCAGGATGGAAAAGCCGCCAAACAGCTGCCGGCAGAACTTCACCCACTCTGGGGTGGTGGGGGGCGGAGTGAGGGCATTGGGCCCGTCCCGGGCCAGGTACTCCGCTGCTCGGGCGTTGGTCAGGCCCTTTGGGGAGGGCAGAGAGCATTTGTGGGTTTGCTATAACCAGTAATTTGACTACAGCTGCGTATTTACTGTCAAGAAATTAGGAAACACCAATTTGGACTGTAAAAGGAAACACAGGGAGAACGCAGGGTGGAGTTAAAGCTCAGCCCTGCAGGTTTGGGACCACAGTGCTGCCGACAGCCACCACGAAGCCCCAGGCACTGCACCGCACTGCACTGCACGTATGTCCTATCCATCCATGATCTCGTGACAATATTAAATCTCCAAGTGACGAGTATGTTACTTTCCATCACCGATGTGAGTGGTCACCCTGCTCTCCAACGTGACGCTCACCTGCACAATGTCCGTGTTGTATTTCCGACACACCTCCTCCACAGACATCTTGTGCTCGGTCTGGGGGCGAACAGAGAGACCTTAAGTTAAGGTACCGTGCCCTGGGGGTAGCCAGAGCATAAAGGCAGCTGTGTTAGAAACTCACCAGAGGGACCTCCTTCTTCAGGTCATCCAGGTCCTTGGTCTTGGGCTTCTTCTTGGGAGAGTCCTTGTCATCACCATCCTGTGTGGTGTCCTCATGGTAATTGTCTGAGCGACCAAACTGTGGGGCAGAGAAGATAGCATCGAGCAGCAGGAACCCGCACACAGACGTGTTCAGTACCATCACCCATGTCGGTCTCTCTGCACACCGTCAGCCTCATTAAACATACAAACGGATGCATTCAGAATGCAAGGATGGATTTCACTGACTGCATCTAGCCGTCCACTGATCCATCATTGGCTGCCTCCTCCCTCGCACTCCTGAACTACAGACACAAGCTGCTCCTGGCTCACTCACTTTTCAGTCTAAACACCTCCATCATCTCTCCCCTTTCACTCTGTCATTTCTCCTCTTTCACTCCATCTTCATCATCTCTCCTCTTTCACTCCATCATCTCTCCTCTTTAACTCCAATACCTTCATCATTACTCCCCTTCTACTCACTCCAAAACCATGGAGAGACGTCTCCTCTCTTACTCCAAAACCATGGAGAGACGTCTCCTCTCTTATTCCAAAACCATGGAGAGACGTCTCCTCTCTTATTCCATAACCATGGAGAGACGTCTCCTCTCTTATTCCAAAACCATGATCTTTTGGCCCCTTTCACTGTCATAACCCTGAAATACTTGACTGGATCAGATCATACGTACAAAGGAATTAAAATGTTATGATTTCGTGCATGAATTATTGTTTAATGGTATAAAGCAATGTTTCTCAACCCAGTTTGGGGTTCCAAAGCACTGGGCTGAGAAACATTTGAATATAGGATGCTATTGTATCGCACCCCTTCAGCTTAATACAATGATATCTCCCCTGATGGTTTAGGGTGTTACAATACGTATCTATATTCATGGTATATAATACAAAAACATACAGTTAGCTTAAACATTTAGCAATTCTGACCAGGTACAGTTTATCTGCATTTACATACATCCTGTCAGTTTTTAATAGTGATGCGACTGACGTATTGATCTGATGGCTTCGTCACATTTTCACTGGTTCCCTTTCTGAGGGTTTTGAATAGCAGCTGTATCATGAACATCTGGTTTTTCATTACATTCCTACGAATGATAATGTTACTAATGGCGCTACTCTGCATAGGATATCGAAACAGAGAAGAAACCCTACATACATAAGCCATACGGCCCAAGTGAGTTGGCATTTTAAAGATGTGTGTGTCTCTGTGAGCATATGTGTCTGCATGTCTGAGTGCTGGTGGTCTCGGACGGGTCTCTGTGTCCAGATATTACTGTAATTATAATAAATGTGTGTGAGTCCTTGTAGCCTCTAGCCAATGAGCTCTGTGGGGATTAAGGTCATTCACAGGGATTAATACACTGAACATGCCTGGTACAGCCACATGGCGTCCCTCACAACGCACTGTTTCCTTTGCTCTCAGTCGCTCTCTGTCTCAAAGACATAGAGACACACGCACAATTACTGACAAAGAGCTCATACGATCCAAGGACCATTCCCGGAGATAAGGTATATACGTGCTACAAACATGCTGGCAGGCATTCATCTACACACAGATATGTGAAGAGCTTTATGACACATTGCGGCTGGCTGCTATGGGCCGATAAAGCAAGGTGACGCTAAAGTCAGACTCAGGCTGCTGAACACTGACACAGAAAAGCTCAGGTCGTGCCTCCGATGCACTACAGCAAACACGCACATCTGCCGTGTGGACGCAGCCATTACCCGGCACACATCATTAGTGCGTTAATGCTGCTCAACAGCTAGAAAAAGAAAAGGAAAAGCCCATTCATGCTGTTGAGGTACATAACTGCACTCTACCTACTCTTAGTTACGTATCTGTGCGTCTCTGTAGCTCCTCTGCTTAGTCTTCAGTACATCTAACGCCTGTTTGCCCTCAAAATGGCGTCTGCTGAGGTCAGCAAATTGTGCTGGGAAATAATCACTGATAGAGTGTGTCTGGCCAGGGTGTGGACATATTACAGATGTCTGTCTGTTAGAGTAACAGTGGCCCAAAACATGTGTGTTGGTTTTGCACACCACTGAATGTTCCCTGTCTCACCCTGCTTACCTAGATGATTCCCAAACCTCCCTCCAGCGGCACCTCAGCCATTCCACGTACTGGTTAAATTTCATTATTTCATTAAATAACTGAGCTAAATCACGTATTGGTTAGTCAAACAAAGTGTGCTTATGGTTGAGTCAAAAATGCATTGGTGTATCGGAATGGCTAAGCTGACAGCTTGACAGAAAATATCATGGTTTTACAATAACAGGAAGATCATTTAGAAATCATTTTATTTGCTTATAAATAAACATGCACATATTTACAGTCTACTTCAAACGAATTTAAGGCTTTTCTTTAATGAAGTCATTCACAAGATTTTAACCCAATTACAAACGTCCATGTAAACAGATCATCACTTGTAAGAGTAATACGACACAGTATAACAGGCTATAGTTATGTATCCATGTCCTTCGGCTGAAACGTATCAGTCACATTTCTGTTTTCTACATACGTTTCGGTATAAGCTTATATGTGACAAAAGGAGGTATGATGTTAACAGAAAACAGAACAGAAACAGCCTACAAATACCACGGTGGCAAACAGATATGCGGCGGGCTGTACCACCACACGGGGAGGGCGGCTTCATTCTTACGCAGAACCCCGGAGAGAGCCATGGTCTCTCCTTCTGCCTCTGGCACAGTATTGCCCAATCACATTTCTTACTGGGGAATTTCCTATTCAGGCCACGCCCACATTTAAAGCATACATCAAACGATGGGTGATTCCCTCTCAATAATCAGGATGACACCAAATCTATAAAAATCTCCACATTATGGGGCTCACTGCATGTGAAAGGATTGTTTTGCTAAGGTTAGACAAAGAGCCCACCAGCAGAATTCAGTATAAAATAATTATTTGTTCTCGCACCTTACCACGCCTATGTAAAGTGCATAACAGTTACTACAACTAGATTAAAGTCTATTGGCCGACACCCAAGAAGGAATTTGCATGATTTAGAGCTAATTGTTGGTGTCTCTAGTGGCATGAGTTGGGCATACACCCATTTTCAGTACAACCAGTCCCGGATGATTTTTTAAGCTTTTTAAAGCAATTCAGTCCAAACGTCCTTATGTTCGGCTGCCGATGGCTGTAAATGCAGCCGTGGACGTCGGCGACGTAGGGAGCCGGCATTGTACAGCCAGGGGAGGTAAAAAAGGGGGGGGGGACGTATAGGATGCATCACATCATATTAAGGGCTGAAAAATAATTCAGTCACATTATCAGATGCGTATTTTACGCACAACCGCGTTTCCGCCCAATATAAATGAACCAAAACATCAGGATATTAAATATGCATGAATTATTTGTATTTTGTTTTGGGAAAAACAATCAAAGATTGTACATTTTCTTCGTAATAAATACAAAATACTATAAAAAAAAAAAAAAAAGCAGAGTATTAAAATGGCCTTTCTCGCTCACAGTACACCTGCACACGAATAATAAGCAGAGTGATATGAGTGACACGGCTGTGACAAAGCAGAGAAATAAAATCGCGCATCTTTGCAGCCAGCAGCCGCATTATGACGCCCGGGTGGGCGACTCGCTGTCATGCACAGACCTGACGCAATTTGCACAGCATAGTCGCGCCAATGTACATTTATCTCCGATTTACTGAAATACCATGAAAGGGGCTGATGACCTGATCTCCTGCCTTATAACAATCAAACGCAGCACATATATCACAGTCACGCATTTCAACGTTGAATGCATCCGCATTACCCGCATAATTTATTATACATGTCCGTTCTTTTTTTCGGACTGAGGCACCCCACCTGTCCAGAAAGACATCTGATCTCAGACCCGGCAAAAGGCGCGTTTGTATTATATTTAATCTCATAGACGAAACGACTGTCTTACCCCCATACTGGCGATGCCTGTCGCTTTCCTTCAGCTGAAGAAACGGTTGTTTTTTTCTCTCTCTGCTCACTTAAAAAATGATGGAACAAGAAAATTACAGTTCCCTGCTCAATTTTCGTTTTTTTTCTTGAAGGAAAAAGAAGAATACGACGGTTACAAAAAATGATAATAAAATATACTGTATCAAAATAGTGTCAGAATTAATATGGGGATACGTGAAAAGACAACGAGTCTGACATTGAGCGCCTCTGGGAGGTTTTATTCAAATTGAGAAATATTAGTGTTTTATTCTAATAGTATAATAACAGGCGGGGTAGCTAGCGAAGATGCAGGTGTCTCACTAGTCGATCTGCGGCTCTCGAAATAATAGCGTTGAAAAGCGGAGCCGTGTCGCCTGATTTGCCTTTTAATTGTGGTCTCCCTCCGCGGCGCTGCAATCAGCAGCTGCGCCCCCTTTTTCTCCTCCGCACCACTCTGCCCGAGGAAGAAGAGCCAGCGAGTATGCGTACGCGCACTCCCTAAAGCCCGGAGATCAGAAACGGCGCGCCGGCGGACCCGCCCAACGGACCACGGCCGCCTCCAATGGGGAGCGGAAGGATTTCGGAGCGACAGGCGAGACGGCCAATCCTGTCAGAGCGGCGCCGGTGATTGACGGGCGGATGGTGCCGGCGCCACGCCCACTTTACTGCAGAATTCCTGGGCTGCCAGGCAACCCGTGCGCGCGACCTTGGCCGAGGAGTTTGAATGGGCGCGCAGCGGTTACCTGTCTCCACTTTAGCGTACTTGTTTAATCGCGAACGGATTGCAGTAGTCTGTGCGTTTCGTGAAAGCCCAGTCATCGTATACATCCAGTTGTACGCTGTTATTTTACAGATGGTGATTAAATGTACCAGTGGGGTTACACAGGAATGCGTCTTTGCACTAATCCCACCTTGATCTCCTTTCTGCTATACCTACTCAGGTATACGGGGGAGGACAAGGCTTGGAGTCCAAGCACTGGTGGGGGGGCGGAGGGGTTAGGGTAGTAATATGGCAATTCTATCAAGCACAGGATTCAAACTAACAACCTTCTGATCACGAATACAGAGGTCGAGCCTGCTGAGCCACAGCCCATTCCTGGGGAGGGCGTTTGCAGCCATAAGTTTAACTTTGATAAGTTTTGGTTAAGAACATTCTCTGTGGTCTTTGGTGTTCGTGTTCAGAAAACTAACATTTTCTGAAAATCTTCTTAACATTTTTGTTTTGTTTCTGAAAGTTTTTTTTTTATATTTCACTGATATATTCAAAGCTTTACATCTTTGGTCACTATTTTCGGCTACTGTTATTAATTACCACATGCGGCACAGAGAAAACGACTGAACAAAGGCAAAACAAGCTGATAGACGGCAGAATTCAGTCAGTCTGACATTATCACATAGAGCCTGTGCGATGTGTGTGGGTGTAATGCATGGCTGCTGCTGTGAGGGCACCTCCCATGCACTCTGTGTTCATGTGAATTTTTGCAACTGCAACAGCATCGAGCATGAATGCGTGACAATAAACTCCCGATAGCTGCATGTGCTGTGCAATAGGAATGTCCCAACACCTGATATTATTGGGGCTGCCAACTTTGGGCAGCTGGCCAGAGTGACATTTTCGATTCGAGACAAGTCTGCACACGCATTTACATGTACGTAAGAGTTTTATTATCTTGTAAATAGTCTCTAGGGTTTGCAAACCATCCCAGCACTTTTGATGCAGCTAATTTTAAATTTATACATGAATAATATAGATTTGCCGTAAGATTTCTTGCATGAGCGTGAGTGTCTGAAAGCGTGAGTGTGCATGAGAGTTTGGCAAACCTGTATTATTTTCTCTTACATGATGTACAAAATGGGAATTCATGGTAGGAATTGCTTGCATTGATATGATTATCTCAGTATCTTTTCTGTGCTTCTAAACTCTACTTTCAATTGGCATGCCTGTATCGTTTGTGTGTGTGTATTCTTTTTGTCATGTCAAATATTGCTCTCTCTTTTTCTGAGAATAAACTAAGTGTCTGATAGCTCACTTACTTTGTTGGGGGGGGGGGGGGGGGGGGGGGGCGGGGGGGGGGGGGGGGGGGGGGGGG
>JAODLD010000052.1:17012868-17025227 GCA_026781065.1 Mormyrops boulengeri | reverse complement strand
GACATTGGACTTCCAGATTTTGGTGGAGGAATTTCAGAGTGAATTTTTATTTTTCGGTTACATTTGTTAAGAGTGATTTTGTTGGACATTTTTATTTATTTTGCAGAAACCTTTATCATCAGCAGCATATATTTGAGTGAGCAGGGTCACCCTGAGCCTGGAGCAATTAGGGGTTAAAGGTCTTGCTCAGGGGCCCAACAGTGGAATCTCTCAGTTGACCTTTCAGTCACAGTATGCTAACCCACTGAGCCACACCTATACCCTCTGAGGCACACCTATACCCACTGAGCCACACCTATACCCACTGAGCCACATCTATACCCTCTGAGGCACACCTATACCCACTGAACCACACCTATACCCACTGAGCCACACCTATACCCTTTGAGGCACACCTATACGCACTGAGCTACACCGATACCCACTGAGCCACACCTATACCCTCTGAGGCACACCTATACCCACTGAGCCACACCTATACCCTCTGAGGCATACCTATACCCACTGAGCCACACCTATACTCTCTGAGGCACACCTATACCCTCTGAGCCACACCTATACCCACTGAGCCACACCTATACCCACTGAGCCACACCTATACCCTCTGAGGCATACCTATACCCACTGAGCCACACCTATACCCTCTGAGGCACACCTATACCCACTGAGCCACACCTATACTCTCTGAGGCACACCTATACCGTCTGAGCCACACCTATACCCACTGAGCCACACCTATACCCACTTTCGTCACCCGTGAGCATAATAATAAATATGTATTGCATCCTTGTATTTGCAAACGTAGCTTTTTTTTAAGGTAATAGGCGTTTTCCATTCTTACTTTCATTTGCATCTCCTTAATTTATTTATTTGTGTTCTAACTGGATTCTCTACCATGTTTTGAAACTTTAGTTTAAAGATTTTTTTTTCCAAAACTGAATATATGACCATAACATTGTATGTTATAGAAACCTGGGATTTTTGAAGCTTTTCTACTTCAGTAATTATTCTGTTGTCATTCGAGTGCATCAGAAATTCAGCTCAAATTCACACTCAGTCTGGTTGAATCCAGATGATAGGAATTATTTAATACTGACAAAGCCTTTTTCTGGAAGTTAATTTAAATTTGTAATTTCCTTTTCCTAAAAGATGGCAGAGACTGTTATATAAGATACAAGACATTTTATTCGTCACATACATGGTCATACAAGTACAACATGTAGTGAAATGTACCCTGAACGACCCATAGACTTTTCAAAAGAAAAATAGAATGAAGAGTGAGGCACGAGTTACCATAACTAAAGTTACAATAACTAAAATATATACATAATATAGAGATGTACAGAAGTTGTTCTAATATAGAAAATAATCAAGGTTAAAATATAATATAATATATTTCTATTATTCTGGGAGTAATATATTAGTAATATATTTATAAATGTTCCCTAATTAATTTTTATCTTAGAGATTTCCTTTTGATTTTAAAAGAGGATAGGGATTTCACTCAAGTAACTGAGTAAACTCTCACAGCTTTTCTATCATCCACTCTCTGTGTATGGCAAGGTAAGCAATACACAGGCGCTTACTGCTAACTATCTGGGGGGGGCGGGGTGTATATCCATTCCATACATTTTCTGCAACCACTATTCAGGGTAACAGAAGATCTGGAGCCTATAGGCACAAGGCAGGAAAGACCCCAACCATCACAGAGTGAACTCACACCCCATTCACACCGATGCATATTTTAATAAAGGCAAGTCACCTTAGCATTTTGGTCTGTGAGAGAAAACCCCATGATACACAGGGAGACTAGCAGAGACTTGAACACTGGTCTCCAGATGTATGATATACAAGGCAACAGTGTTAATACTACTACTACTACTACTACCACTACAACTACTACTAGTAATAATAATAATAATAATAATCGATTCTTTATTAATCCCTGTGGAGAAATTGTGTTTACGCCTCCTTCAACTTGCTCTTTCTAGAGTAAGCTGTCCGCGAAGGGCAGCCACCCGTGGCAGCACCCAGTTAACCACTGCACCACCATGCCCTCCACGAATGCATGTGTGCACCATGCGGTGCACATGGACATTGCTCAGGGACAGGCTCAGGGACAGGCTCCGGGATAGGCTCTGGGACACACACGGGGGTGGTGCGCATGGACACACACGGGGGTGGTGCGCATGGACACACACGGGGTGGTGCACTTTTCAATAAAATTCCAATACAATGCATTAAAAATAAAAGTATTTTTGAATGATGCCAGTCATAACCCACTTACAGAAAAGGACAAAAGCAATATGGGGCCCTGAAGCAGCCAAGGAAGCGGTAAGATTCTTTGGGAGGTGATTTTCATTTACGATGCTGTCGGATCGAAACCTTTTAGACGTTTAATTGTCTCTGCAGCTGCAAAAAGAGGAACACCACTGGAATGTGGCCTCCAGAGTATGAAGCAAAGAAGACTAGATGTGGTACAATGGGTAGAAATGGATTGTTTACAAGTCATCATCATCTCAGGCAGCGAACTTAAATGGGCTGAACTAGAGCACTATTAGTTAGGTGAACACACCGTTTACTACACAGGAAGTGAATAATGTGTGCAAATGTGTAAGTTTTACAGTTAGGAAGGGCATTGGAAATATTGGATACAAAACTGCAATCAAAGTCATACAGCAGGGTAGGCAGCCCTGATCCTGGTGTGCCAAGATCCAGCATGTTTACCATCCTACCCAATGAGTTACTACCTGCCAGAAATCAGGTGTGATTCAGCAGAGACCAGGTAGGATGGAAAACCTGATGGGGACCGACACTCCAGGATCACAGTCGCCTACCCCTGATATACAGGCTTTTGCCCCCAAAACAAAAAACTCAAAAAGTCTATGAAATAGACAGGACATGCAAACAAGATATTTTCCTGGTGATTTAATACTAGAGTGCCAAAATCGATAATGAAAAGGTAGGAAATATGGGCGGTCAGTATGGACTTGGAAGCAGTAATGAAACTGGAGAGCAACGAATCAGCCTCTGAGAATTCAGCAACCATTTTATTGCCTAACCATTCTTCAGGAAGCCACATTGTTGTCTGTGACGCCTTTGAACTTTGGTGTGAGCCAAGGCCATTAAAATGACAGTATAGCAAAGTAAATGGATTCCTGATCAAAGGAAACCTGAATTTTTATCCAAACTTGACACACAAATGACCAGTTTAATCATATTCTTGGGGAATGGAAAGGACAAGAGATAACTACATCCAAAATCCATCCACCCATCTATTTTCTTTAGTCACTTGTCCGATTCAGGGTCGCGGGAGGTCCAGAGTCTATCCTGGAGCCTATCCTGGGGTCTATCCTGGAGGCTATCCCGAAGGCTATCCCGGGGCCTGTCCCGGAGGCTATCCTGGAGCCTGTCCCGGAGGCTATACTGGAGCCTGTCCCGGAGGCTATCCCGGAGCCTGCCCCGGAGGCTATCCCGGGGCCTGTCCCGGAGGCTATCCCGGAGCCTGTCCCGGAGGCTGTCTCAGAGGCTATCCTGGAGCCTGTCCCGGAGCCTATCCCAGAGGCTATCCCGGAGGCTGTCCCGGAGGCTATCCCAGAGCATGTCCCAGAGCCTATCCGGGGGCCTGTCTCTGAGGCTATCCCGGGGCTTATCCTGGGGCCTATCTCGGACCCTATCCCGGAGCCTGTCCCGGAGGCTATCCCGGAGCCTGTCCCAGAGGCTATCCCGGATCCTGTCCCGGAGCCTGTCCTGGGGCCAATCTCGGTCCCTATCCCGGAACCTGTCCCAGAGGCTATCCCAGAGCCTATCCCGGAGCCTGTTCCGGAGGCTATCCCGGAGCCTGTCCCGGAGGCTATCCCAAGGCCTGTCCCAGAACCTGTCCTGGAGCCTGTCCCGGAGGCTATCCCAGAGCCTGTCCCGGAGGCTATCCCGGGGCCTGTCCCAGAGGCTATCCCGGAGCTTGTCCCAGAGGCTATCCCGGGGCCTGTCCCGGAGGCTATCCCAGGCCATGTCCCAGAGCCTGTCCCAGAGGCTATCCCGGAGCCTGTCCCAGAGCCTATCCCGGGGCCTGTCTTGGAGGCTATCCCAGGGCTTATCCCGGAGGCTATCCTGGGGGCTACCTCGAACCCTATCCCGGGGCCTATCCTGGAGCCTGTCCCAGAGCCTGTCCCAGAGTCTATCCCAGAGTCTACGGGCACAAGGCAGGGAACAACCCCGGCTGGGGCACCAACCCAGCACAGGACACAGCCTCCAAAATATTTAGCAAATTTTTTTTTTGAGATATCGATGTTTAAGATGTTTAAGCCAATTTTACTTTTTTTCTTCAAATTTTTATATTTTAAATTCTGACAGTAGAGAATTACTCCAGCAGATTTGGCAGGTTATTGAACATCTCATGTTATGCAACCACCAACCAAACTAGGTCATCTGCATAAAGCAGGACTTGTTGTACAAAATGACGCTGGGGACTGTGGCAGTGCCGTCTCATTGACGTTGGGGACTGTGGCAGTGCCGTCTCACTGACACTGGGGACTGTGGCAGTGCCGTCTCATTGACGCTGGGGACTGTGGCAGTGCCGTCTCATTGACATTGGGGACTGTGGCAGTGTCGTCTCATTGACGCTGGAGGTGTGTTGATTTATATGTTGTACAATGTGTCAGTATGGCTCAGTACACAGTCATTTAATGTACATTTCATTTGTTTGGCAGCCCTTTAACCTCAGGCCTCTGTGTTTGAGGGCTTTGCATCTCCTTGCATTTCTGTGGCATTTTGCTCACTACTCGGGTTTGTCCTGCAGTTCAAAATCATGCAGCTAAAGGGATTTGGTGTCCCAAAATTTCCAGTGGGGTGTGACTGTGTTAGTGAGCAGTGCATTGGTGTCCCACCTAGGCACACTAAGCCTAGGGTATCTGCAGACACACGGAGACTCTGTGATAGGCAAGCAGTTATGCAAGAACATTGCACAGAATACTGTAAAGTGCAGCCATACGTGTGATTTTCTCTTCTTGACGTGCACCCTGTCATCGCTAAGGTTCCCTTTCTTCCGTGCCTGTCATTTGGCCCTAGCCCCTCCCTCAGTGCATCTCCATCCAGAGGCCCTACTACTGGTGGGTCCAAACATCTCTTATCAATACTGTAGGCGCTTTCCAGGATGGTCTGGAGCGTCCGGACATGCAGTGTGGCAGTGTCCATCCAGAAGCCCAGACACGCAGTGTGGCAGTGTCCATCCAGAGGCCCGGACACGCAGTGTGGCAGTGTCCATCCAGAGGCCCAGGTATGCCACACCCTGGAGTCTAATGTCATTCAATTTATGATGAATTTGGTTGTGCTCAGACTGCTTGCCGTGCGCCGCCTGTGTCATGCCCCCTACCTGAGAGAGATTCCACAGGGTTTGGGAACGATCATCAAGAGCCCAGGTCAGGATGGCAGCAGGCCGACAAGGAGAAAGGTGCATGAGAAGGTGCAGGGCAGCTTACAGGGCAGAGCATGAAGAAGATGAGGAGGAATCACCTAGTGGCCCAAGGACTCCAACGGGATAGGCAGAGGTATTATATGCATGCAGGTCTCTCCATGTGCTCCTGACAAACATCACATAGGACTAATTAGACCTGCTTCAAATTATTTGAATATATTTGTTTTTAAGGTACTTAGATATGATCGCTGTAATTAGGATTAGGGTTAGGTTTAGGATTAGGGTTAGGGTTAAGGTTAGGGTTAGGGATACTGAGTTCTTGAGGTTCATTTCTTCCAGCTGACAGAATCTGATGCTGGTTCAGGGACGCAGGGCAGCAGTCTGCCTGGCAGACAGTGAGCATGTTAGGACTCATCAGTTTGATGACTGAGAGCTACGCAGTGCATCTGCGAAGCAGATTATTGTGTCGCTGCTCGCTTTGACTTTCATGGGCCTGAACTTATTAGTCAGATAGATGGAGTCACTAGATTGTAAAATCCACAGGCCAGTGTGGTAGCGTGTACTAATCCCAGCCAGAAGCTGTGGTAACATCACTTCCGAGGAACCTACCTGAGGTAGCATGACTGTGAGAACAGCTTTTGGCGGATTTCGCTGGGCCAGTCTCACGGGAGCCAATTTGGAAGTTCCACATTTCAGATCCCAGGCAAATCAAAAGACTTAAGAGAGGCTGCAGCGACACCATCTTATACACATATACACTTTGTTCCTGTACTGGTACATGCTCTGGCAGTGTGTCTGTGTCTTTAAGGCTCGGCTGGGCAGACCAGCCAATCAGGAAGGGAGAGGGTGTCCTTGTGAATGACCTTGCAAGAGCTGGGAACTGGAGGGAGGAAGGGTTTGGAGGAAAAGAACAAGGAGAGAGAGAAAGGGAGGATGTGATAGAAAGAGAGATGGAGAGCAACATCATGTAAAAGGCAACAGAAACGAGAGAGAAGACAAGCAATTAACATCCGCTATAATACATGTTAGTACATGGTAATGCATAGAAATGCAGAAAGAAGATCGGCTGCTTATGGTATCTGGCTAAAAGCACATTCATAAGGGAGTGAGAGGTTTAATGCTTCTCTTCACGAGACCAAACTGTATCTATGCTTGTGAAAGGTGACAGTCCCCTTCTATTGCACAATGTGAGTGTTAAGGGACCGGCAGTGGACTGAGGCCTGCACATGTGGACTGAGACCTGCACATGTGGACAGAGGCCTGCACATGTGGACTGAGACCTCCACATGCGGACTGAGGCCTGCACTTGCCAACCGAGGCCTGCACATGTGGACTGAGGCCTGCACATGCCGACCGAGCTGACATCAAAAGCCTTCTTTTCCATGTTCTTTTTCATACTTTCTGGCCTCTCCTCTTTCTCTGTTCCCTCCATCTTATCGTCTGACCTCTATCCCTTCATCCTTTCCGCACTCTTCTTCATGGCAGCCATCCTTCATACCTTCTATCCATCCGAGTTTGTTTTTCTCCTTCCTATAAAGACGAGCCCATTCTCGGTAATCATTGGATCTCCCTGTTATATCCTCCTCCCTACCCACACTCCTGCTCGTTCATTATGCTGTGGAGAACAGGGTGGAAGGAGGATTGTGGCTGCTAGGCAACCCTGCACCTTGCGTCATGCGGTCACGTGGGGTGGTGACCCTCACAGCTGTATGTATCACTCAGGGAGAGCGTGACATGGCCTCTTTCTCTCACTCGCACGGAAAACAAACGAAGCATCGACAGTGAATCTGCAAACATGTTTATGTGTCACCACCTCCGGCAGAACGGGCCATGTTGCGTTCACCCCAAAATCCAGTGTAACGTATGCTGACACACAGTCACTGCATTTTAGTCAGAGAAACTGCATTTTACTCTTTACTTGCATTATATATACACTGATAACAAAGAGGAAATACAATTTAGATATATACATCTGTAACAAAAAGGGATAAACATGTACTAAGAGATTTCGACATGCATACCAAATACCATGTATTCATACACACAAAATTCCGCAGATACATAGTCTGTAAAATACCATACTAATGATTAACTGCAAGACTACATTTGACATCTGTGTACATAATGCATACTTTTCATATGACATTTTTATCCAAAGCAACTTCAGTAGCAGGAATGTTACGATTTTTGTGGTGCTCCCTGGGATTTGAGCCTACGCTCTCTGTGTTGTTAGCACAGTGTTGCACTGGTTGAGCAACACGCACCATTAAAAGGTCTTATGGCCTCGCACCCTTATCCCTGCTTTGTAACTGTGTGGAACTCGCAGGTCCATTCCATGTTCTGTGAGTTTTTCCCACACTTCACAATCTTGCTTCCCATCATGCATGTATGTGCATGTGTGTGCGTCTGCGCGTGTGTCTGCATGCGTGTGCATGTCCTGCGACAAACTGCAAGCCGGGTGCTTGATAAATGATTGGAAGATGGGTGAATAGGTATTTTAAAAGTGAATTTTAAATGTAAATGTGTAAAGCAAGAGATTAACTGCGGCTGTTTACATGTATTTCCTGATGAGAATTTCTAGGATCCTAAGGATAAGAAAGCATACACATGCGAAGACTGCATGTTAATACAATCGTCACTGTCAAAGGGGGGTTTAGGGTGAACAGAGCAGGAGGTGAAATGAGCAGGTACATGTGGGGACATTTTGATATGAATATATCATCCAATATAAAGAAGAAAAATGCGGTGCCATTTAATCTGTTTGCTGACAGCTTGTGCTTAAGGACCAAACATCCTCCTTAGGTTTCTATACCGTGCATAATGTGAACACACTCATTAAAGGCTTATTACAGACTACAGCACACACTGATGCAGCGGTAATACCGTCAGCCCCAGAGAAAAAGACACACGCAGACGACTCCGTACGGACGGCCAAGATGACCCGAGAAGCCACAGCATTTTAGCCCCGCTGTACAGATGTGTCTCAGATTGGTGTGAACAGCTCTCTTTTTTGTACTGTATTGCACATCTCCAGCTTCAGGGCTCACACCTTACAGGTCAGACACTGAAACTCACCCCACTCATGCCTGCGCAGCCTCAGGCGCCCGCTTCTGGGTTACTTTGGATCAAAATATCTACTAAATATATACATGTAATGTGTACATGTTAACTCCCCTGCTTACTAGTGCTACTAAAGTGATTAATTAAGCTGTTTAATATACAATTAGATAATTAATAATACTGCTTTTCTAATTATTGCTACCCAATACGTCAAACTGGGGAAATCCCACAAAAATACAGCGCCGGTCAATAGTTTGGACACACGTACCCATAGAAAGTTTTATTTGTACTGTTCCCTGCATCTTAGAATCAAGACATCAGATCTGTGAAATAACATGTATCGAATTATGCACTGACTAAGAAGGCTGCTGGTTCAGATCCCTGAGTTGGCAGAGTGATTCCACCACTAGGCCCTTAACCCCACAGCTGTCCTGAAGGGGGTCCCATTTACGCTGAGCTGCTTTTCCTTCAGTCTCTGGTCAAACTCCCCCAAAACTACTGTGTTTAGGTCATGTGAGCAGGTCATGTGATGTGACGCTATCACTCTGCTTCGTAGGCGGGACGGCATGCCCAAACGTTTTACTGGTACCGTATTTTACTCTTCACTGACACCAAAAACTGTCCGCATCTATAATATAGTGACTGTGGATATTATAAGCAGATTTATCTTTCAAGCAATCTGAATAGAATCGTCTTTACAAGTAGATAAGGATACCGGCAAGCCTTCAGGCACGAGTACGAAGCGACCTTGTGAAGCAGTGAAGCTTTGCCCGCACCTGCAGGAGTGCAACCCGACCCCCTGAGAATATAATGGCTTCATATTTTAAAGTAACACAAGCTGAGTGAATAGCATTAGCTACATGTGGAAAATCTGGATATTTTACACACTCAACTGTAAATTCAGGTAGGTGTTACAAATATGATTTACCATTGGAGTTTCTTAAAGAACTGTAACTTTCAAATCAGGCAAACAGTGACCCCTGCCTGTCAGAATGGTGTATGCATGCAGTGTCAGAGGGGTCCCTGTCACTTTGACAAAGGTTACGTGACATAATAGCTGCTTGGAAGGGGGATCCAACCATGGGCATCTAAAGCCAGATGTCAAATGACCCTTTTTTCCAAGTGAATATCCCGGCCAGTTCAAATCCTCCCTCCTAGGTGGGGATCAACATATTAAAACCGGCAGACACAGAATGGTGGGGGGAGTGTGAGCAGGGCCAGTCAACTCATACAGTGACACAAGGGGCCGAAGGTGAAGTTCGCCTAGGGCAGCATCTACTGAGGGGGCCCGGGGGTGCGAGGGTGAAGCTCGCCTAGGGCGCCATCTACTGAGGGGGCCCGGGGGTGCGAGGGTGAAGTTCGCCTAGGGCAGCATCTACTGAGGGGGCCCGGGGGTGAAGCTCGCCTAGGGCAGCATCTACTGAGGGGGCCCGGGGGTGAAGCTCGCCTAGGGCGCCATCTACTGAGGGGGCCCGGGGGTGCGAGGGTGAAGCTCGCCTAGGGTGCCATCTACTGAGTGCACTACATAGTGAGCCAGCCATTTTGTAGTGCTGTTCAAATTATCAACTGTAAATTGCATTACCTATATAGTGCACAACAAAATCAGCACAAGGCACCCGACTAACCGAGGGTTAAGACGCTCTACTGAGGTATTTTTGAATGAGTTTCAGACAAACAGCTGCCCTGCTGGGATTTTCATGTACTTTCATGTTTTCATGTTTCTGAAGTGTCTGGGATTTACAGAGAATGACATTATAAGCAGAAAAATGTGGAATCAGAAAGAGGAAAATGACAGAAAGGCCACAAGAGTAAGAGCTGAGAAGCGGAGAGGTGTACAGAAAGGTGTCGCCGAACACAGAACGCAGACGAAAAGGCTCCTACCTGCTACTACATGGCAGAACTCAATAAAGTGGCCACTCAGCGTATATAGTGTGTTATAGTTGATGTGATTTATGTAAATTATAAAGGTAAAAATATTAGATGCAAAATTGTGAAGAAAAAAACAATTGATTTTTAACACTGGAAAATTCAAAATAAAAAGAACTAAAGAAAAAGGTTCACATGTGGAAGACGAGGCTTGTGTAAGTGGGACAGCGGTCGTCTGTGTAAGCGGGACAGCGGTCGTCTGTGTAAGCGGGACAGCGGTCGTCTGTGTAAGCGGGACAGCGGTCGTCTGTGTAAGCGGGACAGCGGTCGTCTGAATCACATCCACAGTTTGATACCTGCGATCGAACGGAATTAGGAAAAGCAAGCAAAGTGCCAGCACACACAAAGATTTTCCTTGGATGAAAAGCAGAGAGTTTCCCTGCTTCTTATTCAAACATTTCTGGTCAAAATACAGCAGTTGTTAACACATTGAATATTCACATGAAGTAAAACCTCAGACGACAATGAAAAAAATGTAGACTAAAATGCCGATGCTGTATAACCTGTGACTACAGGCTCCTGGCACGGGGTGTGTCCTTATTTTTCATGGATCTGTGACTTTGAAGGAAAGCCGGCCGGGTGAGGCATGCCGACAGGCCCCCGTTTAAACATGCACCCCGCCTTTTCCAAGGGACTGACCAAGTATCTGTGTGCTAAGAGGCGCCCCGGACCTCCTATGTCACACTCCAATAAGACGGGGTTTGGGGCTTTGCAGACTCATAGAAAGGTGAGCTGAATACGGCCAGTGCCACACCACTGTAACAATCATGTCATGACAATAATGCACATTTAGAATACCTACACATCTCCGGCCTTCACAGCACATTTTACACAGGACCCTGAGAAGAATCTGTACACTGCAGAAGGTCACACTATCGGTAAGTAACAATTACCTGCTATTTGATTATGTTTCACTGGCATGTGTCCAAACATGGGTCAGAATGTATCCGGACTGTAAAACTTCCTGTTATATGGTTGCCCAAAACAGCAGTAGCAAATACAGAGTAAACAGCCCAGGGCTATGGCTTAAGTACAGGTCTGTCTGGATTGCGACTCCTACACCAACATTGCTGAAGAAATAAAACTGTCTCCACGTCCAATGTGGGCTGGTACTGCTTGGCCAACTTCATCCTCCTGCTGATTCAAACGGTCTGGTAGGTTGGGTTGTGACACGGGAATTCTGCCTGGTGCATTACTTTTACACAACTCTGGGGAGTCGTCCAAACCACTGAGGGCACCAGAATTACCATTGGGCACATTTTCATCATCGTCATCATAGGCATCCAGGTCCTACAGACAACACAAAGAAAAACAGCTGCTGAGAAGGACCAAGAGAAAAGCAGCTCGAGTGAAGAGAAGGACGCATCGCAGACGTGTGTCTCGAAAGGCTTACTGTGACGGGCTCATGGGAAGTTTCATAGTACAGATCCAGAGGCTGCGACTCAAGCAGCGTTCCATGGTTCCTGTTCAGCTGTGGGCACAGAGATAGGCGTCAAAGGCAGGATTAGGAAGAGTGACCACTCACAAGGTCAGGCCATGAAAAAAGCATAACTCACCACCTCAGTGGAGCCACCTGCCCTGGTGGGGGGGGGAGGCTTATATTTGGGGGGGCCACTATTTGACAGGGAGGGTTGACAGTTAGTCGCCGTACATCACATTGGCAGAGAAGCGACAGAAGCAGAGCGGATACTTACTCTCCATGTTCAGAGCGGTTCCTCCACCTGCAGTACAGCAGCAGCCCGGTGGCGATGAGAGCCGCCACAATAAGGATGGCGATGATGGCGCCAATGATGGTAGCGCTGCTGCCCGGCGGAGGTTCATCTAAGGAAACGGATGAGCAGCCATAAGTCACTCGGCTCCCATATGAAAAGGGTGTGTTCAGGTTTCCGAAAAGCATTTTTAGAATCTGCCAAAAATGATACAAAAGCACTTTGCAAGGGATAAACTGAACTGTGAAGAG
>JAODLD010000052.1:16982598-16998074 GCA_026781065.1 Mormyrops boulengeri | reverse complement strand
AATTGGCAGACCCTTGAGGGTACAGCCCCAGTGACAAGCAAAGGTACAAATTTGTACCCTTTTTTCTGAGAGTGCAGTGAAGGGGGGGCCGCAGCCTGAGGGACGTGCTATAGTGCACTACAGTACCTTGATCTTACTTTAATTGTCATTTTTAAATGCACAAGCTTCTGTTATAACACGATATTAATAATAAAAATCGGTATCAACTGTTGTGTGCAACTTGTGACGTTCAACTGTCAAGTGAAACATTCTGGTTAATTACTATGTTGATCATTACAATCAATTGCTATGCTGAATCAGTATCAGATCAACAATACTTATTGATTCATTATTGTTTTAAAACAATAATTTAGAAATAAACAAAAAATTAATGGACACCATCAGTCAACGTGATTTCCAGATACAAAAACAAAACTCAATACGCCATTAAGCCGATCCCGGTAAACGTTTTTAATTACGCATTATAAGAAATTTGCCCACCATCTAAACCACGACGGAGCGATCACCGTGTCCAGGAATAACAAGAGCAGTAACTCATGAACAAACCCGTGCAAGGTAACTTTTTGCCAGAGTAATTTACCCCTGCATCTGAACAGATCGTGTTGGTGCCCCCCCCCCCCCTTTTGAAGCGGGAGGGGTAATTGTTAAAAAATATGCATTAGAAAAGATGGCAGCGATTCGGAAAAATCATCTTTGAAAGTGGTCCGAAGTCGGTGAGAGGAACACCGAAATGAGCACGGAATTGATCTAAAACATGTTGCCTATAGGCCTGTGCAAAATAATTGAACTGGATTATAAGTTTCACAATCACGATTAGAATGACGCGTAATACTACATATATCCGGATTTTCTTGTTTTTAATTCCAATTCACACTTAATAATGAACATGAAAGATACCCACGGAACTTCCGAGGAAATTGAAGGTGTATTAACGGCTGACACAATGTAATAAAAAGGGATTGTAAAACTATAAGACGTAGGAAAGGCGACCTCAGGAATGGCACCTGCATATCTCTGCTTGAAATTCCGTAGAAAACCACACCTTGAAGAAACATGGCGAAGAAACTCGGTATGGGGACCGGGAGTAAGATCACGGGAGACATTTAATGGGAACTCTCAAAAACGGAACCGAATAATGTCATCTTCGTGGAAAAAAACAACATCAGCAAATTTATATAATGTTGCGTGACTGGTGTCGCACCATGAGGCCGGTTATTAGTAACGAAGTATAAAAGACACTGAAAAGCACAAACGAGTCAAACGATAATCACACGGAAGAGGTGGAAGCCGTAAAAGTCTTACCTTGAATCACTGCAAAAACGACCGTAAGGAGCCCGACGGGTTTCATTGTAAAGTTGTGGAAGCGTCGGGCGAAGGGGTCTTACAATCCTGCCAAGACAAGGAACTCATAAAATCCCCGACAAAGCCAACGGGGTTAACTGTAAATTATAAGCAAGTAAAACGTGTTCTACCGACCACCGTCGAAAAGTACACTGCAGCTCTAACAGAGACTGGATTAAGCCAAGAATGTAGTTTCACCTGATCTTTTGCTCCTTCCAGGTCAGTGATCGCGGACGGTATGAATGAGGCGCCGCTCCGATCCGAGACGAAGCAGGAATGTTGGCGAAGGAGCGGGGCTGCTGCTCACACGGCACCGCATTCAACGTCATCCGGCAAAACTTTGCAAAGTTTCCACATCTCCGTGTAACTGCTCTTAGTTTCACTATCGGGACGTGCGATTTTCGGGATACACTCGTATCGCAGCGCTTACTTCCTAAATGCGGTATAACGTAAGGAAAGCGGATTTCCTGCTAATACTTGAGATCGTGAGATCATCTTCCCTCACGCCGTTTCTAAGTGGCAAACGCAGAGAACTGAGATCGATCATTTTTAAAGACTTGATTACGGTGACATGACCAGTTCACTTGCCAGATATGGTATGAATGCTCGCATGTTTGCTCGTTTCTTGCTGCTTATCAGATCGTGAATTAAGACTTAAATAAATACCGAATTGAAAATTAAATTGATAGGCTTATTTATATTCCCGGCCCAAGTGCACACATTCATTTACATTTTACATTTATTCATTTTATCTGACGCTTGACTGTAACAAATTACATGTGTTCCCTCGTATGCAAGTACATCAAAAATAATCATCTATTTCCTGAGAAGAATTGCAGATATTGGGCACCGTCTGTCGTTAAAGGAAGTTTAAAAAATAGTCCACAGACTCCACACTAAAGTTACATCGGGACTAAATGTGTCTCGAGTCTAATTTTAACACCATTCTAGCTGAACAAATCACCTCTTAAGACTTCTGAATTCAAATTACTATTATTGAGTTCTAAGGCTGTCAGAAGATATCTGCTCTGCCCTTTCTTACAGAGGTTCTTGGTGCTTATGAATCTCCACAATTACTATGTTCACAGGGGGCAGGCAATCTGTTCCACATTCAGATTCCTCCAAAGAAGGCTGGTTAGATCTCCTCAGCTGTGCAACAACCTGTGAGAAGTTAACTGGTTTCATCAGCATCTTGGACAACACCTGCATCCACCCTTTCATGATGGGTGGTTTTTGGAGTTGGATGCATTTTCGGTTAGAGTAATGAGAGGTGTATCAACTCATGTTCTTAATGCTCTTTAACCTGCATAATTACATTCTGCTTCTCTTTTTCCATCCCAGTGAATAAAGAGGAAGTTTTAAATGCTTATTAAAACTGTCTACGAACTCTTGTGCCATGCTGTGTGAGATAAAGATAGAATACACGTTGAGTGTATGAAGGAAGTTCTGGGACTATGGAAATCAGGCTGCATTAACTCATGCAAGGAGAATACAGCCTGTGTTGTGTAAGCTTGTTTGTGTGCAGCAGAGTGGGGTGACTGTGGAATAAATGTGTGTGTGTGCGTGTGTGTGTCCCTGTGAGATATCTTGGTACAAAGAAAGTGTAAGATTTTTCCTGGGCAACCTATATAAATATTTTCATGTGTTGTGTAAATGCATGTTTTTATAATGAATCTGATGGTGAGTGATTGATGTGGGTTCCTTCTATCGCAGTCATTCATTGCTCTGCCTGAGCTATATTCTGCTCAGAGTGAGGCTCAGAAAACGCTGCCCGGTCCAGATGGTGTTTAATCAATCTGCTCGCCGCCTCTTTGCCATAAATGCCTGTATAAAGCCCCCACATTCACATGATCAGGCGTGTGAATCTGCCCTTCTCTCCTCGCAGGATGGTTCTGTTAAATTCACAGGGCCATGGAGTTTATAGATGCGTCATTTTATAGTTTACCACGTGTAGTGAAGGAATTTAATGCTATATATGGAAACCATTTTTGTTATGAAACCAACCAGTTCAAAACACCATCATGTCCTTACATTTTTATTTGAACCAAAACTGCAGAGGGCAGCAAGGAACAGGAATCTAGACAATATGTAGACACCTTGAACAACATTATTTTCCTGCCTGCTGTAATTCCTGCTCCCTCTAATTTAAATTTGAAAATATTAAAAAATATATTTTTGAAAAGCTACAGTTTTGCTCCCTCTGCTGAGTGAATGTTCCAGAAGCGCCTCCTTCTGCTCCTGCTTAAGCAAATTGCCAATATTTCAGTCTTAGGAGGAAGAAGAAGAAGTGGGGGGCGGGGAGGATGCAGCGGCCGAAGAAATGAAAGGCAGTCATGTGGCATCAATTGCTGACCGTCAACATTAGAGGGCGCTCTCACTCGGCAGGCCACAATACCAGCAGAATGCTGCCCATTGATTTTACTCAATTGATGGAAACAACGAATTGATTTGATGCCTTCTTCTGCCATATAATGGAGTGTAAATGATGGCGCACTCTCTGCTGCCAGCTGCCCTGTAAGTCTGAGTAAGGCCTTTGCTTGCCTGGAAGGCTCATTCTAATCAGCTCGTGTTTTTAAATGTGCCTTGAGGAAATTCAGGTCAATCGGAAACCACGCTCAATAGCACAATGGCAAGGATTCGAACCTACATTCCTCTAGACCAGTGTTTCTCAAACTGGTCCTCAGGGACCTCCACACAGTCGGTATTGCTCAGAAATGTGAACTGTATGGTAAGGAACTCGGAGAGAGCAAAAATGTCGACCATCTGGGGTCTCCGAGGATCGGCTTGAGAAAAACTGTTATAGACAAATCAAGATACCAACTGCTCCTGGCCTCACTGTCACCAAATATATACACAAGGCAGGGACAGGCCTTTTTGACAGCTCAGTCTCTGAATGTGAATCCTCACCATGAGGACAGAGATACGGAAGTCTGTAGAGGACACGCGTCAACTTTTTTTTTCTTTTCGTTATCTCGCGATCACGATTTATTTTTCTCGTGATCTCGAAATAGCCAAAGTCGTTATCTCGAGATCGCGACTTATTTTTTTCTTGTGATCTCGACATAACCCATGTCACTTTCCCGTGATCTCGCGACAGGTTTAGTATTATCCTCATGGACGAATGTTACTTTGATCGTGGACTATCAGAATCAGAAGACTTTATTAATCCCGGAGGAAATTGCTCACATTGCGACTGCACAATCACACATAGACACGCAGACAAGAACAATACAGTATAAGCATTTAAATAGGAATGAGGTGTAAAACAAATTACAGCACTGTTAAACATTCTAATAAATAAAATTAAAATAAAATAAGATAGAAAATCTCTGTACAGGAATCCAAAGTACCTTTGTCCAAAAGTTACAGGAAAAGTAAAAGTGTATAGGAGCATATTGCACAGTAAAGTAAAAGTGTATAGGAGTATATTGCACAATAAAGTAAAAGTGTATAGGAGTATATTGCACCAATGTCATAAGTGGTTATATTGCACTTATTTGTAAAACCAAGATAGACTTCAAACTGTGGGGAAAAAGTCGAGATATTTTGCACCGAATCATGGACACGAGGAAATAACAGTGTCTGTCGGTGCTAGAAAATTGTCATATTAGTGTTCGTCATTTGAGGAGGAGGCTCAGAAATTTGCAGCTACACCGTCGGAGAAATTATAGTGAGCCTGAACGAGTAGTCAGTTCCATTACCAACCAACTGGAGAGTCCGGGACGTCTCCATGGTTACCGGGTGACGTTTGAAAGATGTCGGCTTAAAAAAAAAGAAAAAAACAAGTCGTGATCTCGAGATAACGACTTTGGTTATGTCGAGATCACGAGAAAAATAAGTCGTGATCTCGAGATAACGAAAAGAAAAAAAAAGTTGACGCGTGTCCTTTACAGACTTCCGTACAGAGACCATCTGCTGGCGCAATCAGCCACATCTCCTAGATTGTGTGTATTTCAGTACCCTGATGCTCTCAAAGCTGAACGTCTTCGTGCACTGAACAGTCCTGGCTGCACTGGCCTTTGATGTGTTCATCTTCAGATGATCCTATCTACAGAGGGTGTTCTCTGTGTGTTTGGGTGAATAGGGGCAGCAGACAGAAACAACACTACCACCTGCAGGGAAACCAGTGAACTCACTGGGGTGTAAATAGATTTCAAACTTGGGATGTTTAATTTTGTCACACACCGATGTTAATCCTCATTGAAACTCTTTTAAGGACTCCTACCACCCACCAGATTTCCTAAAGCTACATACAGCCGTCAGGTGACTCAGCAGTCAGCCCTGCGAGGTGACGCCTCCGCAGAAGGGCACTCAGGTCTGTCCTGGGTGCTACTTTAGAATAAGGCTACCCTTATAAAGGGATCATGTATGGTTTATAAGCAGGTTATAAATTAGGTTGTAACACTTTGTAAATCATTACTAGACAATTATAAATAAGTTATACCA
Source organism: Mormyrops boulengeri (assembly GCA_026781065.1). Taxonomy (NCBI): domain Eukaryota; kingdom Metazoa; phylum Chordata; class Actinopteri; order Osteoglossiformes; family Mormyridae; genus Mormyrops; species Mormyrops boulengeri. Next base: position 16,992,287 of record JAODLD010000052.1, on the reverse strand, counting down.
CAGTTTTCTTCTTATTAATGAGTTACTACCATTTATAAGTGGCAAAGGGTAGCTTTATTGTAAAGTGGTACCCTGTCCTGCCCCGCCCTGCATGTGAGGAGTGTGCATGATGTACTGGATTACGCTCCAAGGTGGTCCCCTGCCTTGGGCCCTTTGCTGCCTGGGATTGACATCAGGTCCATCTTCATCGCCGAACAGGATCCATGGTTAGATGGACAGATACAGAACGGTAACTAAGGAAATAGGAGTACTGACCTTTCTCATTATGGTCTGATTAGGTCTTTATCTGAAGACAAAAGCGAACTTCATTAAACACGATTATATTCTCCAGTTTGTGTGTGTGTGTGTGTGTGTGTGCGCGCTGCACTGTTTTTCTTATTTTAGCGATGACGAGGCTCTCTATATTTCATGTGGACAAACTCACAGAAGCAAAAAGATTCAATTTTTATAAAAATGCCTTTTATTTCTTCTCAGAGGTTCAATCTTTTCCATCACAAAGCAGATCTTTTTTTAAAAAAAGTATCAAGCAAAATAATATCGCAATAATTTAAAAATCCAACAGGAGGTTCTAATAGGACAAAACAGCTCAACACATAAACATTGGATTTGTGGGGGCGTGCATGCCGACGGTCACCAGTGTGTCAAAGATCTAAACAGCAGATCGTGGTGCACAGACCCTACAACCCTAGTGACCCACCAACAATGCATTAAAAACACGATCAAATGAGCCAAGCACTCCTGCCAAGGCCGAAAGATCTCCATTGCGAGCGTGAATCTCAGCATGGCCTCCCGACTGCGGCCAATGGCCATGCGTGCCGTAAATGCAGGCATCGCATCCTCGGTACGGCTCCCACGGCAGCCCCGCCGAGACGGTGGCTGGCGTCCGGACGAGGGCCACCTGAGCTGCCACACCACCCGGCTTGCTCCTCCCTCCTATGCTCAGTGCTCCCCCTGCTGGTATTTAGTCTTCTTACACTTTGCAGCACATCCCTTGCCTTTTTATGCATCTGAAAGTTTTCACATTCTGGAACTTGCTATTCCCGCTACACGGTTTGGTTTTGTGCAGCGGGTGGTAACAGGATACTACCTCACAACCTTACTTCGCACCTTTAAGTTGAACTAGCATAACAACTGTTAACAAAACCATTTTAAAATTGAAGATCCCAATGGAAACTGAAGTAAAACGGACAGATCACTTTCCTTCTGGCCCGTCACCCTGTACTCTCACATATTCCAGCTTCCTTCTGATTGGTTTGTGGCCGGATTTATGTGTTGGCACGTTTCATCTCATATCCAGCCCGCGCTCGGTGCTTTGGGGTCTCTACCTCGGCTGTGCAGAAACTTACTGTGCTTTTCATAGTTTTGCTTTGGGTTATTTTCCCCATCATTTTATTCTGGAATGCTTTGTAACTCACCTACAGAAACAGGAATCCTGTCCCTTACGTTCTACACTCCTTATTCCATTCACCCTCTGGTTTATTCTCATTAAGCTACTTCTAGTTAGGTGTGCCCATGTAGAATTTGAGTATTGGTTCCTGATTGGTTGGCTGACATCTTGGCACTCTCCTGGTATTACATTCAGCCTCGTTCCTCTGGTCACACCTTTAACCTCCCCCCCACCCCCCAAAACTCCCCCTCATTTCTTATTTATGCCTCATCTTCTGCCTCCTCCTCAAACTCGCCCTCCTCCTCCGCGGTGGCGTCCTGGTACTGCTGGTATTCGGACACCAGGTCGTTCATGTTGCTCTCAGCCTCTGTGAACTCCATCTCATCCATGCCCTCGCCGGTATACCAGTGCAAGAAGGCCTTGCGGCGGAACATGGCGGTAAACTGCTCAGAGATGCGCTTGAAGAGCTCCTGGATGGCCGTGCTGTTGCCGATGAAGGTGACAGCCATCTTGAGCCCTCTGGGAGGAATGTCACAAACGGCTGTTTTAACGTTGTTGGGGATCCATTCCACAAAGTAGCTGCTGTTCTTGTTCTGCACGTTCAGCATCTGTTCGTCCACCTCCTTCATGGACATGCGGCCGCGGAAGACGGCGGCCACCGTCAGATAGCGGCCGTGACGCGGGTCGCAGGCCGCCATCATGTTCTTAGCATCAAACACTTGCTGAGTGAGCTCAGGCACTGTGAGGGCACGGTACTGCTGGCTCCCCCTGCTGGTGAGGGGGGCAAACCCAGGCATGAAAAAGTGAAGACGGGGGAAGGGAACCATGTTGACGGCCAGTTTGCGGAGATCAGCATTAAGCTGGCCGGGGAAGCGCAGGCAGGTGGTGACGCCACTCATGGTGGCCGACACCAGGTGGTTGAGGTCGCCATAGGTGGGTGTGGTCAGCTTCAGCGTGCGGAAGCAGATGTCGTAGAGCGCCTCGTTGTCGATGCAGTAGGTCTCGTCAGTGTTCTCCACTAGCTGGTGCACGGACAGCGTGGCGTTGTAGGGCTCCACCACAGTGTCGGACACCTTGGGGGAGGGCACCACGCTGAAAGTGTTCATGATGCGGTCGGGGTACTCCTCGCGGATCTTGCTGATGAGCAGGGTGCCCATGCCCGAGCCGGTGCCCCCGCCCAGCGAGTGCGTCAGCTGGAAGCCCTGCAGGCAGTCGCAGCTCTCTGACTCCTTCCTCACCACGTCCAGCACTGAGTCCACCAGCTCCGCCCCCTCTGTGTAGTGACCCTTGGCCCAGTTGTTCCCAGCTCCACTCTGGCCTGTGAGGGACAGAGAGGCATGCGCACTACAGCCCAAGGACAGGACCACCAAGACCAAAAAGAGTCTTAGCCCAACTTACCAAACACAAAGTTATCGGGCCTGAAGATCTGTCCAAAGGGTCCAGATCTCACGGAGTCCATGGTGCCAGGCTCCAGGTCCACTAGGATGGCTCTGGGCACATACTTGCCACCTCCACAAGATATGGGAAGAGGGAGATACACACACCAGCTCAATACTGCAGGGAAGCTAGTAGGCAGGCAGCAGAGCCAGCAGGGAGGCGGGGAGCCAAGCTACTGCTCTGCCGGCTCTGACCCCCTTATCCGCCAAGGCAGAGAGCTCTACCTGTGGCCTCGTTGTAGTAGACACTGATCCTGTCCAGCTGCAGGTCGCTGTCACCATGGTACGTGCCGGTGGGGTCAATTCCATGCTCATCGCTGATCACTTCCCAGAACTTCAAAGGGGGAGAGCAAACACCTTACAAGCAGCTCCAGGAATGAACATCACTCAGTATGTTTCCCGTAGACATCCGTGTCCCGGCACTACTCATTAATATTCATAGAGGGAGGCCATTTGTGTGTGTTTAAAAGACACACACCCATTCCTACAGACAGCCTGAAAGAAACAACTGACTTAACAACTGGCTTTATTCTAACTCACACACACACACACACTTTTCCCCAAAAATAAGGCCGACATTTCAGCAAGGAGATGACACCCTCAGCACCAATTAATGCAGCCTGAACTTGGGTAAATGTTAAGCTATCTATCTATTTAGCCAAATAGTTCAGTTGGTTAGTTCAGTTAATGACCAAATAGGTCACTGCCAGAATGTCAGTGGATGCTATTTAAAATGCCACGTGGTGTAAATGCATTCCTGACGTCGCCTCAGCTGCTGCGTGGAATGGAACCCTGCCCTGTGGCCGCATCCCTGCCACTTACTGTTCAGCTTGCAACCTCTGTGCATTTGCTCAGAGCAGAGGCCTTGTTAGCATTTTCAGTATAAAAGACAGGCTTATCCAATGACTTATTAACTGAGGATATATTTATTACTGGAAGCAGACGTTTACTGCATGTGTATCATGGAAAATGACTGATATCAGAAGGTCTGTAAGCATTTTGTACCCAACAGACTACTGAATCCGGACCATTAGATGTCCTGATCTTCTAAACTGATATTACAAAGTAATCCAAGATCCAATGCATTAAAACACCACAAAGAGCCTCATGTACTGAGTGACACCCCTACCAGGCATTACGGGGTCGATATTTATGGAAATAGACTTCAGAACAAATTCACATCTAGAATGCAATAATTTGCAATACAATTTTGGTATAAAAATGCGCAAAACACAAATTACAAGACAGAAATATATATTTTTTTCTAATGGAACGGTAACACTGTTCATAAGTTAATGGACCAATAATAGCACACCAGGCACGTCCAATTAAAAAAAGCAGGCACCGCGCCCCGATAGGACTGGAGCCAATGAACGGCCGCGTTAGATCACAGGGCTCCTGTGTGGACCGCACCCTGATGGGACTGGAGCCAATGAACGTGCCGCGTTAGATCACAGGGCTCCTGTGTGGACCTCAGTGCACTGCTAATACTGCCTAATACTGCCCCTTCATGTGCCCCGGCAGCTGCCACTGAGATCCTCCATTTCAACCCCCTATTAAACCCAAATAACATCGAAAACCATTGATCTGACACCAGGCGGTCATTCGGGTTTTTAAACCCATTTGCTACTGTACTTGTTACCTAGTGATACTGGTCTGAAGCTTTTGTCGCAGAGCTGCCAGTCAGAGACTGAGAGCCTGGGAAGCGCTGATACATTACAAGTGTTGCACTCTGCATTAATCATAAAAACATAGAAAAACGAATAGCCCTCTTTAATAAGGGTGAAGTCCTCCTCTCAGAGAGGGTCCATTTGAACCACACAAATAAAATTCTAATACAAACGGATTTAAATGAAAATGCATACTTTGTAAGTATTTAGTGTTTAATGTTATGCAATTTTGCCAGTTAACCTTTATTCCAGTAGCTGTGTTTATTATAATTTTTAATGAAAAAGCATACAATAAACAAGATTAAATCCTAAATCATCTACACAATGAGTAAACAAGTAATATGGTTAACTGCAAAGCAGCTCCGCTCCCGATCCAGACTCACTGCGCCGTAGATGCCCAGACCCTCAAATGCAAAAAAAAAAAACACACACCGTGCATTACGTCACCGACTGACACAACTACAGAAAAGACCGAAAAAGACGCGCCCCATACAAAGGGTCCGCACAATGGGGGCCCGTGATGGGTGACGAGGGGATGGTGAATGGGAGAGTACGATGGAGCCGCCTGCCCATCCACTGACACCAGGGCTAGAGGAGCTCCTCGTGTCCTTAGCCGCTGGGAGAGACAGTCGCCGAAGGAGCATGCCGTCCCCTCGGGCTCGCAGCCGCCACACCCATTTATATAGACCGTCAAAGTGCCGGTAAAAGAGGCGCAGAGGATACGGGGATGGGCACGCGGTGGGCGCTGCTCTCCGCGCGGCGCTGCTCTCCGCGCGCCAGACAAAGAGACCGCCCGTGCCGCTACGCTGCCACTCACTGCATTTATACATCTCATTTCTTTCTGGAGCCACAGACATTTGCAAAGCATCAACATGTTTTCTGGACGCTATTTTCAACCAGCTAGAATGTAAATTCTAACGGTGTAAAGAAGCAGATTCAGCTGTTCATGAAAGGGAGGGGCAGAGAAAATCAGGTCACAACGCCCAAAAAACAAAATCATATCTAGACTATCAGTCCAGTGAAGTAAATAAAACGCGTTTCTAACATTTGTTTAATATAACGCAGATGCCGACTTAATGCTTAATGCATCGTTTTCCCAAAAATGTAGCAAACAATATACTCGATGGAAAACAGAGATACTCCAACGTTCATACTCCTTAAAACAATTTTAAAATGATATGCACAAGCAAACAATAATTAGCAAATAATATTTATCCAAAATATCTGTCACTTGCCACTGAGCTATGATCGCTACCGCCACTCTTACCTTAGCCCCAATTTGATTACCACATTGACCAGCTTGAATATGCACGATTTCCCTCATCTTGTCTGCCTATGTAAAAGTTAGAGTAAATATATAAAGACAAAGTTTTGTCTGAGATACGAAACTACCGTTCGTCACACTACAAGCAATGCCTACACTGGACCAGACACCCTGTAATACAATTATAACGGGACAAAGGATTTATATATTTGGACGGGGGCCAAAACGAGGCTGTGACTTGTGATTGGCGATGAACAACAGATGCCGGGAGAACTGTAATCCTATTGGTGTTTGTGGAATATGCTACAGCGATGGGGTTTCTTAGTGGCGAAGCTAAGGGCCGGAAGTCGTTTCTGCGCTTTATAGGGACTGCGCTGTGTGGAAAGGGAGTAGTCATGCAGTCATTGTTCGTAATAAATCCGAATTGATCGAAGATTTAACCACATATATTTCAACATAAAACGCAAAAAATGAGTAACACCAGAAGGGCCATTTAATCAATGACAAATGTTATCATTTAAGCAAAATGTAGATAACGTTGCATGATATCAGAGTACAGTATAGTAGACCTAACTGTTCATCGATAGGGGAGTTAACCCTGGTGCTGAATTATGTCTCAAAGGTCCAATGCGTTATAACGGTATCGTGTTAAACAGATTATGGGCGAATAGAGTATTTAAGTACGAATTATTCTTTAATAGAGTCAGTTAAGTATTGAGTAAATGTAATGGTGTTGGAGAGAGTTTCTTGTCGGGGGGGGGGGGAGTTACAGTAGGACGATTTCAAGGGTCCCTGAGTGACAGGGGCCCTAAAAAAATTGGAACGTAATTGGATTAGTTTGGGTTGGGGGCCCAATATGATATGTTCTTATGGGGCCCAAAGTCTCTGCCAGATCAAGATTCAAGATTTTATTTATCACATGCTCAGTTATACTGGTATAATATGCAGTGAAATGAAAACCTGCCTCCTGTGACTGTAGAGAGAGGAAAATGGTGAGAGTGTAAGGTTAAAGGTTAAATTAATTTAAACAAATTGATGGGGGTATAGTAGACTAAAACAGAATAACAAAACATAAATAAATATAAATAAATACATAAAAATCTTTGTTTAAAGATACTTTTACTGTGGATTAAGTACCATGCAGTTACCCAGCAATTTATTCATGTCCCTTAAACACAGTATTCAGAAGATCACAATGTAAACACACTCACAAGGTCAGCTCTCACTGCCTTATATAGCCCAAACTAGAGCTGCTCGATTATAGGGGGGGGGCGGGAAATCACGATGATTTACCACGATTATTTACCACAATTACTCTTGTCTGCAGAAACATTGTATTTTTTGAATCATAATAATGAAACTTATACACTTACATTGAACTGAATTGAATCCAAAATAAAATTTTAAGATAACATACACTGAACTTGTACAAAAATATTTTTTAAATGAACAGACACATTATACTGAGGTTCAAAAACACTAAACTTGATTTTTTCCCCCAACTATACATCTTAGAGTCAACTGCTCAGTCAACTGGTATAAAAAGTGCAACATAAAGATTTTTAGCGAGAAAAACTAGTCTGTTCACATGATCAGACTTCAGTGACGCGCGATGGCAGAAGACGATATTTCCAGCTGTGCAGAAGACCCTATCTTTTGCTAAATACAGTGGTACCTTGACTTACGAGTGTTCCTACTAACGAGTTTTTCGAGATACGAGCCGTCTCTCGGCCAATTTTTTGCTTTGATTTGAGAGCTAAAATTCGGGTAACGAGCCAGCTTCAGATACCCCAGCTTCAGATACCCCACCGCTAGTGGACGCAGTGAACGCCGAAACATCCGCCCAGCATCCCGGGTCTCACTCGTTCACTTTAAGCGGTTAGCTCACAGTGAAAGTATCAAACTGAAATTAAAGAAAGAAATCATCGAGAAACATGACCAACGTGTGCGTGTAGTCGACTTGGCGAAGCAGTACGAGCGTAGCGCTTCTACGATCTGCACCTTACTGAAGCAGAAGGAGTTGATAAAGGCTATAACGCCAGCCAAGGCGTTAAAATATTTTCTAAACAGCGGACATTTATAAGCACATTTTTCTTATTTAAAAACATGTAAACCCCCACGTTTTTTGGGGGTCCGGAACTGATTAATGGCATTTCAATTCATTTGAATGGGGAAAATAAATTTTACATACCAGTAATTTGAGTTACGAGCTCCGACACGGAACGAATTAAACTCGTAAGTCAAGGTACCACTGTATATGTGATGGCATCTGTTATATCTCGGTGTTTTTGAGAACTTGACGGATACGCGGTTGCATTATACATGATGTCCTTAATGGATCAGCTTGCCTCATTTCTGAGTTTTTTGTTCACATATTGTTTGACCATAGACCACTTTATGATTAAGCTTTAAGTGGTTAAATAAATTGGTCGTGTTGCCTTGTGCTGCAGACACAGCTTTGAAACATATTCTGCAAATTATTTGCTGTTGTTCTTGGTCCAATTCATTGAAACCAAAATGATTCCAAATAACTGATGTGCGTTTACCTCTTGCCATTTCGATCTTGCCATTTCGACCGTGAACGTGCTTTGACTACTGTGCTGCAGGGAATTTGCTAATAGCATTTAGGGAGGGGCAAAGCGCACCGTGCGACGCATAGTGCGACACAGAAACCCCACAGAAACCCCAACCCAAACAGGTACCCTATATCTAAGGCAGAGCTGCCACCTTTCTCAGATGATGTAACCCCAATTCATACTTTCAAGCTATTTACTTCGCAGATATTTCCCAGTTTTCCAGGGTATTAAAGGTATGGTGAAAAATCGGAAAACCTTCTTAAACGTCACATTGTGCGGCTCTTAGTCGGCTAAGCACTCACCCTGAAGAATTTGTACATTCGTCAAGCACATTACTGAACAACTAAACGACTCGAACGGATAAAGGAACACATTTAAAGTCTTTATGTACAAACAGATGCGACCTCTGCTGCAATGTTGCCTAGCAACCGAAGCATCTTTTCTCAAGTCCCACTGACCTGCAGATTTTTTGTGAACAGTCAGTATCTATTAAATGCAACGGTTTAAGGTCCCAGCAACAGTGAACAGAAAAAAGGAACCTCAGAAATAACCAGGTATGTGACACCTAACCACTGTAGGTTTATGTACACGATACACTACATATTAATGATAATATTAGGTCACTTCAGCAGGCATATTAACCTACAATAATATGAGATTCCTGCACAGTGAATTGAGATCTCATCATTAACTCATTACAGCTGTATAAGTATTTCCTTAAATGCATTCACCAGCAGGCTGGTGCTTTGGTGTGATGAACACACGTGATGGCTCCTTAATCTACTGCGTAGACCAGAACACAGATCCCAGGATAACTTTATCTCCATACCACAGCCCCTGCTGCCTCGACAGCAAAACCTTCTATAAACTACCTGGATGTTTTGCAGATAGAACTTGTTTTTAAAATCATGTTTTATCATGTAAGAGTCCTCCATCCTGTGTGCCAGCTTGAACAAAGCCCTTCATCTCTGTACACCTCAGTATGCCATCATGCCGTTCCTCAGTCAATCTCCATATGTCTGCCGTGAGTTAATAAGCCGGAAGTGTGTTTCCTCAGCTGGGATTACCATCCTATTCTGCCGTGGTGCTGGGGATCAACACAGCTGTGCGGTGTGAAGACAAGGGGAGAGGAGGGCTTTTGTCAACAGTGTGTCATCGCCAGTAGGGCGTACCGACACGGCTAGGAAGCACCAACCTCTCTGACGGCATTTTAACGTCAGCAGGGTGACCAACACTGCTAGGAAGCATCGACCTCGCCGATGGCGTGTCACTGTCAGCGGGATGACTGACGCACATAGGAAGCATCGACCTCGCCGATGGCGTGTCACTGTCAGCGGGATGACTGACGCACATAGG
>JAODLD010000052.1:16948372-16962873 GCA_026781065.1 Mormyrops boulengeri | reverse complement strand
ATCGAAGATATTCTGTTCTGGTTTGTTCCAGAGTCAGAAGACTGATGGCGCATGCTTTGCACTTATACAATTATAATGTGATAAAAATACATAAAACCACTCTAACAGACTGGCAAGCCTTTTAGGATAACGTTCTATGTACAGGTGAGTCAAAATTGGAACTTTCTGGACAACATGGATCCCGTTATGTGTAGTATGAAGCAAATGCAGCATTAAATAGTAAAGTCAGCCTGATGGTTGCAGTGCGATGCTGTTTGGGGATGCTTCACTGCCTCACCCCCAATAGTAAAGTCAGCCTGATGGTTGCAGTGCGATGCTGTTTGGGGATGCTTCGCTGCCTCACCCCCAATAGTAAAGTCAGCCTGATGGTTGCAGTGCGATGCTGTTTGGGGATGCTTCACTGCCTCACCCCCAATTTCTGTTATTGAACAAAACGTTAGTTCTTTTCTCTGCAAGAAAATTCTTGGTGAATCCCGAACCCAATGCAGACACTGGAAGGATCTGATACAAGTAGGTTGTGCTCAAAAACCTGCCCCTGTGCCTGTTTTAAAGCAGCTCTCCAAGATGTCTTACAGTGTCTCTACAGTGATGTGAAAGATTGATAGTTTAAGGGGGAATCATCTCTTTGCATGGTAATATGGGTGATGGCTACCTTTGTTCCTCAAATAAATCATTAAAAAATGTGTGTCCAATATTTTTGTTCCTGACTATCGGCAACCATTCTGTGTGACAGATGTGCAGTAATGGAGGAAATGTACACTGTACAGTTATGTGCTGACACACTGGCAGTTGTGCTAAGCTGCCACCCTGCTCAGCAGGACAGTAAGATCAGCACTCATGCTAAGTTCCAGTTGCAGTCCACGCTGAGGCAGCGTCCGGCTTACGTGTTTGAGTTTTCCCTCTTCTTTCATTTCTGCCAGAGGCAGGCCGTCCCTCCTCTCTGTACCGGTACAGCCACAGTAAGTACCGTGCGTCCCCATCGCCACACACGGCCCACACCTCACGGCCGTAGCTCGTCTTGCGCGTATGCATGGGCTGGAAGCATGAGCTGTTGTATTGGAAGCCACACCCCCGTCAGTGTATGTCTGGTCCCTATTTACAGTTTTGGGTTTCTGTTCTGAACTGCTAATCAACACCACACTGTCTCTATGTTCACAGTTAGGCCTCAGCAACATTGTTCGATAAACTTTCGTGTTATTATCTAAACTGGTTGAATTCTGCAGTCTGCCAGAATGGCTTTCTCATCCCTGCCACTTCAAAGGAAACTGAGCTGGACTTCAGTGATCTCAGTTAGGAACTTTCTTGGGGATAATAATAATAATAATAATAATAATAATAGATACTTTATTAATCCCCATAGGGAAATTGTCTTTTATGCCTCCCTCAACTTGCTCTTTGCAGAGTAAGTTGTCCGCGAAGGACTGCCACCTGTAGCGGCGCCCAGGGCGCTGGGGGTTAAGGGCCTTGCTGAAGGACCCGCAAACGTGCTGAGGCTGGGTTTGGACCAGCGACCTTATGGTTACAGGCACACGCTGCCCCCCTTTTTTTTTTTTTTTTTAAATAATTGATACTTAAAAAAGGATTTGGAGGTAGCCACATGCTCAACACGTTGGGAGTATCCAGTGTGGTACAAAACTACCCCAAAGATGTGAGAGTGATTGCTTTAAAGCACAAACAGAGAGCATTCTCTATCGATGAGGTGGTATGAATGTGAGCTTAGTAGTGGTGACGTCGCACGCATCAGCAAAACACGAGTCACTGAAGTCAGTTTTGAATCAATGTGAGAAGCTTATGGACCTTCAAATATCTAAGATGGACTCTTCTGAGTCTCCGGGCATCTCCTGTAAGTTCACAGGTTTGCTGGATTGACTTAGGCTGTCCCCTGTTGCCTGCTACTAAACCCTACGCCAGAACCTCCTTTAGGCTGGTTTCTAGTCAATCTCCGGACTTTTCCAAAATAAGAGCACTTTAAATCCAGGCTTTTGTTTCCATTACTGCGTCTGTCAGCATATGGACACTTTGTAATGAAATGATCCTTGGGATGAACGCCGCTGCCTTCTGACTGCGCAGCTTTTATCACTGCTATAGGAGTTGACCAACAGCAAGTTACATTGCAGTGTGACTCATCAGCGTCATCCGCATGTTTCCAAGGTAGCTCTGCAGTGTATTTTGGACGCCCTCCCCTCCAGGTCCAGAAAATAACAGATTCAGATCTAATGTTAACCTGTGGACATTCCTGGAGCTACGCATCACTGTTAGAAACTCATCTACTGCTGACTGTGGAGTTCATCCTTACTAGGGTTCCTCTAGTACCTCTGTCCTTTCTTATGCATTTTTTTCCTCTCTGAGGCAATCGTCTGTCTGAGACAAACTTCCCAGTCCAGGATGCAGTGTCTAGCACAGCAGTTGTCCTAAGACCCTCCCTTGAACCATGTTTTTTAAGAAAGAGGCCATCCTTGGGCTTAAACTTTGGTTGCAGACCCAGTGTAGGTGAGACTGACTGTATTGAGTGTCCATCACACCCACAAGTCTCTGTCACCTGTATGTTGTCACTCTTCATTCTAGCCAGCCAGTGTCAGGCTGAGTTCTGCATCCTAAGCCAAGTGATGTGCCTATTCCAGTCGGTGCTAGCCTGCTAAAACATTCAGGATTGGGTACAGGAGTCTCAGTCTGACTCTTTTCTTGTCTGGAAAGTCACATTAGGCCCTTTCACTTTTGGAGACCAAAGGCAGTAGGAATGCTAGACCCTTGGCATCCCAGCTTTTTATAGCGGTGTGCTGGGTATCCCGCTATGCCGAGGCAGTGGTCTTTGGATGAGTGGAGTAAATACTATGAAGCAGATGATTAGTAAGAAGAACTATGGAGACCCATCATAATATCTTGCATCTAAACGAACAGTGCAGACTCCACAGAGCGGCTCAGGAGGTACACTGTCTTTCAGAATCACTGAGCTCCTCTTCCCTCTTTTTTTTCTCCTCTGTCTCAGACAAGAAGGATGATGTCACCGTTTCTCCTGCTGTGGTAATGACGGCCCCTTCGAAGCGGGGTAGGAAGAAGAAGTCCGTGATGCCGAGGGCGGGCGTGCTGAGCACACACACGCTGCCCACTGGGAGTGATGCGCTGATCCTGGCACACCTCGCCACAGGGGCCCAGGTGAGCAGGCTGCACAGTACTGCACTGCACAGGAAAGCACTGCACAGGACAGTGCTGCACCTCGCCTATCCTCACGGCCACCAGTCTTCATAATTGCCTCATTCTTGCAGCAGCATGCGGCCGATCCTTATGATCTCTCCAACGATGAAGATGATCATGCTGGTAAAGATGGTAACAAGTCGTACAGGTAAGGAGGAAGAGCTCACATTCAGCCCTGTGCTACTCCTCTGAAAGGCCGGGAGCCACTGCTGCCCTCACCCTCGCCACTCTGTGTCCCTGACGCTGGCTGCAGGTGCCGCATGTGTGCAGTGACCTTCTTCAGTAAGTCAGACATGCAGATCCACGCCAAGTCGCACACGGAGGCCAAACCGCACAAGTGCCCGCACTGCTCCAAGTCCTTCGCCAACTCCAGCTACCTGGCGCAGCACATCCGCATCCACAGCGGGGCCAAGCCCTACACCTGCACCTACTGCCAGAAGACATTCAGGCAACTCAGCCACTTACAGCAGCACACGAGGTATCCACTCCCCACCTTCCTCACTGTCTGCACAGCGCTGCTCTGCCTGCATGCGGGGGCAGAAGCGGCCATAACAGTGAGCATAGAGCTTATGGGATGGTGGGAGGGGGATGTAAATCAGAAGTAAATAAAGTGTCGTGTAATAGAGTGTCTGTGTCTGTGTGTGTCAGCTGGTGCCGATGAAAGAGACATTCTGTGTTTTCATGGTGGTTTTACAAAAATATCAAAACGTCCGCTTAGGAAGGTTTGCTGTGCAGAGTTTTTGAGAAAGTCCTCGAAGGTGAGAATCCAGCCTATTTCCCTGAGGATGATTTATATTTTCATATACCTAAAATATACCACCTCTGGTATAGGTTTCTGCAGTTGTAGTACAATGAAATCCCATGTAAAATGTCTTAAATGTTCACTTGTCACATAATATCTGTGGTGTGTTGCCGTCTCTCTTACCGTAGTATTACAGAACGGCGAGGTAGCACAGTATTGACTCATACTGTCCTGTCATTTTGATTCCTCTGGATTTTCGGAGTACATCCCAGTTTTCATAACATCTAACGATTCGTTGTAAAGATTAGAACAAAAACGAAACCCACTGGATTGCAGCCTGGTAGTGAGATCAGTAATAATGTAGTCATACTGCACTGTCTGTAAGCAGGAAACTGTATGTGATGTGTTTGAATATGCTGAACTCTGAAGCGAACTTCTCAGTGGTATACACATACAGCATGTGGGGGAGCGAAAGGACAGTTCAGCTGTTCACCAGCTTTTGCACATGCAGTAAGGTTACCTGCTCATTAGATTACGGAAGATCCAACATAATATACTATACTCTACTATGGTAAGGCGTCTGGTCAGCGTCTGGTTTTGCCATGTTAAAAAAATAATAATAATTTGACTACAAAAGGTAAAAACGATTCGGTCGCTCATCAGATTTAAATTATTAGGCTGTGCACGTATGTAGCTGGTGTCCCTTCTGTGTCTGTATTTCTGTGTGTGAGGTGACACGGTGTCTGTCTGTATTTCTATGTGTGAGATGACACTGGGTGTCTGTCTGTATTTCTATGTGTGAGATGACACTGGGTGTCTGTCTGTATTTCTGTGTGTGATATGTCTCTGTGTTTGTGCTTCTTGTGCATCTTCATGTTTCTCTCTGCCTCACTGTCTCACGTGCCCCCCCCGTGCACACACACACACACACACAGGCACACACAGATGCACACGCGTGCACACAGGCAGACAGGTAGCTGGAGAGGCAGCGTAATGAGAGCAGCTCGGCTATAGGGGGCACCTTTTTGCATTCCTCGAGCAGGGTCATTCCAGTCGCCCCAAAGCGGCCTTTCTTGTGCAGAAAGGGTGAGACACAAGCTGTCACCTGCTCCTCATACACTGTTACGCCCCCTACTGCCCCAGTTGTCGCAGTGGTTCTGCCTGAGGCTGAGACATTAGTGCCCCTGGCTGACTGGCAGGAGAGGCTGGAGAGAGAGATGGGGTGGTATCTGTGCTCATGTCTGTTTGCTGTCCTGTGTTTCACAGCCACAGACACACAGCGGTGCCTTCCCTACCTGTGCCTTGCAAGGCCTCTTTACCGTGTGTGCTGGGTTTTCCCTGGGGGGTTACTGACACCTCTCTCTGTCTCTCTCTCTGTCTCCCTCCCTTCTGGGTAGAAACCACACAGAGGGCAAACCGTACAAGTGCCCGCACTGCTCCAAATCCTTCACCAACTCCAGCTACCTGGCGCAGCACATCCGCATCCACAGCGGGGCCAAGCCCTACACCTGCTCCTACTGCCAGAGAACATTCAGGCAGCTCAGTCACTTACAGCAGCACAACAGGTAATTGCCATGTATAGGCTACACCCTCCAGCTGCTCAGAGCACACAGAGGAACACCCAGGAACCACTCAGACCTCCTCCTGCCTCCTGCTCTCAGTTTCTGCAAAGCAGAGGTGGAAAGTTTGGGTTCAGAAAGCACAAATCCACACCAAGATCTTCTTTCAACCAACCAGTTGAGCATGAAGAGTCACAGAGTACTCAGGTGGTTGGTAGCAACAAAATCTTGGTCTGAGTTTGTACTTTCTGGACCTAATCTTTCCACCTTTGCTTAAAAGCTTTTATAAATCGACTTGGCAGGATTTAATGTGTGTTTGAGTTACATGACATTGGTGTGTAAGTGCTGTGACAGAGACATGCTTTGCTGTGTGAGAAGTTTGTTCTGGCCAAAACGTTCATGTGACAGTATGGCCACATACATTTTGTATCAGTCAGGTGAACAAATTAACCTTGTTTATTTGTGTTTTGTTCATAATTCAAGATAAAAGAATAAGCAACGAGTGAAGCTTCATTAGTCTTGAAGAGCAATCCTGCCATGCCTGTTCATAAACCACTTAGAATGTGTTCATACTGGCCATGTCAGAGTTTGAGTGCAGTTCTCTCGAAGAGCCAGTAGTGCTTAATGTCATGTGAACAGCTTGATCGTTGTGGCTGTTGACTGGCTAGTAGGGAGCTGGGCTTGATGTTGTTTGTCTGTGCAGGATCCACACCGGAGACCGGCCTTACAAATGCGTGCATCCTGGCTGTGAGAAGGCGTTCACTCAGCTCTCCAACCTGCAGGTAACTCAGCGGCGGCAGTCTGGCCAGTGGTACGGCTAGTGATGTTACCGGAAGATCACCACCGATGGCTTTTTCAGGAAAACTGCAGACTATGTTTGACAAGCTGTGTGTGTGTGTGTATATAAAACTGCTTTATCCCTGTAAACTGTAAGTATACCTTTTATTTAGGATATTATGGGTCAAGTAATTTAAATCTAAATAATTTAAAAACTCATGCTCAGTAGCCACTTTATTAGGTGCCCCTACCTAGTACCGGGAAGGGCCCACATTATTAGGTATACCTAGTGAGTACCAGGAAGGACCCACATTATTAGGGACACCTAGTGAGTACCAGGAAGGACCCACATTATTAGGGACACCTAGCGAGTACCGGGAAGGACCCACATTATTAGGGACACCTAGCGAGTACCGGGAAGGACCCACATTATTAGGGACACCTAGTGAGTACCAGGAAGGACCCGCATTATTAGGGACACCTGGCGAGTATCGGGAAGGAGCCACATTATTAGGGACACCTGGCGAGTACCGGGAAGGACCCACATTATTAGGGACACCTGGCGAGTACCAGATGGGACTGACTCCATTATGTACACCTAGCTAATTGGTACAGTAGTGTGAAATTTCTAGAATGGTGGTTTCTAAGATGTTGGACCCACCACATATGTCTGTATGCTGTATATTTTTGAATTGCAGCCATATAATTGACTATTTCGAGGAGTTTGCCGTTTGCATTAGCAAGCTGCTATACCTGCGAAACTGCTCACCGAGGGTTTTTTCTCAGATCATAGATCGTTTAGTTAAACGTTAGCAGTTACTAATCAGGGAAGACTTGGGTTCAGCTGCTGGGGATGTGATCAAATCTTCAGGGACTGACATCATGTCCACCTGCCTTCACTTACCAGTCCCACAGACGGCAACACAACAAGGACAAGCCTTTCAAGTGCCACAGCTGTCACCGCGCGTACACGGACGCCACCAGCCTGGAGGTGCACCTGTCCACCCACACCGTCAAGCACGCCAAGCTCTACTCCTGCGGCCTCTGCAACCGCTCCTACACCTCGGTACGCTGCCTCTCGTTTGCCTGCCGTCGGCTCTTCCTACGCTGCTCTCTGTCGCACTGCCGTCGGCTCTTCCTATGCTGCTCTCTGTTGCACTGCGGATGGCCCACACAGTAGGGCCTCCCCATCAGTTTGTTTTTCAAAGGCTAGTGGAGGAAGATGCTCCGGGTAGCCATGCCCAGCTAGGTGATCTGCCCCACTACAGAACAGTATTAGCCCCAGAGGTTAAACTAGTACTGCCCTCTGCAGCAACATCCCAATTGTAGGGTCCATCCAGAATATTTTTATCTTCGTATTTATGCTAAAGATTTCATGCATATATGTTTGCAGAAGCCTCTTTTTTTCATGTGTGTTTTTCCAGTGTTGCACGTTTTGATTCTGGTATGTTTGCAGCTTATTCCTCTCCATGTATGTCGTTTTCACCTCACAAAACCCTGACCCCCACTTTCCCTTCCTGACAGGAGACTTACCTTATGAAGCACATGCGCAAACACAACCCAGACCCACTGACCGTCGCTGCAGCTGTAGCTGCACAACAGGCACAGCAGCCGCCCGGTCAGAGCCAGGCTCCTGGGGGAGGCGGGCAGAGCCGGGGAGAGGGTGGGGCTGGTCCTGGAGGTGGGGCTGGCAGCGGGGGTGGAGCCAGTCAGGGGCAAAACCAAGGCAACCCTAACACTCCCCGAAGTTACCCCCAGGCCGAAGGGGTCCCGTGCCCGTTTGACCTGCACCAGTACAAAACTGTGTCAGCCGGGGAGATCCAGTACAAACCAGTAAGCGTGGGTGATCTAGCTGTCCATAAAGACCTCTGTCTGACTGTGTCCACCTCTGCCATTCAGGTGGAGCACTTAAATTCATAAGCTTTGGTGAGCAGGAGGAAGATGTACAGACCTCATGCTGACTGAAAGGAGAGGCTGAGGGGGTGTACCAGAACTGCTGGCGGGGGGGTTATTCTCAATCCTCAAAGTGATGATATGAGAGAGAGAGAGAGAGAGAGAGAGAGGTACTCGCACGTTACGTTTGTGGATGGAAACGATGGTATCACGAGTACATAGATACATTTTTCTAGTTTCTCACCTTTCATTTTAAATTTGTCTTTTATTTCATTTTATATTGTCTGAGCGAGGCTGTAGGGGCTGGGGGGGCATTTGCTATCGTTTTATACTCCCTGCTCCTCCCTAAAACCTTGTTGACAAAGGCGATGATGTTGATTGTGATGATTATCAAAACAATATATGATTTCCATTGTCTGCCACTATTTGGGAGGCTTTTTATACAGGCTTTCAGTCAAATAGTTACAGTAGTTATTGTTATGTCATTACTGTTTTTATTACTGCTTGGAAATAACTGTAATCTTTATTGTAAAATATTTAGAAAAAAAAACCTTTTTCAAAAAGGGAAGAATGTTGTTTTCACTTCTTAAAAAATATTAAAAAGTATTTAAAAAGGTAATTCATACTGAATCACTGACATGCAACACGACAGCAGCCAATCACCGAGCCTTTTCTGCCCGCCGGGGTGAATGCTTGTTTGTCATTGGCTGGTTCTTGTTTTGTAATCCTGTAGCATTTCATTGTGTCTTTCCCAATAACATGGTTCTTATTAAACTTACTATTAATGGTATTATTATTGCTTCTACTACTATTAATACTGTTATTAAGTATGCATACATGATGCTCCATGTTGTATATATCGACACATCTGAGGCAAATATTTCTCCTTGCAGGACAATAAAAGTCACGCATAAAAAGATCAGTGACTCAGTTTTTCTGTTCCTCTAATGTTGATTTAAAATGAATAAAATTTGTCAGTGGCGTGGTATTGCCTGAATTATATTTAATATAATTGTTACAAGCTAACCTCCAAAAGACATCTCATGCCATGAATTACTTCAGGAATATTGTCATTATTGTATTTGTTGGTAATTTGGAGGGGCATGTCATGCAGAGCCTTGTGCATCAAAAGAGGCCAAGAGAGGAACCCATCCATGCATCTTCTGAACGTACTTGTCCTGTAGAGCTTCATGGGGGTCTGGAGTCTATATGCCACAGCGGGGAACGACCCTGGAAAGGGGCGCCAACCCATCACAGCCGACACATTTATATTATAAATGTAATAATATAAAAGAAAATATATCAGCTGTGTGCCGTTCAGTTGCAAGAAATAATTGAATAATGCAGCACCAGATATCTTAATCATGCCCTGTCTATGCAAGCGATCTGAGGCTTGTTACTGTATGTACAGTGTAAGCTGTAGCTCTAGCAGTGTAATGTGGCCTCGAGGTGATGACATTAGGGCGGCACTTAGTGCTGGTGTCGGAGAACAGCCCAGAAACGATCTTTTACCCCCTTCCCTTCGAGGCCAAAGAGGAAACCTGCAGTATGATGTCTGCCTCTTGAGCTTGTTAGCAAAGCTATCCGCAAACCTATTAACCTGGTTCTGTCACAGTTTGTTAGGATTAGAGAGTGGGAGGGATGACAGGATCAGTCCAGAGGCAGCCTGCAAACCCGGAAACAAGACTAACAGACAGAAACAACACAGGACAACACAAGTGCAATTTACAGGACAAGACAACCAGTGCAGTCGACAGTAGTAAGCATGCTGGTTTGAATGGATTTTTGAATTCATAGTATTATTACAGATATAGTATTATGACATAAACTGTATTCTAGCAGCAGGACAACAATAAATAGTAAATAAAGTGCAAACAGCAGCAGTAGGACAGTGTACAGTGTATTTCAAATGGTATATGAAATACAGTTTGTGATTCAGTTCTGATTCAGAAGTCTGATGGCCTGAGGAAAGGCATCCTGGCAGTGAAGGCCTGTTTGCTACGGAACCTTCTGGCAGACAGAAGGAGGGAGAAGAGGCTGTGGGAGGGTGTGTGGGGTCGTTCACAGAGTGGGTGGCTTTGCGGATGCAGCGTGACGTGTAAATGTCGGCGACAGGAGAGAGGCCCCAATAATCTTTTCAGCTGTCTTCACTATCCTCAGTAGGGTCTTGTGGTCCAAAGCAGTGTGATTCCTGTACCAAGCTGTGATGCAGCTACATGGTACTCTCTATGGGGGGGGGCACTCGTCTCAGTCTCCGCAGGAAGTAGAGACACTGCTAGAATTTCTTGGTGATGGAGCTGGTTTTGAGGGTCCACGTGAGGTTCTCCGCAATGTGAACACTAAGGAGCAAGGTGATCTGGACTATCCATTGATGTTCAGCGAAGAGTGGTCACGGCGTGCCCTCCTGAAGTCAACAACCATCTCCTTTGTCTTGTTCACATTCAGGTTGATGTTTCCACCCCAGTCAAATCCAGTCTCCATTATAGTAAAGCAATGCACCATCACTGGGCCTCTCCATTACAGTTAAGTGCTGCACCATCACCAGGCCAATCCATCACAATAAAGCACTGCACCCTTATTGGGCCTCTCCATTCCAGTAAAGCACTGCCTCTTCACCAAGCCTGTCCATTACAATAAAGCAGTGCACCATTAACATACCTGTCCATTACAATAAAGCAGGGCACCATTAACATACCTGTCCATTACAATAAAGCAGTGCACCATTAACATACCTGTCCATTACAATAAAGCAGTGCACCATTAACATACCTGTCCATTACAGTGAAACACTGAACCCACAGTGGTCCTCTCCATTCCAGTAAAGCACTGCCTCTTCACCAAGTCTGTCCATTACAATAAAGCACTGCACCCTTAGTGGGCCTCTCCATTCCAGTAAAGCATTGCACTATCACCAGGCCTATCAATTACAGTAAAGCACTGCACCACCACCGTGCCTTTCAATTACAGTAAAGCACTGCACCATCACCAGGTCTATTGATTACAGTAAAGCACTGCACCATCACCGGGCCTTTCAATTACAGAAAACGACTGCACCATCAGTGGGCATCTCTATCACAGTAAAGCTTTGCACCATCGCTAGGTCTCTCCGTCACAATAAAGCACTGCACCATCACCAGTCCTCTCCATTACAGTGAATCACCGCCCCATCACTGGGCCTCACTGTTACAGTAAAGCACTGCATCATTGCCAGGCCTCTCCTTTACAATAAAACTGCTGGCAGCTCTTCTGCTCAGCTTTCACTTGCCTGTTTTTCATCCACTGTCTTGCCCTTTGCATTTTTCACTTGTCCACCTCTTTTAACTTCACTTCCTTCATCAATCCATTTACCTGTCTCACTCACTCCCCCACTCTTCCTCTCTCTGTTTTGGGCTTATCTCTTCATCCCTGATCTCCCTTCATCCCTTCCAATCCCCATCGGTTGCTCACAGGGAGAAGTAAGAGCAAAGGGAAGTAAGATAGGTGACCTCCAGCAGGTGCCAGGAGAACCAGGCTGTGAGAAAGCTGAGCAGGGAGCAGAGAAGCTTTGGTCTCCTAGGAAGAGACAGAGGAGCGGGCAGAGAGAGCCCCAGCCACGGTAAAGAAGGACAGCACACTGTTGTGAGAAAAGGTCAGTAACTCAATGTTGGCTGCTGTTACATTCCTATACTGCAGTGCTACTCAGACCATACTGCACCGGGCTCAGACCAGACTGAGTCCATCCAGACCACTGGGCTCGGACCAGACTGAGTCCGTGTTAGGAGATAATAGGCATAATAGTCAAACCTCATATCTGAAGCTACAAAGTATTCAATATTTCCTTCTGTAGCACCTAGATTTTAATGATCTGGATAGCATGGATTTAAAGTAATGCTTTTAATGGTGTTTTATGTTTGCCACATTAATCAATATCACATTTTTTTACCATTATCATCATGAATGTGAGACAGTTTGGCTTGTTAGGTGAACTGAGTATTTGATGAACTGATATTTAGCTTAAATCTTTTATCACAGTTTTAGTTTAAGCCAAAATCATTGTCAAATCATAGTGAACTAATCCAGGTGGTGTTTTGTAGGTAAAAATGCCGTTAGTGACAACCAAGAAACATACACTAGCATTACACTCAAAGAATAACCACCCATTTAACCATCCATCCATCCATCCATCCATGTTCTATTACTACTTATCTAATGAGGAAGAGAACCTGGAATCTCAGGAATCACACAGATGACACCCTGGATCGACTGCCAGTCGGCAGCAGGGCTCGGTCTTGTACGCCATGGACTGGCGACCAGTCGACGGCAGGGCTCGGTCTTGTACGCCATGGACCGGCTGCCAGCCGGCGGCAGGGCTCGTTCTCGTACACTGCGGACCATTTAGCGCGCTGATGTTCCTAAACATGAGTCTTTGCACAGTGGAAGGAAACCAGTGCAAAATCCATAGTGCCGAAGGAGTGGCAGTCACCATGGTGATGGGAATCAACAAACAGAATGTAACTGATACAATATATATCACAAAGCTTTTGTTGTAGAGTCATAATATAACAAACTGTTTTATGACATCAAAATTCATATTTTGTCCCTGTTACCATTATTCAGTAGTTCCAGAATAGTAATATAATTGAGTTGAAATTAGAATATTTTTTATAATAGCTACAAAGAAAGTTAATCCTCTTCACCCCCATACAGCCCCATACACCCCCATACTCCACCATACTCCCCCACCCTCACAGATCCAGTAATAAAAAGCATTCAGTAATTCAATTACAGAAGTCTGAGGCTTATGCGCTTGCCCCTAAAAGCTCCCTAGTCTGTCTTCCAATCCTGGATCACTGCTTTTGTCACAGGATCTCTGGGAGTGATCAGGAAGCTGCCAGACCATAAAATCCCCAAATGGGATTAAACCTGTTACCTCTCCCAGGTGGAGCTCCCGGTCTGTCAGCGGGACAGGAGATCTGTATAAGCTATGCCCAAAATGGAGGCTTTGCTGTAATTCATAGACACACATAGCTTGACTTGTGTCAGATAACCTGAGCTTGGGTGTGAATTCTGCAGGTGTCTGTGGATGCTGTGTGCATGCGCTCTATATGAGTGTATGGGCTGCGAATTTGTGTGGACACCGTAGATGCATGCGAAAGCCCTGTGCCCTGTGGACTACGTAGTTACATGCGGAAGCGCAGTGAATGAACCGTGTAAATGTGTGAGGACTCTTACAGGACATTTCCTCAGAGGAACCACCAGTGGGCAGCAGCTTCCTTACGTAACCTTCCTTCTGTTGCTCTAGGCTGACAGCCCTTAGCGACCAGTGTCATGGGAGAGATGGAGCAGATGCGCAAGGAGGTTGAGAGCCTGAAAGAGCAGATCGCGGTACGTCCTGCAGGCACACAGTAATCGCAGAAGGTCACGCTCACATAACCTGCAGCGTTATGGGGCCCCATCCTGCCTGTTCTCTCTTTCTGAATCATTCGTAATGGTGTTCATCATTCTGCTGACATGCTGGTGAATCACATAGCTCTGTAAGCAAACATCCGTCAAAGCTCAAGGAGTGTCCATTATGTGGATACATCAGTGGTGTAGCTGTATGCGTGACGGAATTATGTCTGTGAGCTGCCGCACATCTGACAGCTGACCGCAGAGCTGTGAGCCCCCTGTAGGGGAAAAAAATCTTCATTGACTAAGAAAAGTACCAAACAAATTAGAATGATGTTCAGCTGTGGTTTATGGCCAAGTATAAAGGGAATTGACCTTTCATTCTTACACAAATAATGAATGTATTAAGCAATGAATATGATATTGAGTCTCTAGGCCATGTTACCTACATTTTTTAATATCACAACATGATGACAACATGCAAACACAGACCAAGTATTTCTGAGCTTTCTGACACCAGTTCCCAGCCTATCCTGTCAATAAAATCCTTCTATACTTCTTATAGGTAGCTCGCAAAGCAGTCCAGGACACAACCCTACAGGCAGTGGTGGAAGGGACAGCCACAGTCGGCCGAGTCCAGCCAAAGACCAGGAAGACTCTGAAAGGTCACCTGGCAAAAATCTATGCCATGCACTGGTCCTCAGACTCCAGGTAAATAAAGGACATGCAAAACTGTCCAGATAACGACAACAAGCCTGAACTGCACTGTTCTGCGGCTCAGTGCGGACTTCAGAAATGCCAGTGGAAGAGATTTGATTTCAATCACATAGTTGAGTATCACTGGTGCAGAGCCGTCAGAAGCCTCTCTATCAGATATGTTATTCATATTGAAGCTAAGGGGGCGGCATGGTGGTGCAGTGGTTAGCACTGTTGCCTCACACCTCTGGGACCTGGGTTCAAGTCTCCACCTG
>JAODLD010000052.1:16920803-16935284 GCA_026781065.1 Mormyrops boulengeri | reverse complement strand
CATTGTTGACACACCACAGCACACAGTGCACAACAACGAAATGTGTCCTCTGCATTTAACCCATATGTGACATCGTGTCATAGCAGGGGGCAGCTAATTCAGCGCCAGTGCTTGGGGGCGGTACCTTGCTCTGGGTAACTCAGTGGTGCCTTGCTGGTCGAGGATTTGAACTAGCAATCTTTCAATTACAAGTGCATGATCTGGAGGAGGTGAAAGGTCATACTGAGTCTGTGCTAGTGTGGTGTACATGCTGTGCGTCTTACGTAATGCTTAACGACTCTACTTAACGACTCTACCTAGCTTGAGATCTACTGTCAGATGATGATCCGGATGTATCAGCGCAAGAATGACATGGAAGAGCCCCCGGCTGTGGACTTTGGTGGTGAAGGCGATGAGGAGAAAAGCATTAAAAGGAAGAACAAGGACCCTCACTTTGCCAAGATGGAGGAGAAGTTCTTCCGGTTTGGCATCAAAATGGAATGGATGGTTATCCATCGCATCCTCAATCACAGGTCATTTTGCTGGTTCCTCGCCTCGCATTTGTGTCTCTTAGTGTTGGTGGAAGGGATGCCTCTGATTATCTGAGAGAAAACCATTGTTCTCCACTGTCTTCAGGATAGATAAGAAGAACAACATCAATTATCTGATAAAGTGGAAGGACTTAGCCTATGACCAGGCTACATGGGAGATGGAGAACGTCGATATTCCTGATTACGATACATACAAGCAGCAGTACTGGAACCACAGGTAAGACAATCCCGTAAGATTAGCATGATCCAGCATGAAGTCTGTGCTCTCGGCTGTATTCCTGGGTGAATATTCTGTGCACTTTATGCAACCTCCAAAGCATTTCATCCTAAAGACACAGGTTCTATGCAATTAACACGCATTAATTTGCTACTACTCCAGGCAGTGGAATGGCACTGAATATGATGTGATGTTATAGAGCTAAAGTACCTCTTAAAATACTGACTTCAGAATGTCTGTGCATCCATCAGGATATTCATTCAGTACGTGGTGCAAGCGCAGATGTCTTCACGACGTCCCGACATGAGCTGTGTAACCTCAGATAAGTTTGTATTTGCATGACGATGTCGAATCTGGTTTCTCTGCCGCGAAGGGAGCTGATGCTCGGTGACGACGGCAGGCCGGCAAAGCTGAAGCTGAAGGGGAAAATGCGGCAGTCTGAGCGGCCACCGCAGAGCCCCGCCGTGGACGTGAGTGTCGCCCCTCGTGTGCTGTGAAGTGCGGCTGTCAGGGCCCGTGGACATGAGTGTCGCCCCTCGTGTGCTGTGAAGCGTGCTTGTCAGGGCCCGTGGACTTGAGTGTTGCCCCTCGTGTGCTGTGAAGTGCGGCTGTCACGGCTCGTGGACGTGAGTGTCGCCCCTCGTGTGCTGTGAAGTGCGGCTGTCACGGCTCGTGGACGTGAGTGTCGCCCCTCGTGTGCTGTGAAGCGTGCTTGTCAGGGCCCGTGGACGTGAGTGTTGCCCCTCGTGTGCTGTGAAGCATGCCTGTCAGGGCCCGTGGACGTGAGTGTCGCCCCTCGTGTGCTGTGAAGTGCGGCTGTCAGGGCCCGTGGACGTGAGTTTCGCCCCTCGTGTGCTGTGAAGTGCGGCTGTCAGGGCCCGTGGACGTGAGTGTCGGCCCTCGTGTGCTGTGAAGTGCGGCTGTCAGGGCCTATGGACGTGAGTGTCGCCCCTCGTGTGCTGTGAAGCATGGCTATCAGGGCCCGTCACCTGCTGTATACCATCCCGTTTAACAGCCCACCGTGAAGTTCGAGCAGCAGCCGGTGTACCTGGACCGGACTGGGGGCACGCTGCACCCCTACCAGCTGGAGGGGCTGAACTGGCTGCGCTTCTCCTGGGCCCAGGGCACGGATACCATCCTGGCAGATGAGATGGGGCTTGGCAAGACCATCCAGACCGTCGTCTTCCTCTATTCTCTCTACAAAGAGGTGGGGCGCTCTCTGTGGTGTGCAGCGATGGAAATGGGACGCCTGCAGAATCCTTCTCTTATGCGACCTTTCAGAAGATAGGATGGTTTTTCTGTCCTTTCTGTTTCTGTCTTGTTTTTGTTACTATAGCATGAAAACTCTGGTTAGGTTGCTAAAGTGACAGTGAAATCGATTCACATTTTCATCCAGTACTTCCGTATTGTGTTGCATTGAGCAGGTCCGAAGACAGTACTGTATCCCAGTTTGCATTTTTCCGGCCATTGAGACATGTCTGTCTGTTTGTCTGTCTGGCAGGGTCACTCAAAGGGGCCATTCCTGGTGAGTGCCCCTCTCTCTACCGTCATCAACTGGGAGCGTGAGTTTGAGCTCTGGGCTCCTGACATGTATGTGGTCACCTACGTGGGCGATAAAGACAGCCGTGCCGTGATTCGTGAGAACGAGTTCACTTTTGACGACAGCGCCATCAGGGGTGGGAAGAAGGCCTCCAAAATGAAGGTCCGTGTTTGAGGTTTCTGGCTGATGAGCAACTTCCATGCTGAGTCAGGGACCTTTGTGTTCATGAAGATCCGTGCCCTTCCATGCAGAAAGAGGCGTCTGTGAAGTTCCACGTTCTTCTGACATCCTATGAGCTCATCACCATTGACATGGCTAGTCTGGGCTCCATCAGCTGGGCGTGTCTGGTGGTGGACGAGGCTCACCGGCTGAAGAACAACCAGTCCAAAGTGGGTTGCTCTCTGTGCTGGGGGCTCATTTTCAGCAGCAGTGCTCCTTTGATCGTGAGGGTGGTGTCCTGCCTACAGCTCCGCTCACACATTGTTTGAGTTGTAAGGAGCTAATCGTTGCGATGTATCTTGACTAATGGAACTTTAGTAAGTGAAATTTTTATGCTGATGGATTTTTAATTAATATTAGTATGAGGGAGTATAAAGTCCACTGACCACGGACAGAGTATGCCTCCACCCCACTGACCACTGAGAGAGTATGCCTCCTCCCCACTGACCACGGACAGAGTATGCCTCCTCCCCACTGACCACGGACAGAGTATGCCTCCTCCCCACTGACCACGGACAGAGTATGCCTCCTCCCCACTGACCGCTGAGAGAGGAGGTCTCCTCTCCACTGACCACTGGCAGAGTAGGCCTCCTGACCACTGACAGAGGTCTTTTCCCCAATGACCGCTAACAGAGGAGGTCTCCTCCCCACTGACCATTAACAGAGGAGGTATCCACCCAGCTTCGGTTTTAGTCTGATGGATGCTGGATGTGAAATTTGTTTTTTCAGCTCCACTAGCCCTAAGCCTAAGCCTGACTCCTAAGCCTAGCCCCAAACCCTTAACCTAACCCCTAAGCCTAGCCCCAAACCCTTAACCTAACCCTTAAACCTGACCCCTAAGCCTAAACCTGACCCCTAAACCTGACCCCTAAGCCTAAACCTGTCCGTTTTCTCTGGCCTATAGTTCTTCAGGCTGCTCAGTAACTATTCCCTGAAGAACAAGCTGCTGCTGACGGGGACCCCTCTGCAGAACAACCTGGACGAGCTCTTCCACCTGCTGAACTTCCTAACCCCTGAACGATTCAGGTCAGTTCCCTCATGCCTGATGATTGCTTGTTAATCACCTGCCCACTCAGCACGGGTTCTCTTCCCATGCAGCGTGCGGCTTATTTTCTGTGCCTGGAAATATGCAGGTTGATTTTCTTTTTTTTTTTCTGGTGGTTTAACTCGCACGTGAGAGGATCCCTTTGGACTTCAGGGCCGGTGTATGGCTCTGTGAGTTATCGGTCTGTGCCTCTTTCTGGAAGGCCACTGGTTCCGGTCCGGTGGTCTGCAGTGATGTTGTTGTTGGGCCAATAACCTCAGGTGCTCCAGGGGCCTGATGAAAGGCTGAGCCTGTGCTCTGATCCCAAGCTTTGCTCTCTGCTGTGCTTTGTCTCACATAGGAGAGTAAGGCTATGCGTAGCCGAATGCCCCAAAAGCGAAATGCGGTGTGAATATGCCGTAAAGAGTTGATCATGCGCGGCATATGTCCGTATGCAGTCCCAGATCTGGCAGTAGCAGTAAATGAAGGCTGATCTTTTTGACTCATCAACAAGGAATCGTTTCCTCATCTCCATAGAGCTCATCTTCCACACCGATGCGCCCGTTTAGACTCTCTCTGATTTTGGAGTTTACTGTAGCCTACATGAATTCCGCTTTTTTTTTTTTAAAATGGCATTAGATATGGTATACTGGGGTGAAATGTTTAGAGCAGGGGTGGCCAATCTTTTCCACAAAGGGCCGGTGTGTGTGCAGGTTTTTGGGGTAACCTGTAGGTCAGGGGGGCCAATCTTATCCGCAAAGGGCCGGTGTGTGTGCAGGTTTTTGGGGTAACCTTTAGGTCAGCTGTGCAAACCCAGGTGTGAGGACTCTTTAGCCAATCAGTCCTCTAATTAGTAATTAATTAAGGAGTTGCAGTGAAAAGCCGTACACCCAACGGACCTTTCTGGGTAAGATTGGCCACCCCTGCTCTTGAGGGTTTGATGGCCTAGTGCTGATGCCTGTGACTTCTCCTTTATGAAGCTGTGTACATCTTGTCTTCCACTTGCAGTAACTTAGAGGGCTTCCTGGAGGAGTTTGCAGACATCGCCAAGGAGGACCAGATAAAGAAGCTGCATGATCTGCTGGGACCACACATGCTGCGCAGACTGAAAGCTGACGTCTTCAAGCACATGCCGGCCAAAACGGAGCTCATTGTTCGTGTGGAGCTGAGTCCCATGCAGAAGTGAGCAGCCCTGCTGGGGTGCAGACCTGTAAATATGGGTGCAGGCTCGTACAGTAGGGGAGGTGCTCGGTGCTGTCTGCAAGGTGTGAGCTGCTAGGCTTCTGTGTGTCATGCGCTGATGGGAATTGGGTTCATTTGCCCTTCCAGTCAAAGGAAGGTGAGTGGAATAATATGCATATGAATAGCATGAATAGCTTATTCTTTTTTTCAGGAAGTACTACAAGTTCATCCTCACCCGAAATTTTGGGGCCTTAAACACTCGTGGAGGAGGAAACCAGGTGTCCCTTCTTAACGTGATGATGGACCTTAAGAAGTGCTGTAACCATCCTTATCTCTTCCCTAAAGCAGCCATGGTACGAACTGCATGTGGAGTGAGGCCGGTGCCTGTTCTTGTCACCATGATCACCGTTTTGATAAACACACTTTATGGCCGCCGGCGGGAAAATGCTACCTTCACCAGTTGTTGCTTACAGGAAGCACCCAAGATGCTTAATGGAATGTATGAAGGTGGATCCCTGACCAAAGCATCCGGGAAACTGCTACTGCTGCAGAAGATGCTGAAGAAGCTGAAGGAAGGTGACCATAGGGTGCTGATCTTCTCACAGGTATGTGAGCTGCTGTGTACACAGGAACGCAAAGAAAAGCCTGAAGCCCATCACTTGCGCATCTTATATGCTCTGTTGCCATCAGATGACTAAGATGCTGGACCTACTGGAAGACTTCCTGGAGAATGAGGGCTACAAATATGAGAGACTTGATGGGAGCATCACTGGAACCATGAGACAAGAGGCTATTGATAGGTTCAACGGTGAGGCTTTCTGTTGTGTCGCCATGAGGTCCTTAGTAAGTTGTCCGTTTCTCTGATTTGTTCAGAAGTCATGGCTGTTTCTCTGTCTGTTTCAGCTCCTGGAGCTCAACAGTTTGTCTTTCTGCTGTCAACAAGGGCTGGCGGTTTGGGTATAAACCTTGCCACGGCTGACACGGTCATCATTTATGACTCTGACTGGAATCCACACAACGACATTCAGGTAGGTAGCTGATCCAGCTCACTCCAGTAACTGGCCATCAGCCGGGATTCTCCATCCTCCCAGTGAAGTGTGACTCACAGCCCTGTCCACTCTTCAGGCCTTCAGCCGCGCTCACCGCATTGGTCAGAATAAGAAGGTCATGATTTACCGCTTTGTGACCAAAGCCTCCGTGGAGGAGAGGGTCACTCAGGTGAGGCTGGCGTGAGTATGGTGTGTGCACCACCGGGCAGAATCGTGGGGCGACGCCATAACAGCAGCCATGATTCATATGCTGTAGGTAGCAAAGAAGAAGATGATGTTGACCCACCTGGTCGTGCGTCCTGGGCTGGGCTCGAAGACCGGATCCATGTCCAAGCAGGAGTTGGATGATATCCTCAAATTTGGCACTGAGGAGCTTTTCAAAGATGAAAATGGAGAAGGTAGTTTTGGGTTCTGGCTATGCCGGCTTTGGGTTTATATGTGCATGCAGACCGCTGTCTCACTCTTATAAAAATGTACATCATCTCATTCCCCTCCTGAGCACCAATCACCTCGTCAGTGACGTGGTGGGTCCACCAAACTGACCATCTACTTTTCCCTGCCACCCTCTTCTCCCTACTACGGCTTACAGGAGAAAACAAGGAGGATGACAGCAGTGTAATCCACTATGACGACAAGGCGATCGAACGCCTGCTGGATCGCAACCAGGATGCTACGGACGACACTGAGATCCAGAGCATGAATGACTATTTGAGCTCCTTCAAGGTGGCCCAGTATGTGGTGAAGGATGAGAAGGACACAGTAAGTGATTCTTCAGGGATTCTCCAGCCCATCACTCATCCTGTACTGTGGTGGTTTAGGGCTAAAAATAGAAAACGTTAAAGGGTTTTAGCCGCAGCATTTGGTAATGGAATTCATACTATTACAGTAGTTGGTTAACCCATTCATTGCTCAAAACCAATAATCCCGATAGGACAGATGACAGGCCGGTCCATAGCGAGGTGCACACTCACCCCCGCCGGGCGGCTGAAGGGCGCGTTTCCAAACCTTATCAGCCCATGTTTTGTTGTTTCGGAGATGAGAACGCCGGTGACCTAAAGTCAGGCTTCCTCATCACAGTAAAGTATTGGGAACTGAAACTCACTCCGTTTTCATGCAATCTAGTGAAGAATTTCCGTTAAATTTGCAAAAATTTACGAAGTGCACAGAAATGGTGCTTATTAACAAACTGGACTGGGAGAGTTTGGCCTGGGAGGTGATGCCTGGCTCTGCCATGTAGGGCCATCTTGTGGGAGTTAAGATTGCCCAATCAGTCCTTGTCCCCTCTTTCACTCATGGACAGGAGTTTTGCGGGTACAAGCGGTAAAATCAAGGTTTTTCCACGGAGGTGCTGGACTGCGCTTGACAGCGTGAGGAGTTATCAGATCTGTAGGGACCTCAACATAGAGCTGCTTCTCCTTCTGTTCGAGAGGAACCAGCAAGGGTGCTAAAGGCACCTTATAGGGATGCAACGTGGATGGATCCCAAGGGCACTGTTCCAGGGCAGGGGCCCAGGCAGACACAGGACAGGGGGGAGGGGGTTATATCTCCTGGGGAGTTTGGGGACGTGCAGGGATTTCCATGAGTGTCCATGGCCATGGAAAGAGAGCTGGCAGCGCAGGCCCCCCAAGGAAAAGCCATGCAGGAAGGAGGACCAGGAAGTCCTTTAAAATCGTGAAGAAATGTGAGGAAAAATGAATCTTGGGAAGATTTTCGGTTAAATTACTTTGGGGAAAGAAGTTTAATGAAATGCACTGAAAAGGTGACTGAGGTCGCATGATATCACACAGAAGCTTCCGCTGCTTGCTTCAGTCTGCATGGTAGCAGTGTTCAGGGATTATGGCTCCCGTAGGACGAGGAGGTGCAGCAGGAGCTGGCCCGGCTGGAGGAGAACGCCGAGCCGGACTACTGGGAAAAGCTGCTGAGACATCACTACGAGCACTACCAGGAGGACCTGGCACGGCACCTGGGCAAGGGCAAGCGCAAGCGCAAGCAGGTCAACTACAGCGATGGGGCACAGGATGACCGAGGTAGGGCCCATCGGGCCTGGGGTGGCGGCAGTGCACGCGCTCCTCCTATCCGCTGTGCATAGAGTGCAGGGCATTGTAAAAAAGACCCTGACTGCAGTGTAAGCTGTGTGTGTGTGACGAGCATTGTAAAAAAAGACCCTGACTACAGTGTAAGCTGTGTGTGTGTGACGGGCGTTGTAAAAAAAGACCCTGACTGCAGTGTAAGCTGTGTGTGTGTGTGACGGGCGTTGTAAAAAAAAGACCCTGACTGCAGTGTAAGCTGTGTGTGTGTGACGGGCGTTGTAAAAAAAGACCCTGACTGCAGTGTAAGCTGTGTGTGTGTGACGGGCGTTGTAAAAAAGACCCTGACTGCAGTGTAAGCTGTGTGTGTGTGACGGGCGTTGTAAAAAAGACCCTTCCTCTCTGAACAGACTGGCAGGACGACCAGTCGGACTATCAGTCCGATTATTCTGTGGCATCTGAGGAGGGAGATGAGGACTTTGATGAGCGTTCAGAAGGTAATGAGAGTGTGTGTCTGTGTCTGTGTGGGGAGGGGGACTGCTGTGTATACATTATGTTGTGGGGACCAAATGTCCCCACAATGTGATAAAAATATGTTATATTGACAATGTTTTATAAAAATCTGTGACTGCAATAGAAAAACTAAAAATGGCAAAAATCTTGTCTTTTTTTGTTTGGTTTCTTATGGTTAAGGTTAGGGCTGGTAGGGTTAGGGTTATGGTTAAGGTTAGGGCTGGTAGGGTTAGGGTTATGGTTAAGGTTAGGGCTGGTAGGGGTTAAGATCGTCATTGTTGGGATTAGAGTTTTGCCAATAGAAATGGCTGGATGTTCTGCACAAAGATATGAATGTGTGTGTGTGTGTGTCTCACTGAATGTAGGCTGATGCTGACTCCCTCCCTCTACACCCTTACACTGACTCCCTCCCTCTACACCCCTACGCTGACTCCCACCCCCGATACTGACTCCCTACCCCTCACACTGACTTGCTCCCCCCGTTGTGCCGACTCTCTCCTCACTCTGATTCTCCTTGCGCTGACTCTCTTCTCACAGTGAGCTCCCGCCGGCCCAACAGGAAAGGCCTGAGGAATGAGAAGGAGAAGTCCCTGTCTCCCCTGATGGCCCGAGTGGGCGGTAATGTTGAGGTATTTCTGTCTCCGTCCCTCTCCTTCTCTCTCTCACCTTCTCTTTCTCTTTCACTTGCTCACACTCTCTTTCTCTCCCTCACTCTCTCTCTCCCTCTGGCTGTCTCTTTCTCTCACTCACGCTCACTTTCTTGCTCTCTCTCACTCACATACACTCTCTCCTTCGCTTTGTCACTCACTCAAACCACTCCCTCACACTCTCTCCCTCTTTCTCTCATTCCCTCTCTCCCTCTTTCTTTTTCTCTCACTCCCTTGCTCACGCTCTCTCCTTCTCTTTCTCACTTGCTCTCTCCCTGTCTTTTTCTCTCACTCCTTCACGCTCTCTCCCTCTCTCTCTCTCACTTGCTCTCTCCGTCTCTTTTTCTCTCACTTCCCTCCTCACGTTCTCTCCCTCCTGACACACGTGTCATCTATAGGTGTTGGGCTTTAACGCCCGCCAGAGGAAGGCCTTCCTGAATGCAGTGATGCGTTATGGGATGCCTCCCCAGAATGCCTTCACTGCGCAATGGGTGGTCAGGGACCTGCGTGGGAAATCTGACGAGGAGTTCAAGTGAGTTTGGCCCCCACTTGCTGTTGAAGTAAGAGCTCCCCCCCCCCCCGCCAAGGCCATGTCCGCACTCGGTACCTCGTCCTTTGACCTTCTTGTTCTCCGTCTCTTCCTCAGGGCCTACGTCGCCCTCTTCATGCGCCACCTCTGTGAGCCCATCGCTGAGCGGGTGGAGACCTTCGCTGACGGTGTCCCTCGCGAAGGCCTGTCACGGCAGCACGTGCTGACGCGCATCGGCGTGATGTCTCTCATCCGCAGGAAGGTAATTCACTTGCCGTTTCTGGTTGCGTTTCATCCAGGCTTTTGCAATCTTTGCATGTTGTTGTACCCGTTTTTTTTTCACAGAGCTATGAAAATGGAAAAATAAACATATGAATGTAAATATTCCATAATTTAGATAAGATTATAATATAAATAATGATCTTGTTCATGGTGTCTTTCAACTTAGTGGATGGGGTGAGTGCGTGAATGACACATGTCACGGCTGACAAAACGGCGGTAGTTTGGTTGGCCGAGTGTCGGGCAGAGTGCGGTTATACACATTTTTTGAGCACTTTAAGTTCAAGTTATATGGCTTTGAATGTTTTGAAATTATTTTCATTTCAGTGAAAGATCAGTTTAATTTGCATAACAGTTTCATTCATGGTTTGTTTGGAACGATAAAATAAATACGTTTTATACAAATATTGTCTGGTGGAAGTGCGAACAAAGTGATCATGCACTCTTTCCACACTTTCCACGGCCAACACGTGTGATAATGGCCGCCGGTGCCCCCTCTGGTCTGAACAGGTGCAGGAGTTTGAGCACACGAACGGTCAGTGGTCCATGCCTGGGATGCTGGAGCATGAGGAGACCAGGAAGGCTGCGCGTTCAGACTCTCCTGGGACCCCGAAGACGGCCTCCTCCGGAACGCCGGCGAAGACCCAGACCGGCACTGCTCCTACAGGTGCCCCTGTCCGGCCATGGCTGCCCCATGCCATCTCAGTGTGGTAGGATGGATCTGATATACCTTGGCATCCTGTGCCCTTGCAGATGAGCCTTCCAAACCGTCGGAGAGTGAGAAGGAGCTGCCGGAGGGACATGGGAAGCCTGAGGCGGGGGCTGGGAGGGAGAACAAGGAGGCACGGATGGAGGAGCCGGAGGTGCAGGCTTTGTGAAAAGGTCACCTTCGCAGAACGTCGGAGAGAACGCAAAATCTACAGTGCAGATCTTCTCCTTCCTCAGGTCATAACAGTTCCTGACGAGACCAAATCAGCCGTGTCATCTGGAAAGGACAAGGATCGCCAGGGGGAGGAGACGGACTCAACCACAGAAAAGAAAAGTGAAAGAGATGAGGATCAGGGGCTGGAGGATGCGGAGAAGAAAAAGGGCTCCACAAACACGAAGTCAGACGGACCCAGTGCTAAAACGGAGGAGTCGGAGATGAAAGGTGGGACCGGGGTGCGGCGGCTGGAGCAGAGAGCACTTCTCTGGGCAACCAGAGGAAGCCCTGGGCTCCAGGAAATTATGTATAATTTCCTGTTTTCCCCGTTAAAGGTCCAGCAGCAGACATCAAGAAGGCGGCCAAGCCTGAAAAAGACAGCCAGGCTCAGGCTGATGACAGAGGTAGCATCCACAGCCACAGTGTGCTTCTGTCCCGCTGCCGTCCTCACGGGATCCAAATGGTGATTTAGTCTGCGCAGCACCCAGACCGTGTGTTCTTGTGCATGTGGACGTGTGCGCCTTGTGACAGCCAGGGACTCCACCCAGGGACTCCACCCAGTCTCCCCTGTATTTTCAACCCACTCTGGCCGTCGGATGGATGGACGGACGGAGATAAAGTTTCATTTTCACTCTCTGGGCGCAGTGTGTGGCTCAGCAGGTGATAAGAAGCCATATCTGAGCTCTATCCCATCCTCTCTCTCCTCTGCTCTGCGTCTTCCAGATCCAAAGGATGAGAAAGATCGGGGCGTCTTGGAGGGAGCCTCGAAGCTTCAGAACGGAGGGACGTTTAAAGAGGGAGCGACGAGTGCAAGCGAGGAGAAGAAGCCAGTGAAACACAAATTCATGTTCAACATTGCCGATGGAGGCTTCACAGGTGGGGGGCAGTGAGTGTGGGGGGGCGGCAGAGCAGGATGTAAAATGATAGAGAGGTTAAAGGACAGATATTTCCACGTGGTTTTCAGTGATGAAAACATCTAATGGCCTCAGAAAATGCCAGGGACAGAACTGATGAGGCCCTGAAGTGACATTTCATGCTGGAAAGATGCACTGAAACTGCATGTTCTGATCCAAATCCACAGTGAAGGCAAATTAGAAACCGCTGTTTTGAAACCTGTGTGACAGTTCTGTATGGGGCCATTGGCCAGGGGCTGTATCCCCCTGTCGGGGGACGGTGCTGATCAGGGCTTCACTACCCCGCGGTTTGTAAACCTTTCTGTTTTTCCTCCTTCGATATACAGAAGAATTAAGCTGTTCTGGGATCAGTATCGACATATAGTTGACTTCTTCAGCTATAACAACTCTGCAAAGCAGCAGCTCTTAAGCATATAGGGGAGCAGATGGGAAAATCCAAAGGGGGGGGGCAGCACCGTTTTAATGGCCCACTGTTCGCCTGAGCAGCGTGAGGCAGCGGCTGCAGGCCGGGCTGCTCAGCGCCAGCATACGCGCCTTAAACCGTGATGATGAGTTTCTGCTCCAAAAATTAATCCTCTGGTCACAATGCTTTGCCATAAAGAAAGGAAATAAAAGTAAAACTGCATAATGTAGTTGTCGGAGTAAGTGCGGGGAGCAGGGTGCAGTCTGGTGGTCCTTTGTTGGGTCCCAGATTCAGGGATTTAGCTTTTGAGTGTCCAGAGAACGCAGCCAAAGCCACTTTAATCTGACTGTTGTGTAAGTTTCTGCACTCGAGCGAAGCCCTTGTCAGTCATGGACAGCTGCGGCCCCTCAGGACGGCTGTGGCCCCTCAGATTGATGCAGAAAAGCCTGGGAGTTTTGGTGAGTCTGGGTGAAACGATTCGGGTCCAGAGTGTTTCAGCTGACGCCGCTGTGGAGGTTCACCAGATAAGCCCCCTAACAAAAACAACGAAAACCTCGAGAGCCATGGACTGCCTGGGGTGGCCGAGGACAGGGCCAGCAAAGGCTGCTCTGATGGTACTGACAGATACGCAGTTATGAAATGGTGAACAATTAGGTAACTGCTAGCCGACTGACCACATTCATGAATCCATGTTTGCTGAATATGTCTTTAATGTCACGTGTTCTGTTTTTTCATGTTTCTGTAAGTCACTGTGGTGCCATCATGCGGTAATGTGCATGGAGATGGTTTGGCCACTAGGTGTCACTCTGAGGTGACGTTTTGAACGTTAAAACAGATCAAATCAGTACAAGGAATGCAGGAAAAATCTGGAACCTGAAACATTAGACAAAGGACAGAAGAGCCGTGAAAGTCGTCATTCACAGACAGCAGACTGCAGCAGAAAGGCTTGTGGGGAGGGGGGCTCAGTATTCCCAGTGACATCAGGCTCCAGTGCTCTGTGCTGATTGGTCCGTTATTTGCTTATGTGTATTTGCGGGTTGCCGCCTGTGTCCGCCAGAGCTCCACGCGCTGTGGCAGAATGAGGAGAGGGCCGCCACCATCACCAAGAAGACCAACGAGATCTGGCACCGGAGGCACGATTACTGGTTACTGGCTGGCATTATACAGTATCCTTCAGCCTGCAGGCCGCCTCCCCGACACCCGCGGCTTGGGTCGCTTCCCTGACACCCGCGGCTTGGCCCTGAGCTCAGCGGCGGGCCGCCTCCTCGACACCCACGGCTTGGCCCTGAGCTCAGCGGCGGGCCGCCTCCTCGACACCCGAGGCTTGGGCCGCCTCCCCGACACCCGCGGCTTGGTCCTGAGCTCAGCGGTGGGCCGCCTCCTCGACACCCGTGGCTTGGCCCTGAGCTCAGCGGCGAACCGCCTCCTCGACACCCGCGGCTTGGCCCTGAGCTCACCGGCGAGCCGCCTCCTCGACACCCGCGGCTTGGGCCGCCTCCCCAAAACCTGCGGCTTGGCCCTGAGCTCAGTGGCGGGCATATGTGTCTCTCATGTGTAACAGTTACTGGCGCTAACTCTCATCATTAAGTATTTTACATAAATACATTTCTGATTACAGTTTTTGCCAATTTAGTCTTTACATTCTTAACATTCTTACAATACAGGATTACACGGTGCGGATAGCTGTTATTCCTTAGTGTGGAAGTCCAGCAGTCAGTAAAGTCTGATGTCAACTCTTGTTTTTTAATGATATTTTAGCTTAAACGTTAAAATTACCATTTGATTTATCAAGGATGTATACTTTCAAATTTTATCTTTTTATTTTTCATGTAAAAATAGAAAAAGTGTAAGATATTGTGCTCAGCACCCTGAGCATGTGTCACGCCATCGGCAGGCACTGTGTCTCCCTGTTGTGCTTCTTGACTGGTGACCCCAGACATGGTTATGCCCGCTGGCAGGATATCCAGAGTGATGCCAGGTACACCATCCTCAACGAGCCCTTCAAGGGCGAGCTGAACCGGGCCAACTTCATGGAGGTTAAGAACAGATTTTTGGCCCGCAGGTTCAAGGTACGAACTGAATGCTGACTCTGCAGCCTTGACTGTTCTGTCCTTTACGTCCTGCTCTTTGGTGATGGGCAGCACGGGGTTCATGGCACTGGCCGCTGTTCCTTGCAGCTCCTGGAGCAGGCGCTGGTGATCGAGGAGCAGCTCCGCAGGGCTGCCTTCCTGAACCTGTCTGAGGGTCCTTCCCAGTTCCCCACAGGCCTCAGCTCACGCTTCAGTGAGCCCGAACACCCCACAGAGTCCCGGCAGCACCTCAAAGAGTCTGGCTCTGTCAGCAAGTCCTCCAGCGCTGTCCTGCATAAAGGTGATGCTGCGGCACAGGCCGCACAGGGCTGCCCTGCAAGAAGGTGATGCTGCGGCACAGGCCGCACAGGGCTGCCCTGCAAGAAGGTGATGCTGCGGCACAGGCCGCACAGGGCT
>JAODLD010000052.1:16828445-16844744 GCA_026781065.1 Mormyrops boulengeri | reverse complement strand
CGGGTCAGCGGGACCATATCCGGACAGATGGGGCTGGGACAGGGCCCGGGTCAGCGGGACCATATCCGGACAGATGGGGCTGGGACAGGGCCCGGGTCAGCGGGACCATATCCGGAGAGATGGGGCTGGGACAGGGCCCGGGTCAGCGGGACCATATCCGGACAGATGGGGCTGGGACAGGGCCCGGGTCAGCGGGACCATATCCGGACAGATGGAGGTGATGGATCATGGAAGTCAAAAGTCAAAATAAAGTTTGGATATGATTTGTTTTTGGTCATAGTGTGAATATTGAGAAAACCATAGCTAGCATACAGGTATGGCAAGTAGCCTCCACACTATTTTCATACAGTTAGAATATGGAAAATTTCCAATTAAATACCAACAAGGCTTGTCTGATGTCAGAACATCATGGGCACAAAATCAGACTGCTGCTTCATGTGGGATATTTATGAATGAGTTTTAAGCATGTTTGAATCTCTAAATTCTCCAAATTTCTGTGGTGAAGACAGAAGGATCACATATATACACAGAAATTACTTAAAAGCACGTTTCTACTCTGGATGACAATGAGTTCTGAGTTGTCGATAACGATTCCGAATAAACACAGCTGGACAGCCAAAAATGAGTGAGAATCTGAAAGGCAGCACTGGGCAGGACGTGCAGGCACACCTTTGCGAGCGAGTTCCTCCTTGTTCCTGTTGATGAGCAGGAATCTCGGACTCTCGGGACAGAAGGGCAGCAGCAGACTCTGGATCAGGGCTGGAATAGCGGTCAGGGCCAGCAGCACCGGCCAGAGCATCTCCGAACCGAGCAGGGCCTCCAAGCCGAAGATCTGCAGGCAGAACGGGGACGTCTGATGGGGGCCAAAGATCAAGGGCACTGGGAACACCAAGAGCTTCAGGGGTATCCATGCCAACAGGCCGCACCTCTGGGTCAGTCTCCGCTATACACAACAGCCCTTATCAGGTGGAATGAAAAACTGAATTTACACCAGCCATTGTAGACCAGGAGAAAACTTCAGACAAATAAAGTATCACACACCTAAACAAAGAATACATCAGCAGTCACTCTGTGAAGCTGTGCTGTATAAATGCCACACCTGAGCAATCAGGATCCCCACCACGACTCCCAGCTGGTGCAGAGTCCCGAAGGCTCCGCGGAGGGCGGTAGGGGCCACCTCACCCACATACATGGGAGTCAGGCCCGTGCACAGGCCACAGAAGAGACCAATCACCAGCCTCCCTGCTATCACCATCTCAAAGGAGGCACAGACAGTGGACAGCCCCATCAGGATCGCACCAATCAGGGCCAGGACATTGATAATCAGCATGGAATTCCGCCTGAGGGTGCAAGGGGACAGACACAGAGGCAGGAGAGTGCTTCATTAGATCTCAGACGTGATCTGTGTCGGATATTATCTGCAGGGCTACGCCCCATGAGGCCGCCACTCACCGGCCGAAGGTGTTTGCCATGACGCCCACGCTGAAGGATCCGGCCATGCCGCCCACGCTGAAGATGGCCACTGACAGGCTCCAGATCAGCGTGCACACCCCAGGGCTGATGGGCCGGCCATAGCGCTCCACCCAGGTGCTGTTGAAGAAGGCTCGCAGTTTCTGAGGTGCACATACAGACCGACACTCAGGGCCGACCGGACCATTCAGCAGAATAAAGCAGCTTTACTGGGCAGAGCACAAATGGCATCTTTGAAAGTCTTCCAGAATAAAGCTAAGACATAATACATAACAACAACGACAACCTATTATTATTATTATTATTATTATTATTATTATTATTATTATTATCAGACAGAAGGTGGAGCTCACCTGCTCAGGGGCATTAATGACCCCAGTGTTGTAGCCAAACTGCAGAGAGCCGATGACCACGATGGAGACAGAGAAGACGAGGTAGCACGTCACCTGTTGTTTCTGGGGGTTCATGGGGACCAGGGGGCAGAGAGGCGTTCAGACAGAATACCAGAGTGTTATAATACAGCTCACTACAGCTGACCAAAAAAGTATTTTGCAAAAAGAAAAAATAATTTGTTGGGGGGCAGCTTTGTGGGTTGAGACTCAGAAGGTTGCTGGTTCAAATCCCTGGGTTGGCAGAGTGACCCCACCTTTGGGCCCTTGAGCAAGGCCCTTAACCCCAGTTGCACCAGGAACTGGCTCCCCCTACACTCTCCTCTACGCCAGTTCCATGAGGTGGCCTCCTGGGATGCTTTTCCAGCTGTCCTGAAAAAGGTCTCACATGTGTGAATACCTGATCTCTCACTGGCTGATTTTCCTTCACTCTCTGGCCAAACTCCTCCAAAACCATTTCTACTGTGTTTAGGTCAGATGACCAGGTCATGTGATGCGACACTGTCACTCTACTTTGTAGGCAGCTTGATTTGTCCATATTATTGACTGATACTGTGTGTACATACAACTCTGGAAAAAATGAAGCGATTACAGCAAAATATTCAGTTTCATTCATTTCTCAGTTTATGGGTCTGCGGCTGTGAAAAACATCTTTTTGCAAACTCCTGCCTGATTCTTCTACGTTTCTCATTAATGAAGGGCTTCTTCCTTACTTTATGGGACTTCAGTCCTGCTTCTAGGAGCCTGTTATGAATAGCCCTAGCAGTGCACTTCACACCACTTAACGTTTCCCATTCTTTTTGAAGGTCACTTGAGGTCATCCTCCGATTCATGATGTGCTGCCGGGTAAGGTGACTGTCATCTCCGGCATTAGAAAGTCACTTCCCTGTCTAACTGGCTGGGTTTTGGTTATTGCCTGTATCTCCTGCTTTACCTTGTTCTTGTGTACTGCTGTCTGAGTAACTCTGAGCCTGGAAGCATCCGCTGCTCAGTGTAGCCTTCTGCCAGCAGAACTAGGATTAAACCAGGATTTTAAAATGCAATTTTTTAAAAAATATAAAGTGGTCTCTTAATTTTCTCCAGAGCTATGCATACAGTACCAGTCAAAAGTCTGGACACATCTACAGAAAATCATTTTGTTTTTCAACAAGATAACGACCATAGTCACACCTGGAGGTTATGCAGTAAGTTCTCTTTCATGAACAATGAAAGTGCTGTGACAGATGACCTGGCCCCCACAATCCCCCCACCTAATCCCTACAGAGCCTGTTTGGGATGAGCTGAACCACAAAGTAAGATCAAAGTAGCCAACTGGTGCCCAGAACTGTTGGAGAAGCATTCCAGGTGGCTACATCTGGGAGATGGCTGGAAGAATGCTAAGAGTCTCTGTTTTGCCTGTAATTTGAGAACATTTTGAGATGTTCAACACTTCTCTTGGTCATTGCAATATTTGCTATGTATTACTTCATTGCACCGAGGCCTTCGACTATAAGGTGAGTAACATGGCAGAAATAGAGACAAATGTATTAAAAACAAGTGTGTCCAGACATTTGATTGGTACTATATAACACACATATTGATTTTACAAAAATTATTAGAACACCAAATTACAATGAATAAGCAACATATAGGAAGCATAGCATATATAGTATGTTAATGGCGGAGTAGACAGTCGCTAACGCGCCAAATACATCAGTGCTCTCTCATTAGCTTATTCGTTCACCTTCCCCGCTTAGGCCCCGCCCTCCTGTCCTTGCTCTGTCTGCCAGCTCAGCATGACTCATTGAAAATTATATGAATACAGCCGTCCAACCTTGGAAAATAGACGTAGAGTACCAAGAGAACAATGGTTCAAAACATTATTGTTTAATTCATGATTGCAATTTTGCAAACATGCATCTGCTAAAAA
Organism: Mormyrops boulengeri; assembly: GCA_026781065.1. Lineage (NCBI taxonomy): Eukaryota > Metazoa > Chordata > Actinopteri > Osteoglossiformes > Mormyridae > Mormyrops > Mormyrops boulengeri. The sequence continues at coordinate 16,840,976 of JAODLD010000052.1, read as the reverse complement.
TATTCACCAGCCAAATTATTTATGCAAAAACTTCTGAAAAACTTTATCTCACAAATTGGTATGTATGCAAATTTAAATGTGTAATGGTGTATGGATACGTAGCAATTGGATTTCCCGTGCTCATTTTATAAAACGTTTAATAACTGGATCATTTAAATTATAATAATTACCTAAGACACCATAACTAAGTATTTAATAGTGAGGCTCTTTGTTTTAGTTGTTTAGTGACCAATCAGTTTCAATGAAGATTTAAATTCTGAGCTTTATTTTCGTTCATATCAAAGATTCTTTTGTTTACATTTATAAAATGTTTTGTTTTCTTGGAAAATTCATAGCAAATATGTTAAATAACAACTTAACTGATTTTTGAATTACGATCAAAATCAATGCGTCTTTCTTAAATCCAAGAGCACAAAGATTGTTCTCGTGGTCTTGGCAAGATTGGTCTTGCTAACTTGGGGCTCAATGAATCATGGGATTGGTCTCATTCGGTGAGGATGCGACTGATGTATCTTTGATATTTGGGCAGAGCAAGAGCAACATCCAGGGATTTTTACCGTCCTCTTAGTATTGGAACTGGTCTTCAGCAATGGAAGATTATGAACACGAAAGACTTCACTGGTGACTCCTTACAAACCGGCGGCAATTTAACAACCTGAAACCTGCGCTAATGGGTCTAATTAATCTACTGTAATTTAATTACGCTACGCCAGTTATGCAGGTACAAATCAGAACTGTCATTATCTCTGACAAAATTCTCACTATCAGAAATATGATCACCACTGTCTAATAACAAGCAGCAGGTTATGCTAGTTACCCAGTTATGCTAGTTACCCAGTTATGCTAGTTACCCAGTTATGCTAGTTACCCAGGCACCTTGCCCAAACATCACATTATAAATGTATTGCTACTTAATGATATCTCTTAAGATCGACTCCCAACTTAGCAAGTGGCCTTAATCCACTTAGCTGCAGTTATAAATGAGTATTCATCACTTTAGTCTCCATTCCAGCAATAAGTTCAACCATTTCAGCCATAGTTTTCGTTCTTCTAACTCCAGCTCAGGACCAACTGTTGCCAAGTTTACAGAACATCACGAGCATCCAGACACACGATTTATGACATAATGTACACAGTATAAGGCCTGTGTCATGCTGAGTGAATCCAAGAGCCTGATCAATAGCATCCAGTCATTACATGCCAACCCTGCAACTACTATTCTCACTTTTTACAGCAGAAATATCTATTCAGTTCCTCTGAACTTAAGCTGCTGCCACACTTCTTGACAGTCGACTGTATAACACAGAAAATCACTGCACTCAGATTTCTTGATACATTTTATGTATCTCTTAAATAATTCTGCTACAGGTGACTTATTCACCTCCACTGATGCAAATCTCTAAGACAGTGGCGTATTTGTTATGAAGAAATACTTAATATTAATCATTAAAATGGAAAAAAATGGTCAGCGTCGGGTCATTAAGAGTATCTGGATTCTGCAGATGCAGTCGTTTGTTAAATATGCTTCCCAGATCCAATCAGTTTGCTGTGTGGTACCTGGAGGGCTGATCTGCAAAACTGATGTGAGCAGCGTGAACGACAGCATCATGGAGCGGGCGGCAGATGAGGGGACACACCCAGCAAAACAGACTCTACAAGTTAGTCTAACGTACCCAACCTACCCTGTATCTTTTTCTGAAATACATTAATCCTAACAAAATACATGCATCAAGACCACGGCATTGCAGTGGCTTATCGAAGAATGGGGCAAATTATTTAATGCAATAATCTGGTACCGAGAATATGCTGAAGAAGAACAGAATAATGCAGGCCTACCTTCTGGCCGTCCATTTTTACAGTGAAGTCCTCTGCAGCCCTAAGAGAAGAATCCGGAATGTTCCCTCAGCGTGTTGTCAGAATCTCTCTGGCCTGTACAAAAGCCAGCTGTGCATAAATACAGAACTCACCAAGAAATATTCCAGTGCAGGGTTAGAAGTCCTGTCCATTTCATTCCAAATTTGCATTTACTGTTTATGTTCATAGCTCAGTCAAATCAATAATAAAATGAAATAATTCTGTAAAGATACTGATATCACTGAACACCAGTTAAATATGATTGATAAATGTTGGTGTTACAATGACGCTGATATCTGTGGTCCAATGTAAACAAAAATGATTACTAAATTATAATTCATGAATTAATATGAGCAATATACATTAGTGATGATTTGTTATGATATCAGATATGACACAATGTCAAATATCACATATTACTGACATTTCTCAATTATTTCTATCCGTAGAATGTTTATTTCATATTTTACATTTCAAGTGTAGCTATGACAACCGAAATACATTTTCACATGCGCCGAAATTCAATCTTGTTTTTATGATGGCATACCTCGGTAAAATACTTGGTATTATTATTATTATTATTATTAATATAACGTATATGTATTGTTTTGGTAAGAATTCTAGCCATGAGAATATTCTGTTTAATATTCTGCACTCACGGTATTTCGTGAAATGTCTCCGAATGCTGAATTCTTGTCTTTTATAATCCCGTCTGGCTCAGTACTGTTACCAAGCAGCGATCGCCTCTCATTTAATCCACACGCCACCCGTCCAGCTGCACGTCCCCCATGAAGAACCTTGATCGTTTCCCAGTTGAGCAAAGGAGCCCCCAAAGCGACACGTACGCATCCTATTTTTCTCTGAATGCCCTTGCCCAGTTTTGCAGAGCGTCCCGTGACATATACAGTGTTACGTGTTACTGCGCAGTCACCCCCCTCATCAAATCTTCATTTGGGAATCTGACCATAGTCCGTCTCCCTCGATGCCCGCGACCTTGAGGGATTTCTGATTTTCGGCTGATTTTCGACACAAACACAGCGGATAGTAAGCTGGGCTTCTCACGGACTCATACTCTCCGTACGCAGTCCTAACATGTGACCCAATACAGCCCGACTCAGAGCCGCTGCTTTGTGATTTCCGCAAAGATTACGACTTACATTCATTTATTAGTCTATTTTTAACACGACCCATAAAAATATTTAATATTTCAGCAGGCTGGGTCTTATTAACCAATCACATAATGATATTAATCAGCAACGTCACGTGAGTTTTATGAAAAGGGCTACCAAGCCTTTACTAGGAGCGTCTAACGGAAATGGCTCATTTATTTACACTAATTAGTGGACATTTACACGTCCCTGATTCAGTACAAGCCACAAACACACACATACACACACACTAGCACGAAATATCTGTATAAATATACATTTTTGGATATCTTTATATCATCTTATGCATAAAAGTATGAATTATGCTATAGTTATGATTATGTACGTGTGTTTGCATGTTCTCCACGTGTCGTCATGTTGTCCGGTTTCCCCCCAAAGTCCAAAAACACGCTGAGGTTGATTAGAGTTGCCCAATTGCCCGTAGGTGTGTGTGTGAGTGACTGGTGTGTGAGTGACTGGTGTGTGAGTGACTGGTGTGTGAGTGTGCCCTGCGATGGGTTGGCGCCCCATCCTGGGTTGTTCCCTGCCTCCAGGAGAGGCTCCGGACCCCCCACTCCTCTGAACAGGACAAGCGGCTACAGAAAATATATGGATGGATGCTGAAGAGGAATGAGAGCGGATCAGGACCGCGGCTCGTGGACAGCTCCCTGCAGGAGTCTTATTCATCTAAACCTGTATCTCTGTGCGCAATGAGGTTTAATAGACATGACAATCATGGCCTTTTCTTTTCTTCATTTTGCTACCTTGTTTAGTGTCCTTCTTACCTTTACATTTAATAAGGTGGGTCTGTTTTTTCTGTAAATAAAATTACGTTTCTTAGGGAAAGTTCTCCTGCTTCCATTTCTCATTGTCATCTGCAGCTAAATATCACATAAAATGGTAGACACCACTACAAGGTAACGCTGAACTGCGGGACAAAGGAGTAAATAAACAAATGAGTATATTTTGTGATTTTTTTTCTTTTATTGCATGATTTTTTTCTTTTATTGAGCTTTAGACTTCACTAGACCGAAACTACAGAGAGTGACTGTCCTTTGGCAAGTAGCTTTGCGGTAAATGATGCTTCCAGATAAGACTCCGAGACTTTAATGACACCAAGACGCTATACGGAGGCAAATCTGTTTTAACAACACGTATTTAATTACTTGTTTGTTTGCTTAAAACAATCATCCGTCACCACCAAGCATTTATTCTTACCCAACGGGAGGGTAAGTCGTCTAACAAGTCTGATCTGCGAACTCTATCCTCACAGCCTCGGCAGAACGAGGGACACCTCATTCGGACCAGAGACCTTTATCTTCTTCGCTGATGATTATATCTCATCTGGCGATCTAGGGGGCGCTGCTGTGTCCTGTTTTGCTCCGCACATACATTTTAGGCAAATGGTGAGCTGGGATTTCCAAAGTGCCCTTTATTTGTCCAATTCTGCGTGTTTGAGTTCCTCTGATGGACTGGCTTCCCAGTCATAGCGTCAGATTGATCGTGCAATAATTATAATAACCAGGACTGAATGTGATTATAAAAATGCTGTAAATGCGCCTCCTTCAGACTATAAGATCAGTAATAAAGAAATCGCAATATGTTGCGTCACAGCTAAAAGAAACATTTCACGTTCACATGTACAAATGACAGAGGTACAGAATCTGGGAACAGGGTGTCAAATGTCCGATCGTACCGGCGCTTGCAGCATAACAAGCACTTGCTGAGGGGCCGAATGGGCTCCAGGTGAAGCTCGTGAGGAGCTCGTGGCTGAGCTGGGGGCTGACGCCTGTTATGACGCCGTTAGGGGCGGATCGGCGAGGGGGTGGCGGGCTCATAATGACCTGAGGTTTCTTTGGCGCCCCCTACAGGGCTCCCTCTGTTTTGTACTTGCTCGAGCAGCTCGAGACGTGATGCAGCTTTTGATGATGGATTTATGATGTTTCTGTAGGAGATGATAGCCCTGGAGCAGCATTCGGAACTTCCCCAAACGGGCCTTCCTAAAGACTGCTGAGGTGTCATGTGACCATTTGAGTTTGTTGGTGATGGTGACTCCCAAGAATTGAACGATTTCAGAAACTGATGATCAGGCCAGAAGGAATGATGCAGGTATGGTATCTAGCAAATTTAACTATCCAAGAAAACTAGGTTGGCATGAAGCTCATTGGATATGGCGCCCTCTGTGGGCCGGTCTCACGGTGGGCAAAATGCAGGGGGAGTGAATGTGTGAAAGTATAGAAGAATATCGGGAGCAGAAGTGCGAGAGAACTTCATTAAAAGTGATAAACACCTCTATAACGATTCACCATATTCACGTCACCAAAACAACACAACAGCAGTCTTTACTACTGTTTTATACATGCTGTGCTGGTATAATTAGTAGACAATGAAGGACGAGCAAAACAAAAGCACCAGGTTTGTTTTCAGACAGAGACCCAAAATTGAATTCCTATAAGCACAGGCAATAGACTGAACAGTGACAGAAAGAAAATGACAGATGCACGATTGTAGGACTGTAGTTTGTAGTTCACACACAGTCCAAACGTCACTGATATATAACACTGAAACAGAAAAAATCACCAGATCCGAAAGAGAAGGCAACCAGCCAGACACACTGGTACAGGCAAGTCAGGAAGCAGCGAACAGCCAATACCTCACAGAGACCTGACTCAGTCACTACATAAATTAACGGGTGGTGTGCACTTGCTGTATTTACACTTTAAGGTGTTTTTTTTATTAAATTCTGTATTGTTCCTAATTCTAGGTATAAAAATTGCAATTTTTTATATCTAATAATTTAATAGTTTGTTATATTGAGGTTTTACCCATGTTTGTGTTACCCATTCACTACTTAGGAAGAGTCACGGAAAAGACATAGGTGTACTGATTTGTGTGCTTGCGGGAGATGATCTGTATGACAGCCAGCTGCGTCTCCTTCTTCACCTTGGTCTGCATGGGGTCAGTCCTGATCTCACCATGCCTGCCCGCTTTGCTTGTAGTCTTTCCGGCGAGAGCGGAAGGGGAAGGCTCAGTACCGCCAGCATCTCACCCACCCGTACATGGGTAAGCAAGAGAGTGTAGCTAAATGTGCATTATTATATCTTATATGATCGCCAAACGAAAGGTGAGATAGTGAGATATTTTTTGCCATCTTGCGCTGTTCGCTAACGCTGGGTGTTTCCCTGCGCTCTGCCCTGCAGAAAGGGGACGGCACGCCGGTGCTGAAACACCTAGTGAGACGGATAAAGCCCCCGCCGGCATCTCACTGCTGGGGCCGCTTAACATCGGACTACCTGATAGGCGTGAGGTGGGTTAGCAGAGTCTCCTTGTTTATATATTACCAATTTTGCTGGCTTTTATCGTTTCGGCTGCAATGGTCATAATAAGGGGTAGGGGTCGTGGATTTGGACGATCGATAGTCTGCGTATCGTTCCGCAGATTGATCAGGGATCTGCCCGTCAATGCTGCTTCACCTCGCTTTTATATGTGGCCACGCAGTTTTTAAATAAGTAAATAAATGTGGTCATTTGCACCCGTTTAGGCTCTGCACACAATGACAGGGTGCCGTGACTGTGATTGTAGATACGGATTCGATACAGATTGCTTGCGTATCTCCGTATTGTCGTGTTGTGTCATGTTGTGTAATGAGCCTATGTTACGCGGTGTATACGCATAACTCTGTGATACGCTGAATGTGCTCCAGCATGATGATGATTTTATTCTCTAGGTGCTGCATGTGAATAGAGCCGATGATTCTGCATATTATGCACGCGGTTTTAAAAATAATTTTTAAAAACTGTATACGTTATCAGTTTTATGTAAGTAAAATGTCCTGGCACTGTCATTTTTATGAACATAATTTGCTTGACCACACTTTTTCCATCCTCGTCAAACAAAATCAGCCAAGGAATAGCAGATGAATGTCTGACATACGCGTTTATCTTTGAACTGGAGTTCGGCCTAGACTCGGTTCATCTCTCTGCCGTAATTACAGATGTATTAGCAGTTCTGCCTTTTTCATCGTGCCTTGGCAACCGACCCCGAGACACCCTTTGACTTAGTGACTGCCGTGCCGCTTTATTTTGTTACCGTACCAAATTTCTTACCATTTTAATATCCTGTAACTTGTTACTATTTTTGTCATGGCAGTTTCCTCCATTTAAATATCTGGTTCTGAATCCTAAGGACATTCTGGCATGCAACAGACAGGACTGGTTTGAGTACTCTGTGAAAGACAGACAGGACTGGTTTGGGTACTCTGTGAAAGACAGACAGGACTGGTTTAGGTACTCTGTGAAAGACAGACAGGACTGGTTTGAGTACTCTGTGAAAGACAGACAGGACTGGTTTGGGTACTCTGTGAAAGACAGACAGGACTGGTTTGAGTACTCTAAGAGACAGACAGAACAACAAAAATCTCTCAAAAACAAAAACTCCCAAAATCCATTTCTTTCAGGTTGAACAGTTTTTGATTATACATGGTATCTCTTGAGTAATACAGCCTTCTTTATGATTCAGCTGTCATTCAGATGTGTTATTTTACTGTTCGATTGTGAAAAAGTCCTTAGTGATTAGATGTATTTTTTCCATTATTGAACAAAACACAACTGAAAGACATCCTTTGGTGTTGCTCTGGGTGATTTTTCAGGATACAGAGAAAGCCTAACTGTTACCATGTCGACTTCAATGCTACGGCGACAGCTGAAGAACATCGTTCAGAACTTCTCTGAGGCAGAAATCAAGGTGAGGTCCCTTCAGATTGATCACCCTCTATTCTCACTTAGCCAATGTGCAGCTGCGTTAAAGGAAGCAGCAGATAGACACTGGTCACTGTCCTGCTGTGAATTGTGAGCCCCCTCCTTCACCTGCTCCCCACTGGGTTTAGGTTAGAGAAGCAACATCCAATGACCCATGGGGTCCGTCCAGCTCTCTGATGTGCGAGATCTCTGACCTTACCTACAACGTGGTGGCCCTGTCAGAGATCATGAACATGCTGTGGAAGAGACTCAGCGACCACGGAAAGAACTGGAGGCATGTCTATAAGGTGAGTGCCGGCTGTTCGCAGGGAGCCTGTCCTCATGCTACTGTTCACCTACTGAATCTGCGAGGTTCATGTTATCGCTTTAGGAGAGACAGCTTTGTATTCTGTACATATTGTTAAATGTCACATGTCTTGTCCTGTCTTGTGTTTTGCTTGCTCCCGTCGGTGACCTGCAGTCCCCATTTCATTGTACTGTCATTTACAATGACAATAAAGAATTGAATATTGAACCTCTGTACAAATTCTGTTTGGGTTCCTATGTAGATTCTTAGAAATCTCTTGTAAAGCAAAATACTTATTCTACACGATTTGTATCGAATGTGCATCAGTGTTTGTTATTCAGCTAACAAAGATGAAAATTTATAAAGTAACAGGAAGCATTAAAAAACTCATAAGATTACAGAAAAGTATCCAAAATATTTACTTAGTGCAGCAAAAGACGTACAGATGTGATCATATGAAAATGAGTAAAGAATGGGATGATTTTTGGAGACACGCTCTTCCTGGTGCTGTTCTGCCTCTGCTTCAGGCCCTGACTCTGTTGGAGTGTCTGGTCAAGACTGGCTCGGATCGAGTGGCCCAGCAATGCCAGGAGAACATTTCTGTCATCCAGTACCTCACGGAGTTCCAGTACATTGACAAGGACAGCAAGGATCAGGTACCTCGCCACTCACCGCCCTCCTACCACACGGGATCATGGGCAGCAGACTACACTGTATTTCACCTGTCTGCTGAGGTCCCCAGAACCTCCCAGAACACTGGGTCCCCTCAGCAACAGAGAAGCAGCAAATGCGTCACTTCAATGGAGACAGAAGTATCTCAACCTATATATAACCAGAAACAAACTGCGCCACCTGCTGTTGGACTGAATGAGTCCAAAACAGGGAAAATTTAAACCATTTTAACTTTCCTTAGTAAAAAACGTGTTACCCTTTTCTATCAGTGACAGGGTCCTTAAATGACCATGTGTGCTTGATGCTTAGCAGACTAAGCCTGTGGTCAGGAGGTCACTGGTTTGAGCCTGGCCGCGGCACGTCTGCGGTTCCCGTAGCGAGGCCCTTAACCCCCAGCGTGCTCTGACCTACACTGCAAGTTTGGGGAGCTGTAAAAAGAATTTCCCCACAGGAAATCGATAACTATTAGCGTTTCAGGCTAAAAATGTTTGGCAGCTAAACTTATGAAAAGCAGATGGTGTCATGGGGCAGGCAGAAAACGAAGGTGGCGGTCTACGTAGCGGCTTCAAGACAACAGGGGGTTATTGAATAAAAGGAACACATGGGGAAATACTCCAAAACAAGAGGGACCACAAGGGGTTTAAATAAATGGGAAAGTGACTAAACGTAAGACCAGTAACTAATCACACCAAGGAATGGAGAGATAATGGGAATCAGGCTAGATGACAAGTAAAGAAATAATTTGCAAGGTAATGCAATGCAGGCTGAGACAACACAGTGCAACATAATGTATCAGCCTCCCACGACGACTGGGGAGATAAGCAAAGGCAGGCACTTAGTACTTACATACACTGATAATGAGGACTAACAAAGGTCCGGGAACCAGGGAACCTAACAAACCCTAAGGCTTAACACCACCTGGGAAGACTAGGAACCAGGGAACCTAACAAACCCTAAGGCGAAACGAAACGAAAAACGGAAAAACTAATTTCAATTAGTTTCACTAATTAGGGTTTAGCAGATTAGCAGAACCCTGCCAACCACTGTTTAAGCTACATTCCAAAATGCATTTTGGTGACTTTGCATTGCCCTTCAAATTCAGAATGTATATCGGGAACCTTGCTTTTCCTCCTGGAATTGAAGTCAGAATGATGAACAAACAGATTCAAAATGTACAGGCAAAAATATGCCTAAAAAGCGGCTCATTAATTTAACTGTAAATGCTGCAGCCCAAAAAAGGACATTCATTGCGCATGTGTTGTGGCTGGTTTAGCAACGATGTGAAAGTTAACTGTGAATCGTCTCCCTGACTAACTCACAAGTGATAAATGGCAGCTCATATGCAGTGTGACCTCAGCAGGGAGTGTCTATATCTTTCCTCAGATCAGTCAAGATTAAAGAATCTGTAGCAGTACAGTTTCGTGTGTATGAATGTGCTGCCGTGTACTAACAATATCTTTGAGGTATGCATTGCAGATAGGGTGTGCTCAGTAAATAATATGCAGTGCATTAAAAATATCTGGATTACTTGCATTTGAGTCCAGCTGCAGCCAGTGTGCGAGCAGTTCGAATGCTGTTCTCAACCAAAGACATGCTGTTTCCGATAAACCGGCTGACTTCAACTTAAGATCAGTCCATCGATTACTGGCTGCAGGCATGAGCATGTGTGACTGTGACGGACTCGCACTGCACCCAGGGTGTGCCCTGTCATACAGGCTGTACGTCAACTCCATCCTGACTGGATAAGCACCAGTGAAATGAATCTAGTGGAATTCATGTGCGAGGCCGTCTTCTGCAGGGCGTGAATGTGAGGGAGAAAGCAAAGCAGCTAATGGTGCTGCTGACAGACGCGGCCAAACTGCAGGAGGAGAGGAACCATGCACTGAAGACCAAAGAGAAGATGGCCAAGTCTGCCAACAGTAAGAAGTCCATGACGCCAGCTCTCTGTTTGCATGGGGAACGTGTTCTTCTTGTGTTCATGCAACATATCTTCCAGTAGCTGGATTGACGCCTCTAGATTGCTTGTAGTTATGTAATTGCGTGCGCAGGAAGGCGTGTACTGTGACAGACTGGCATCCAGGATTTCCAGGCTTCCAGCAGTGATTATGGAAAATAGTTGGACAGAGGGGAGGATAGTGGGATAGACAGAGGGATGGATATGGGGAGGGATAGAGGAATGGATAGAAGACAAGATGCCATTCTGAGACAGTGGCCAATATAGATGCCAGTTCATCTAATGGCATGTTGTCAGACTGCATGATGAAAGCCCTGTACCACATAGGGGAGAGCATGGGGTCTGAGTCCCCCTGGGCATGCTCGGTGCTCATGAACTGTTGCTTCTCATCCTGTCATCCTGCCCCAGCATCTTCTGCCACCCCAGCGCCGGCCCCTGTAGCTGGTCCCATCGACATGGACCGGGTCCTGGGTGGCGTGGCTGCTCTGCAGCTTGAAATGGCCAGAAAGAAGGAAATGGCGGCGCAGGTAAACCATCAGGAGATGCATTTCATATCATTTTAATCCATTAATGACCATTTATATTAGAGGCATGTATTCTGGAGATCAGGAATGAGCCTATCAAACCGCTGCTGTCATCCAGGGTCCGCTGTGTGGCCATTCTCTGACTTTCCCCATTTTCTCCCACTTTGAATTGCTTCATTTTATTCTAAAAGTCATAATCGATGCATATCCATTTGCAATGGGGAATAGTGCCACTGTAGGTGTCATCATGGCGAAATGCCAAGTCATCCAGGCCAACCTCAGTCAAACATGCATCCCCTGGGCCGACTCGCCTGGGCCGGCTCACCTGGGCCGACTCGCCTGGGCCGGCTCCCCTGGGCCGACTCGCCAGAGCCCCCTGCTGAGGGACAGGCATTCTGGTGATGAGGATGACACTGTCTTCACTCCATTTAGCCTCACAAAGAGAATGTAATCATGAACGAGCAGCTGTCTCTCAGCCGTTGTTGAACTAAAGATTGGTTAGGGACGCGCACTTGTAATTGAAGGTACCCTGAGCAAGGTACCGCCCCCAAGCACTGCTCCCCGGGCGCTGAATTAGCTGCCCCCTGCTATGTTACGATGTCACATATGGGTTAAATGCAGAGGACACATTTAGTTGTTGTGTCAACAATGACAATTAATCACTAAATTGTAATTCTTCTGTTCTGTTTGTTCAAAAACAAGGTTGTAAGCACGACATAATAATGACAGACGACAACTATAAAATAGGGACTGTGACTTTATATTGAGTCACTACCCTGGCTTTCTACAGCAGTCTCATGCCAGTTGGGATTATCAAGATCACACAGCTGCTTCTGGTTACACAGAACATTTTCAAAGTCTGGTTAGAAGAACAACAAGCCTACTCAGATTCAGTTTAACTGTTGGGAATGCTCTCTCATATTCCCTTAGTCTTCTGCAATAGAGAAGGGGACTGTGGATACCCAAGAAGGTGATGGGCCCCCCAAATCTCCTCCTGCAAGCAATGATCCTTGGGGTGGAGATGGGACCTCTACTGCCCCTCCTGCAAGCAATGATCCTTGGGGAGGAGATGAGACCTCTACTGCCCCTCCTGCAAGCAATGATCCTTGGGGAGGAGATGAGACCTCTACTGCCACTCCTGCAAGCAGTGATCTTTGGGGAGGTGAAGAGACCTCCTCTACCGCTCCTGCAAGCAATGACCCTTGGGGAGGTGAAGAGACATCCACTGCCGCTCTCGCAAAAAATGATCCTTGGGGAGGTAAAGAGACCTCCAGTTCTCCTCCAGCAAGCAATGATCCTTGGGGAGATAAAGAGACCTCCAGTGCTCCTCCAGCAA
>JAODLD010000052.1:16797646-16818889 GCA_026781065.1 Mormyrops boulengeri | reverse complement strand
TATACAAAAGGCCTGCCTCGCTATAAAAAGTCAGCCTGCTTCCAGACAGCTATACAAAAGGCCTGCCTCGCTATAAAGAGTCAGCCTGCTTCCAGACAGCTATACAAAAGGCCTGCCTCACTATAAAGAGTCAGCCTGCTTCCAGACAGCTATACAAAAGGCCTGCCTCACTATAAAAAGTCAGCCTGCTTCCAGATAGCTCCAGTAGTGGAACTAGCAGAGATACTGATACTGCTTTTTCTTACATGGGGAATTTATATTAAGCATCCTATTGATTTTCATTGATTTTTCACGTGGAACAGTGTGTGGCTCAGTGTGTTAGTTATTATGTGAGTGTGATCAGGAGGTTGCTGTTTCAAACCCCACGGTCTGCAGAGTGATCTCTCTGTTGGGCCCCCTGAGCGAGGCCCCTAACCCCCAATAACTCTGGGGACTGTCCGCCCATGCTTTCTCAAAAAGCAGGGTTCTTTGGATAAAAGTCTCTGCTACAGTAATAAGCATAACATGGTTACTGACCTGGAAATGATTGCTCAGACCCTTGTTGACCACCAATCTTACTCCTTCTATTTCCATAGGGAAGATCTCTAAAACAAGGTATTAGCATGAAAGGTTATCATTAAATCATTCAGTGTTAGCACTGGCTGAAATGCCCCTAGTGACGTGACTATATATTACAACTGCCAAAGTAAACAGCAGAGAGCAAAATTATTGTGTATTATTACTGCAGTCTTTCAGCTCAAATAATCAAAATCTATGGCTATGAGTAATGAAGGACCGGTAACTGTGTGACATTAAAAATCTGAAATTCCTGCTACATGTCTTTCTAAAATTACGTTCGGACCAAACTGCACAACAAACAAACGTTTGATAGTTAGCACACCAAATGTATATTTACAGCAGTTTCTCATCTATGCCTGACTATTGGTGATTATAAACAGCTATAAAAGTTCCAACCCTTCCTCTCCTTCCCCTCATCTGACACCAGGCCAAATCGTGACTCGAAAAACGCCGCTGTCCCACCTTTGCATTTGCGGTGACACTCCTCAAAGGTGCCAGGGTTGGGCAGGGGACTCTCCACTTCGCCCACCTGCCCACCCGCATTCAGGGAGGCCGGCAGGGACGAGACAGGGGGCATGGTGAAGCCTGGAGGCACGGAGACCTGCCCTGGCCCCCTCGGAGCTGGGGGTGATGAGCTGGCAGCGAGCACGCTGCCCATGCTGGGTGAGAGCAGACAAAGTTCCTTCTGAGAGGGGGCGCTGGATCCCGCTACAATGGCTGATTTAACAATATCATAACCTTACAGCCAAGGACCTGGGGTCCAGCATGCATTGTTTTTTTTCTTTTGTAAAACAACATAAAAAATATACCTGTCTGTACTAACCAAACTGGTAGTTCTGGAAAGAAAATCTTAAACTAAGCAAATAACCTTAACGCCTTCGCCACATAAAGAGCTGGAAACGTGGCGGCTAAGAGGCAGAAAGAGCAGACATAATGAATGAATGAACCCTCGGCGTGTTTGGCATAATGCACATTTACCATAATGACTTATTTTCATTACAATACCGTTTATACTCAAAGCAGCATTTCAGGAGTGAATAGTGTAACACATCTTGAAAAAAACGTATCATGTTTACTTACATCTTAAAATACGTTCACACCTGACATGAGGAATATGGGCTCTATTTTGCTCTGCCCCGGGGTGGCGGGGGGGGCACAAAGAGGGCCGTCAAAGCAATGGAAATATGCAGACAGAAAGTATTCTGAACGTGAAAAGGAAATGTCAACGAGAAGCAAAGCGAAATCCCGCAATTATTACGTCTCAATAAACAGGACTAGTCTGGGAAAAAGAGGACGTATTGTCACCAAAAACTGTATGTGTATAAATGTTTTCAGATAATCCCGCATTCAGTACATACTGCTTGTTTGTCATTTTAAAAGTTCACGCCACACATTTTTTTTTTGGTTAGACATTAAAATATTAACCACTCACTTCAGGAGGAAAATAAAATAACAGCTAGTATCATATAGCGGCTTACGAAGCTTTTAAATGTCTTTCCCAGATTGGTAACTAACATTTCAGGAAAGATGGGGAACGGGGAAGAGCGGAATTCGGCCTCCTAACCTAAGGGTCCAGGCAGACATGCCGTGATGCGACGCGATGGCGTGAATGTTTCCATCCCCGGCGTATGACTGTAACCTGGGCTGATCTCTTCCAATGACACGCAGTTCACCACAGAAACGATGTTTACGATGGATGGAAAATACTCTAGTTACACCATATATTCAGCTGGTATAGATTGACCTGTTATAATAACTTGGCATGAGCAGAACCCGCACGCCCATCGCGTCAGATAAGGCTGCGGCAACAGTGTAACTGCGGAGAACAGCGGGCTTCCCTACGCCATTCATATTCAAGGAATACATTCGCTATGGAGACGCCCGTCGTGCACCGCCAACGTTTATAATCCTAACAGGTTAATCGTGCGTTTTAGGGACAGTGTCGCCTATTTATCGCTTAGCTTTCATTCAAAGCGTCGTGCCGTAGATACTCACGCTTCTGCTTAGAGGACGGAGCCGCAACGCCGGACGCACGGAAAGGAAACTGCGTGCTGCGTGCGGATGCTAAGGCCCGCCCACTCCGCCCAAAAACTCATCGGCGATTGGCTTAAAACCTGTCAATCTTCAACCTCCGCCTCAATTTCTGCGAGAGCAAGAGACGTCGGGCGGCGGGTTTAGCGGTTTAACCCGCGCTTCACTGCAGAAGATCTCCGCTCAGAACAAGAAATGTCCTTCTTCAGTGACATTGGGCACTTGGTGTTGCCCTACCTTATGCGAATTGTTTACATGGATGGATGGATGGATGGATGGATGGATGGATGGAACTTGAACCGGTGGCTTCCCATTGGACAGGGGGTGTGGCCCCGGAGAGGTTTGGTTGTGAAGGTACATTTTGGATGAAGGTCACTGATGGTGGTCTGCAGTCCGGCAGTCGAACTCCAGGGTCGTACATACACGCTGGAAAACGCTGGGCTTTTAATATAATTACGCAAAAACCGTCTAGCTGCAAAATAAAAATGGAAATCACTTATAAACAATTATGGCTTTAATAGAGAAATCTTGATGTGGTTTTATTCTAATTATGAGGGAGAAGCCCTTACATTTAGTAGATTTGGTATGATAAATAAGGTAAGTCATGGTTATTTAAAGACATATACTTAGATGCCAGTGTAACGGGTCAGAAGACGGATGCATTTCCTAATGTTCAACCTAGATTTCGTAGACAAGGGGTGTGTGATTTAACCTGGTCTAGCTCGTATTTTATTTTAAACATCCCGGTAGTGGAATAGTACAACAATAAAACTTATATTACATTGAATTCTGACTGCAATGCTGAAAATATCGAATTCTATATTGTGAACTGCTCATAATCAGCTATGAAACAATTTGAAGATTATCATGTAAAAATTACTTTACCAGAATATGGTAAATTAGCTATTAAGGCACTTATTAGCTAATAATGTAATAAACACCAAAGTTAGCAAGTGGAAGCTCATTTTTAGGCGCAATTAAGGAATGATTCCACTTTAAGGTCGGCTTATATATAGAAACTGATCAGCCAATTAAATGGGTTAATACGGCCCTTTTCAGATGTTATATTACATTATATCGTTACATCATGGTGCCTGTCAGGTTCTGCCAGGTTTTAACAAGGGTTTCCGGAATTCCCGCCAGCCTCCATTCCGACAATGTCCTTGTACAGTAGGGTGGGGTGAAAAAATCAAAATTTCCAAAGCAATTTCCAATAGTGCGGAAAAGTTGTCACTGGACCTCGTTATTAAACGTGCAAAATATCTTTGAAATAGGTTAATATTTTCAGGTTCCGCAACGCGATTGAAGTTTCATAATTTCACGAAAAAAGTTGATTTTCCCCGCATGACTCCCGCTACTTATGCACAATAAGCATTATAATTGGCGTCTTTTAACCGATTAGAATTTTAAATCGTTGAATTATAAACTTCTTTCTTTCAAGAATTTCTAAAAGATCAGAGAACCGTGAGGATTGGTAGAATCGGATCCTTGGACTGGAAAGAAACTCTGAAGCTCCAGAAGAGAAAAAAAAGGAAGAGATCTGCAGTAAGTATGAAGCCTCCTGATGACTCGCGATCGCCGGCAGTGGAAGAAGGATGGAGTTTGGATGACCAAAATGAAGCTATAGACATTGAAGAGTCAGAAGATCAGCAACAGCAGCTTCCCGATTCCGACATGTCACCTTCCACATCCACATCCCAAATGCGAGTCAGCCTGACTGCAACGGCATTGGCTAGTAGCCGCTTTGGGGTTTCGGACCGAGCTACTGCTGCAATAGTAATAAGTGTGCTTCAGGACATGGGTCTAGTATCAGAGGAAGACAAACCACTTGTGATTGACAAGAGCAAAATAAGAAGAGAGAGAACTACCCGTTACTCAGTTCCGGAAGATCAACTGCGAACTACCTGACGTTCCTGTCGAAGATCTCAGCAGTGACCAGAAGTACCTGCTGGAAATTAGCCAGGCTTTGAACTCCGGGTTCTGCAGGGAAGATCTCGCAAGGCGCTTTCCTGGAAACCTCTGTCACGCACGGTTGCTGATGACCGCAAATCACATTCTTCGTTTCTACGTGGCCACCGAGGATCCGTCGCTGCAACTGCAGCAGCTGGTCAAGTTCATTCTGAAGTCGTACGTTCCATGTTGGTTTAACATCAAAATTCATCATTCCATCATGGACGGCACAAAGAACCTGTGGAAAGTCATCCAGAGCAGCAGATACTTGCCAAAGGAACTGCGAGACGCCATTGATCCTGTCATCGCTCGAAACGCTTTCTGCGCGCACCCAGAAACCTTCTTGTTGTCTATGCTGCAGGATGAAAGAGAAGACATTCGAGAATTAGCCGTGAGAAGGATCGCGAAGTGTAGACAAGAGGAGGAGGAGACCGTTCGGAGCTTCGTCACTCCCACACTCAACCTGGCTGCTACCGACTACATCGATATGATAGACTGAATTTCGTGCAGAGTTACATCTCCTCCTATTCTGGATGAAATCGACATAGAGTCAATGAAACTACAAGTCAGAAGCGGAGACTTCAGTGTTCAGCCGTTTCTTGCAACTTCCATGTCACACCCAGGCGGTGAAACGATGTGTGCAGGTAGTGACAGAAGCGTCTGAAAAAGTGTGTGGCTTCAACAACAGAGATGGTTTCATCAGAGCAAAACTGAAGTCCCGAAAGAAAATGCCAGTTTTTGAGACAAAAGCTGACTACAACGTGTAGACTGTAGAGTGTAGACTGAACTGAGCTATTAGTTAGGTTCTCCCCAAACGAGCTTGATGGGCCGAATGGCCTCCTCTCGTTTGTAAATTTCTTATGTTCTTATGTTCTAACTGTGATTGTAAGTACTCGCAATGTTTAGTTGGTTACTGTTGTTGCATACTGTTGTTCAGTGTTCACTGATCATCATGTTCATTGTTCAGTGTTCATAATAAGTTTGAGACAAAGTTGAATTATACACAAAGAGCATACAAGTTGCAGCATACAGAGAATTTTATTAGAAATGTGCAAACTTTAGCCGCGATGCAGAACCTTTCAATATTAACCAATATGAATAAAATTTTGTTGGCTTACTATACTGCTTAAGTAGTAACCTTTCCGCCCTATTGGAATAATTAACTCCCGAAAAAAAATGCTTTCAAACATGGGAGTCATGCGGGGAAAATCAACTTTTTTCGGGAAATTATGAAACTTCAATCGTGTTGCGGAACCTGAAAATATGAACCTATTTCAAAGATATTTTGCACGTTTAGTAACGAGGTCCAGTGACAACTTTTCCGCACTATTGCAAATTACTATTGGAAATTTTGATTTTTTCACCCCACCCTACTGTACATACTGGACTAGAAATAATAGCATTGACTGGATGAACGCAGCCCAGTTCTGTGGGCTTGTGGCTACATTATGACCTCCTACGCCACCATGCTGCCCACAGATATAGTATGAACACGTGCACTTATTGGGTTTGCTGTAGGGGGCAGTCTTGAGTAGGTTTTTTTTTCCCGAAAAAACTGAAAGTAAATGTTGCATTGTGTGTGCCATGTTACATTATACACTTTAGGTATTTTTTGTTCATTATCTTGAAATCAATAACAGTAAAGTATTAAAATCCCAAAGCTTAAGAATAATCAACAGCAAAAGACCCATTTTAAATGAACCATTCTTACAACACTTATAAAATTTTCTTCAAACCACATCTTTATTAAGCATAGAACATCATAAATAAAAAAGTGCATAGAAAAATTTAACAGGTTTAGAAATTTTGTATACAACTATATACAGACAAAGTTTCTTTATACAAGGTGATTAAACCTAGTTTCACTTAAGACTTTGTATTAAAATAAGTCTTCACTGGTGCACAAGTTTACTGACAGTACTAAGACTTTCCCCAGAATGCAAGATACACTGATTACGCATCCTCACTGCACTAAGATCAGTCGAGACAGATCGAGGAGACATTTGCAGCTATCTCCTACTGAGGTAGAGTCCCTGCAGCAGATGGAGAGCTCAGAACAGGCGCACACACCGGCTGGGAAACAGGAGAAAGCCGCCCCGAGGTTGGCCCCTCCCTACCTGCACGCTCATTGTGGCAGTTGTGCGTTCAACATTGAGAGAGAGAGGAAACCAGGATCCTATCACAGCAGAAAATGTCTCAAAAAAAAGAATAAAAGACCTATGTTCTAGATTACATTAATAACTCACCAAAAAACACACTAGCTGTAACATTTGTAAAAGGTGAATTACACAATGTCGTATTATGTATGAGTTAAAGAAAACTTGGGAATTACTAGGTATTGCTATACAAACCTAAACAGAAGTGGAAAACGTGAGGTGGATGCTTCCCCTGATTCTCCCACTGCTTAAGGGTATAACATACGAGCCCGCCCTCACCCCAGTGCCGAGCTCTAAGGGGGGAAATTCACATCTCATTGGTTTTTCAAATACTTGATTTTAAATGCAAGGTGCAGCCAGGCTTTAAGATACAAACAAGCAGTTTAAAACCTAAAATGAGAATTTGCTTCCGGACACTGAATTCAGAATTGAGCAAGTTGTTAAAAATGAAGCAGCTCAATGCTGGACCCTCAACGAGCACCCAAGGGACAGCATGGGCTCCGGGGGGTCAGGGCCGGGGCCAGTTGGACCCTCAACGAGCACCCAAGGGACGGCACGGGCTCCGGGGGGTCAGGGCCGGGGCCAGCTGGATCCTCAACGAGCACCCAAGGGACGGCACGGGCTCCGGGGGGTCAGGGCCGGGGCTAGCTGGACCCTCAACGAGCACCCAAGGGACGGCACGGGCTCCGGGGGGTCAGGGCCGGGGCCAGCTGGACCCTCAACGAGCACCCAAGGGACGGCACGGGCTCCGGGGGGTCAGGGTCGGGGCCAGCTGGACCCCCTTTTTGGGGACCGCGTGGCCTGGGTGCCTGCTCCATCCTTCCCTGCATTCGCTAGAGATTCAAGGTCAGTGCTTTCCTTAAATAAGTTGCTTTTTAAAACTTACTTCTCTGACATTAATTTCTTTATTGTTACTACTTTGATTAGGTAATCCTGAGCTCTTCCAGAAAAAATGCTGCACAATGTACATTTTTACAATGGCATTAGGCTTTTGAAATAATTCGACTTCGATAATGATGCCGGAGCCAGTAAAACAACACCATGGAGAGAAGGCACAGCTCAAAGGGAAGAGTGACAGAGCAGGCCTGTCACTCCCCTGTAAGCCAGCGGTCATCCACACCTTTCAGTCCTCTGAATGAAATCTAGCCAGACTAAAGCTCACACATCACAAGGGAAACTGGGGGTGGGGGGGACTCTTAACTGCCTACAGAATTAAAAATATGAGTATTAAGCATTGCAAAAAAGTGGTGGCAAGCTTTTATATATTTAAATTACACAATCCTACAAGCCCAAAATGTCCTAGTAACCACAGGATTTTAAGTATGTACTGCAGCTAATGATTGATCCCTTGCACCCCTGACAAACGTCTAATAAAAATTTAAATGGTGGGATAACATTATTGTGGAGGCCCAAGCATGGTGGAAGTCAAGCAATGAGCTTTTTGCCCAGTCTAGTGTTAAATAGCTAGTGCTATTTACCAAGATATAAGAGAACAGTCTGTCATGCAACAAAATAAAATATACTTCTGCTGTTGGCTGATTTTTTGCAGATGAACTTTGAGTTTATGTCCGAAAGAAAGAGCAGACAGAATGGAAGATGACAAACGGCAGGTGAAAAGTTACATGCCACAGAGTCCAGCTTACAGGGGCCGCAGTGCAGGGGGGGTATGTGTGCCTGGTCAAGCCGCCCACACCCTGGATGCGGAGACATTCTCCCCACCGTGTAGGCTAAACAGCTCAGGGGCTCTCATTCCGAATTTGAAACATCTATGGTGTGGCCCTGTTCTGCATATAGTCCTCTTTCGCCACCCTGTCCTCTCATTTCAGTGTAAAACCATTCAGTCCATCTGGGGCCTAATTGAGGAAATGTCTGCATCGCTTCGCACCACAGTTACAACGCAACTTGTTGCTCGCATCCTCGATGGGGAACTTGTAGTCGTAGGTGAGCTCCTCGCCACGGTAGATCTTGCGCAATGCAAAGATGACGATGTGCTTCTGGCCCTCCACGTTGATGACGCGCGAGTAGCAGTTAGGCTCACAGGCGTGGTTGATGAAGCGCGCCGCGTTGCCGTGCATGGTGGCGTCCACCACCTCAAAGTCATCCATGCGGAACATGTAACAGCCAATACCCTGAAGAGACCACAACAGTTTAGAGGGTTACAAGACAAAATAAAGGTCGTGTGTGGGTATGCTTATTTTTTTTAAAATTTTTACCAAGTACTAAGAAATAGGCATTTAACATCAATTCAAAGACAGTCACGCCCACTGCAAAAGCCGCAGCCAAACACACATCCTCTGCTGTGACGGCTCACCTTGCTCTCATAGTATTTCTCGCGCTTGTCTGTCAACACCGCGCGTATGACAGTGCCAGAGTACTCAATGACCATTTCTCCTGCATCGATGTTCCTCTTGCAGAACAAGCCTCTACCATGAATAGCAGATCTGATGGAGGGGGAAGAAAAAAAAGTTACACAAAGCAAGACACAACCGGCTATTTTTATGCTTCTCTCTAGCCAGGCTGTTACTACGCCATTATAGTGAGCCTGCCTGCTTGGCAAAGACAAGGAACTACTACGGTGCCTATAAACGGCATGTTAGAAGGCAGATGCTTTTATCCAGAATGACAGCTGGGTCACCTACTATCCCTGGAGCACCTGGGCTTAGTTAAAGGTCTTAGTTCATCACGCCTTGCGTATAACACAAAGCATCAACTATAGTACTGTACCCAGGTGTGACAGGCGATTCCCTGTATGTACTCATGCTCTTTAAAGCTCTTTCCAAGACACTCTTAGGATTTCACAGCACTGTTTGTCGGTGTCGCGTATTAGGACTGCAACGTGTGCACCTGTACACTCCGACAGCCTCCTTGGACGTCCTCTCCAAGTGCCGGAAGCGCATGGCCATGGGCAGCTCCAGGCTGGTGGCGCGTCTGCGCAAGCAGGGAGAGCAACATTCTGTCATGCTAGTGTAAATAATTCCTACAATAATAGGTATGGCAGACAGACAGACAGACGGACAGAGAGAGACACAGAGACAGACGGACGGACAGACAGACGGACAGAGAGAGACACAGAGACAGACGGACAGAGAGTCAGACAGAGAGACACAGAGACGGACAGAGAGACAGGGACAGACAGAGAGACGGACAGAGACAGACAGAGAGGCACAGAGGGACAGAGGGGGGACACAGACAGACACAGAGAGACAGACAGAGATGGACAGACAGACACAGAGGGACAGACAGAGATGGACAGACAGACACAGAGGGACAGACAGACAGAGACAGAGGGACAGACACAGAGAGACAGATACAGAGAGACAGAGGGACAGACAAAGGGGACAGAGAGACGGACAGAGACAGAGAGAGACGGAGGGACAGACAGACACAGACAGAGGGACAGAGACACACTGAGACACAGACAGAGGGACAGAGAGACGGACAGAGACAGACAGAGAGAGAGAGAGACAAATAGAGGGACAGACACAGAGAGACAGACAGACACAGAGAGAGAGACAGAAGGACAAGGGGGAGACACAGAGACAGACACAGAGAGACAGACACAGAGACAGAGAGACGGAGGGACAGACAGTGAATGAATGAATTAATGAATGATATCTTAAGGTGCCTTTCAGGACACTTGAGGTTTCCTCACACAAAAATTCAGACAATGACAACTTCAACAGAATCCAAAAACAGCCCATTCTGTATGTCTGCCCAAAGTGAGGAAGCCAGTCGCAGGTACTGAGAATAACGAGCTGCGATGGCAGATGTCGCCAGATGAAGATGTTAAAACAACCTGGTGGACTTGAGCAGGACATCATCCTCCTCCTCATCGTAGGGCCCGGGGTCTGGCAGCTGCCGGTGTTGGGAGGCCAGGAAGTTGAACATATCAAAAGTTGACTTTCTATAAGCAGAAAACAAAAAAGGTGAACAACCCATTTGTACTCTTGATTATAAAAATCAATCTTGTAATAGATCTTTGCATAAAAATTTGTTTTTTTGTTTTTCTGTTCCCAAAGGATACACCAAAATACCAGCCGAAGATGGTATCCCGAGAACACAGCCCAGTGGCTTACCGCAGGTAGACCTCGGAGCGGGCACAGCCTGTAGGGTTGATGGGAAGCTCCTCCTCCTGGTTCTCCTGCTTGTGGAAGCGGAAGTTGTGCTTTCGGCAGCGAGAGGCACCCTGGAGTTGCTCCAGCAGGAAGATGACGGCGTCGTGCACGACCCCGAGCATGCGAGCCCCGTTCCTGCCCATGAACGAGAGCTGCGGCAGCAGACAGCCTGCGCGGGCCTCCAGCACGCCCTCAATCACAGCCTTCCATGCCACTGCGGACACAGAGGCACATGTATTCATGGCCAGTAGCTACCAAATCACAACACCCCCCCGCCCAGAAAAGACGGTGCATCAAGAGCCGCAGGTTGAAAGTCGGGGTTTGTGGTCAGCGACCCTCCTGCAGAAAGGTCACACTCTTGCTTGTATGTCCGAGCAGCCGGTCTCTGATACATGTACGACGGTGACCGATGTCAGCCGGTCTCTGATACATGTACGACGGTGACCGATGTCAGCCGGTCTTAATACCTGGCAAAAACAGCCATGAATCCATGGCTCCAACCTGCCTTGTGTCAACAGTTCAGCTGAGCAGTGCGGCTTGTAATGCTAGGGGAATGATTTCTTGACTCACAATTAAGAGACCATGGAAACTCTAAATGTAGAGAGAGGAGGCAGGATTCCAGCCCAAAAGAGTCAGAAAGTAATGCTGCAAACTGAGCCATGGAGATCAGGTACAGTAAGGCTTTTCTTAAGAATGTAACCTTCTGCTGGAGTTGCCAGGCCCAATATTCGGTCCTGGCTTAAGTACCTCCTGCCACTGACCTTCAATGGTATCGGCCTCCACACTGAAGCCGTCTTCACTTGTGATCTGGAAGCGAAGGTGCGGCCTCTCATGGCTGTTGAGCTGTCGCTCTTCCGGGTCAGAGGTCGCTTCATCAGAACTGGATGCTGCACCTAGAGGAGAGGATGCCCGTTGTCAGCACACCCTGTACGATGCAGCACTGAGCTTTGCTGACATTAAGCACCTATTGTCTCCATTTAATGAACTGTTAGGGCCTGTGACAGTGAATCACATACACCCAAATGTACAATGTGTGTAACGGCTAAACAAAAGGGAATTAAAATATCTGCTCCTTTAAGATGATTTGTTTTATGAAAGAAATAATTTAAGTTCTAACGACATTAACTTGTGGCGATTGAAAAGAAAATCCTACAGTAAATAATATTTAAAGTTCTTTGGATGCATTTAAAACCAACTGTTTAGGTGTATATTATGAATCCTATTTTAAAAAAAAAAAACATTAAAATGGTCTAAAGAACAAGACATCATGAAAAGACTGGCTGAATAATTTCATTTTTTGGAGGACCTCATTTTTTCGCCTTGGTTTTTAATCTTCTTATGAAATTGCAATTAAATGACTACATTGGGATTAAAAAAATAAAACCCAGTGGCCACCACACAGACGATTTGCCGACTGGGGGAGGGGCCCGTAGGCCCTCCCAGCAGAATACTGCCATGTGGTTGGTTTAAGCCACCATAACTTGCATCGCCGGCCTCGCTTTCGGTTCCATCAGCGACACCATCCCACTGCGCCGTGCCAGATGGCCGGTTCGGCCTAAAGAAACGCTTCAGCGAGAGAGGAGGCCGAACAGAGCTGAAACCCACCAGAGTAACTGCCCCAGTCGATAGGGCCAGTGCGCCTGGAGCAGTCCAGGGATAAGGCTTTGGCTTGGCTGCTGTGGCTCCCCTGGGCCGAACTGGACGTATGATCACCGGGGTCAATTCTGCATCGTATACAGCAAACATATCAAAAATATGGTGCATCTCAAACCTCTCTCAGCCGTTACGTTAAGCTGCCAAAACCGGCGTACAACGAAGTGACTTTACACCCTACAGTGGACATTCCAGAGGTCACCATGTTATGTTACTGGTCCATAACAACATGCTTCATTCTACTACAGAAGCTGCAAGATGCTGCTCTAATCAAATGCAAATAGTAACTGAGAAACAGGAAGCCCGAGAATCAATTCCTGCAGGATCTCTATGCAAGTGCAACAAAAATTAACACTCACATTCAACATTATTGCAGGATTAATTTAGATTTTTCTGTTCACTGTGTTTATCTTAATTCTTAAATCCTTCAAGGAATTACAGAGCAAGCCACCATTCTCCCTTACTTCTTTGAGTCTACAAAAGGCATCCCTGAAACAGGAGGTAAAGGGTTAAACAAATCGCAAACACACCCACGTCCACTTCTGTGGTGCTCGAAGCCCATCCCAGGAACACAGGGATGTAGAGAAATGATTGCCACATCTGCTCACCTTTTCTCCTCCAAGCTGTCCTTCTCCGGCTTTGCACGATCCGGCAGGTTCCTCACACTCGGTGCTTTCATCCGAACTCCACTGGACCTGCAACGAAGGCAGCAACATTCCCACATGAAGCCGTGAGCCGCGCACATGGCAGGAGTGAGAATGCGATGCCCTTCCTTCAGCACGGCCTCACCTGCCGGCACCGCTGGCGCTTCCCACCTCCGGCACATTACTGTGCTCTAGCTTCAAGTCAGACTTTGGCTTCTTACTACCAACGCGGTCGGACAGAGAGGAGACCCGTTTGACGCGAGCGTGAGGACGCGGCACCATCACTGCAGGCTTCGACTCCTTGAAAAGGGCTGGTGGAAGCGCCACGGGGCCTAGCGCCTGAACCTTGCTTTGGACAGGATTAACGTGAAACTGAGAGGGACCAAGGATTCGAGCCGGGGAGGGATTATGGGTAACGGAGACACTGCCAGCGTGATCGGTGGATTCATGCCTGCCTGAGATAGTAGCCGTCAAGCTTCCTAGAGTTATTTCAGTTCTTTTTCTCCGTGGTTTCTTGTCTTTAGACACCAGGACTTCAGAGGACTGTGCCCTCGAGGCTCCAAGACTCCTATAAGCGATAATATGGCGGCTTGAGGGCGGGTTGGCCAAGCCTGGCTGTGAAATCTGACTAGTGCAGCCGCGTGATGGGGAGCTGACACTGGGCACCTGAAAAGTGGCATTTTCCGATTCCTTGAGAAAAATTTGACCAACACTATTGACAAGCAAAACTGGATTAGCATTAACGAGGCTCCTTCCCATGTGGATGGTGTGACCTGGCACTACCTGGGTAACCAGCTGAGGCCGTGGCTCTACCGCTGCCTTAGAGACACTGACATTAACAGGAATCGCAACCCCACCTGATATATCCTCCTGCACTGTTGCAGAGTTATACCCATTAATGACAACAGGCAATGAAATTTTGGTGCCCAGTCTTGCAAAAGAACTGGTAGTTATGGAGTGGGAAGGAGACAGAATGGTGACAGATGAGCCGATGTGAGACGGCGGCGCAGTCAATGACCCATAAGTGTTAAACTGCACTTTTAATGGCCTGGCCTGAGATGAGCAGGTGGTAGAAACGGAAGGCAGGCTTCTGCTGCAAGAGGGTTGGCTAGGCTGCTCTTGGGATTTCAGTGTGGACTGAAACACAGGCACAACTAACCCAGAAGATGAATCAAGTGCAATGTAGGGGCAAGATGTCAATTTGGAAGAGGGTGTGGGAATTGGTAATGGTGTGCTGGTGTTCATGAGCGCCGGACTGGGCCGTGGAGGCACAGTCTCAAGGCTGTGTTCTGTGCAACCTCTTCGTGTTGAGCCTGTTAAGGCATCAACCCCCAAGTTTGATGAGAGGGAGACGACAGCACTGTTGTCAGCAGACACAAAAGGCCCAGTGCTAGGATCCAAGACAATATTACCATGTACTTCTGTGAATTGCCTGCCATTTGAAATCTTGTCACATACACTTTCCAGGCCAGCAGCAAGCCCAGGGTTCACCCCTGGCTCATTCACAGACGATGTCTCCTGCACCACAGAACTCTTCGTAATGCTCTCAGTAAGCGTTTGTTCTTTCTGTAATATCAGATCAGCGGCAGCATAAACCTCATCACTGTTATCTACAGACAACTGTTGTGGTGAAGGACGATAACCAGAGCTACATTCAGTCAAAATAACAGCCTCTGTAACTGAATTTTGAGTTCCGACTGCAGGCAGTGAAATGGAGCCATCCCTTCCGATGGGCTCATCTTTTCCAAAGGTCATAGTATGGAGGTCCAAGGGCACAACTTCCTCACAAACAATAGTAGCGGCGCTTGCAGGAGCGGAGTTTTCTCTGCTCTTCTGCTTGTTCTGTGAAATAACTGCAGACGGTTGTGTGGGAAGCCGTGTCTGTGTTTCCTTTGTACTCTTTAAGCTTTGATTTTCATCATTACTTGAGTCGCTTTCGGTTCCATCATCAGCACCATCCAACTGTGGTATAGATGCAGAAGAAGGGAATGCAACATCTGGATCCCTGGAAGATGCGTACGTGATCTCGGTGCGCTGGAAATTAACATATGTCTGCAGATCTTCATCACACAAGGCGCTCTCACCCTGCAGTCTGGCAGAGGTCACAGGGAGGGGCGAAACCTTGACCGCTGCTGGGCTTTCTTTAGCAGTGTTTTCACCATCCTGAGCTGAGCACCACCCTGAGCTGAGCTGCCCTTCCCTATCCACCGCAAGGTGACCCTCACATTGCAGCACATCATCCAAGTCTAAATTAGCACTAAACAGTGAGGCTGCAGGCATGTCAGATTCAAAGGGCAGCTGTGAGATGTTTTCATGAGCCAAAGCACTGCTCCCTGGGGATAACAAGGTCCTGTTTGCTTCTGTAATGTCCCCTCTCTCTGGTGAAGTTAGGAAGCCATGAGGACCTGCTGAAGTATCTAGCTCACCCATTTTCTGGGGACATGAGAGATAAGAGCGACCAGTGCTGGATGACGAGAGAATACCTGGACGTGGACGTTGGGGAAGAAGCACAGAAGGTGCTTGCGCAACTTCACCGACAAGACTATGAGGTGAGGCCCCTCTATCGGAACACTGAAAAGAGGTCAGCTTGCTCTGAGCTTCATCAAGAGAAGCACTAGCACTAATCTTGGAGGGCAAGCCGCCCTCCGTGCGGAATCCCGAGGAAGAGGACTCGAACCGGCTTTGTGCGCCGCGGGAGAGACTGCAATGGCGACGCATCCGGCGTGCTTCCTCCAGATCGCTGACGGCCAGCACATGGTGGATCTTTGATGAGGAGTTCCCTGAAGGTCGAAAATGTTAAAATTACTTACGACCACACAGACTGTTACACTGGCCATCTGCCGTAGCTTTAAGCAAGACATGCAGGAAAAGCACTTTAATAAAGACAATAGTTTAAAGAACAGGGCACTGTGATGAGGTACCTGGGAAGGGTAAGGGTCGGGGCGTCCCCCCCGCTGGCCTCCTGCTCTGGGGATACGCTGGGGGTTTGTTCTGAGCCCCCGCTTTCGGCTGAGTGGCTGGGCTGTCAGCAGGCGAGTCGGTCATTGTGGGAAATTTCGCTTCAGATGAAGCTTCAGATTCTGGGGGGAAAAGAACGGATGAACTTAACATGAAATTGTAGAAATTTTATTACCCCTATACAAAAAAAATAAATAAATACTACAGGAGGAGACTATAAATGTTGGAGATTATAAATGTTGGAGACTATGCGGGAACCAGGATGCCAATCATTGGCACATATTCTGGGATTGCTCACTTATAAGAGATTTTTGGTTGAAGATACATAAAATTCTGGAAGACATCTTTTCGACGAAAATACCATTCCAATTTTCTGCTTTCATTTTAGGGAATGTCAGCTCCCTATCAGTACACTTTAATAGATACTTATTTAATATACTGACATCTGCTGAAGAGAAAAATATTACAAAACACTGGCTACTTCCAGATCCCCACACATTAACAGACTGGATAGATATTGTCAATGAAATATATATAATGGAAAAGGTTACCTTCAGTTCGTCTACAAACAAAAAACTTTATTAAACTATGGTCTAATTGGGATCCATATCTACGAAACTTACAAAGACATCCAACAGAACTAACGATCTGATTTAGGACTCAATTTCTCTAAAAATAAAGAAAAGAATTGTTTAACTATAATCTATACGACATAAAAGACAGGAATTTTCTCCCTGCACATTCCCTACTCCCTTTTTTCCTCTCCAAATTTCCTTTCCCCTTCTTCCATGTATATCCATTCATGTAAAATAGTTCAAAAATCCCACAGGACGCAATAGATAAGCGAAACAGAACAATTCTTATTGTACACTACTATATGGCGAAAAACCTTGATTATCATTGGTGTATTGTCCTGTTTAAAGAATAATAAAAAAATAAACAGTTGACAATAATAATAATAAACAATAATAATAAACAGGAAACTCCAATGCAGCGGTGCACCTCTCAAATGCAACGCTGCACCTCTCAAATGCAGCGGTGCACCTCACAAATGCAGCGTTGCATCTTTGGCTGAGATTCCTCTCATTTCTGTCTTAACCGACATACTGGGGTAGCTTCACAGAGAGCTTATAGCTGTATACTTATTTTAAAAAAAAAAAATACAAAAAAAAATTGTACACTGGCATTCATCTGCAATGCGACTACCTATGAGTGAAGATCTTAAATCTCCAAAATATGGAAGCAGCAAAGCTTACAGGACTTTAAGCTTACTAACCAATTACTCATTTGACTGCAAAGCAGTGCTCTCATTTAAAGCCATTGTTAAGCAGAACCAGCACTAAAATATGTAGAGACGCTGAAAAGAAGTCACAGGATTATGTGATATTACAATGAAGCATGCGCCATGGGGCCTAACCTGGAGGGTGACTGGGACTGTGCGCGATGGTCTGATTGTCTCCTTGGTCGCTAGTGTCCTCCACGAGTTTCTCCGGCAGAGGAGGCCGCACCTCTTTGACGGTGAAGGTGTATCTACATCGACGGCGAGGATCCACTGTGCTCCAGTACCAACGAGAGCATCTAGTGGATAAGAAGGGTTACAGGAAAGGGGGGGGAATGTTTCTGCCTGGCAAATGAACAAAGCTTTTTGTATAATACAGATAAAATTTAGCATGTGTTCTTTAGACTCAGACTAAAACATGCAGCCTGTCGCGCGTCATCTGCTTCGGCACAAGATGCACAGTTGCGATGGAAAAAAAGCAAAACAATCAGAAAAATACACATTAAACTTATGCTTGAATTAATACATTAATTTACTAGACTGAAAATGTGAGAATTACAGAACATTCGTAAAACATAATTTAAACTAAATTTCATTCAAAACATTTTCAATGGGAAAATTATTTAAATTATCAAATACCGTTGCACCCCTAAAGGCAGTCCATAGACGACAAAGGTGAGAGATGCAAACAAAGAAAATACTTACTGATAACCAACTGGAAAGAGTTTTCCCTGACTTGCAGATACTTCAGTCAACACTCCCAGTTTCTGAATAGTTAAAGAACCTGCAAGCAGAGCGACCAAGAAGAAGCACAAACAGCAAGAATGACACAACCCTCATGCAGGTCTCAGGTCCATCGGTACATTCTAGCACAAAACAATGCCTTAATTTTTTATATAAATATGTGATAACTCACCAATCATCATATTAATACATCCTGGCTCCAAACCAGTAAGGAATTTTCTGCGGAGACTGATTCCCTCAAAATCCACAAAGACCCGACGAAGAACTTCAAATCCGTCCTCAGTAACCATCTACCCATTAAGACAAGGAGGAACTACTCATGATTACAGTGAAGGAGAGCAGGTGCCAACACAGACAGGCAGGGAGACAGACAGACCGAGAGGGAGACCAAGAGGGAAGCAGGCAGGGAGACATAGACAGACAGAAACAGAGACTGAGAGGGAGACAGGCAGGGAGACAGAGACAGACAGACCGAGAGGGAAGCAGGCAGGGAGACAGAGACAGACAGAAACAGAGAGACAGACTGAGAGGGAGACAGGCAGAGAGACAGGCACGAAGAGACCGACAGAGAGAGAGAGACAGACAGAGAGAGGGAGAGAGAGAGAGACAGGGAAAAAGATTACCTTGTCACTAATGAGGTCCCGATGTTTGTAGCAGAACACCTTCTTGTCATCCTGGAAGACGCAGTTGTGCGCACGTGCACACATGAAGTGGTAATTACTCTGACACGACGTCAGACAGCAGCCCACTGTGGCCCCTGTCTGGTGACAGCCCTCACATCTCTGAAGACATCAACAGGAGAAAAGTCAGGAAGAATGTGACATGGAGCACACATGGATAAACTGGAGGCGACCTGGCAGTCCATTCAGTCGTACCATAAGGCGCCCCCTGGTGACTGCGCTGTGCACATGCATCAGTGAGCCATCATCTTCAAAGACCTCCGCAGACCACAGCGAGCAATTAACATGCGCCCACTCATTCTGGCCCAGATACAACAACCTTCCTGCATCCTGCAGAAACACAAACAGAAGACTCGATCTGCCGCCCTGCCTTCCAGTTTGAACCAGTGCTTAATGCTTCAGTGCACAGAATTCATGAAGCATAAAGTAGGTATTTAAGGAACAGGTTTCTTAGAAAACGGCAACACTGCGCATTCATACATTCGATGCACAGTACTGCGCAGAACAGACCTCCCACTGTGAGCACTCACGTTGGGCTTGGCGTCCCCGTATTTCTGACACAAGGCACACTGTCTCTCATCTTCCTTGGACCAGTCATCATCAACACTGGATGAGATATTTTCCATTTTTCCTGGCGGGGAAAGAAGTGATCATTAAAATAACTGACCCAGGGGAATCTGCTGGGGATTGCCGGTTTAAAGAAGTAATTCCAGTGATTTCAACAGGGGTGACGTCAAACCTTGGAATCTGCAGCCAGACCCGTTAAGATCTCTGGGGTCGCTGGTGGCACCAGCTTGGGTCTCGAGACCCCCCCTAGCCCTGCCTGAGCCATGGCCGTCCCTCACTCGCCACTGAGCATAAACATGTTCAGAAGAGGGGGGTGGGATGGCATAAGGCAGCATGCCGCTGTGGGGGAAGCAGAGAGAAAGAAAAATGTGAAAAGAGTGAAAGTGAAAAATGTACAGATCCTGAACAGCACATAACATACATGTGTAAGGTTCTATTAGCCAGAAAGCAGACTGCACAGATACGAGCTGTTCACACAACCTCATTTTTGTATTATAATCAATTTACAGCTGATAAAGGTGACTATTCCAGGCTTTGCCAATTAATGCATGTAGTTAACCCTCTGGGGACGAGGGCATCGTCAGCGATGCCGCGTCTCTTTCTCGTGTATTTCAGTTCATAACTCGCTGAAATCTTATTGTAGAAACATAAAAAAAATGCTGACTAAATCCGTAATCTGTCTTTTCAAAACGTCCATTGTCGGAAGTATTAAAGTTTTTAAAATTAGGTCAAATAGGCGAAAAAGTAAACCATGTCACCTTTCTCTGTTTTACCTGCATCGGGGGCGTGTAGTACCGCCTTCACATGAAGATCGCTATTCACATTCTAAATAGCCGCATTTCCGCATATTCAAATCGCATTCGCATGGTAATTTGATGAACAATGCATCGGTGAAACGCGATCCAGATACATCCCCATCAGCACCATAAAAGGGGGGGGGGGTGTGGCCAGGTGTGAATGGATCATGCTTACACATAAGAGCTCCTAAATATTCAATGGGAGGAGACCAGAAATAGTGACATGAGTTAGCTTTTACTTATTTATTTATCCAACTGAATGATGCAACTACACCATTTAGTCATCTTCATGTAGCCAAGACTTTGGTGATCAGATATCTGGCATCAAAACAAACTGCCACCATTGCTTACTATGTACTTTTATCATGTTTCTGCAAGTGCTCCAAACTGCATTTTGCAATGTCTATACTTTGATGTCAAATTACAAACTTAGTACATTAAAAAGTACATTAAAATTAAGATGAGTGTAATGCCAAAAGAAATATATTAGAAATAATTTATTTGCCATGAATTAAGTTTATGACATTGAATGAAATGTGTGACCATGCCCCAGTCAGTGAAAGTGTGTTCCCTACCCCTAGTCCCCAGAGGGTTAAATGTCAGCACTAACCAGGTGACTCCAGCACTGTACAAACCCATTAATTACATTAAAATGTTTCCAAGGACATACCCTAATTAAGCAACACCTTGAAAATTTTAATGGACACAAAAATCTACCTACATCTCTGGGTTGAATTTGGAAAAGCAGCTGTAGACTTGTGAAAATATCACTGTAAAGCTATATAACATACTTCAAAACTTCTTTAGAGCGAGGATCCCATTCTTTAGCATCCTGGCTACTGAACCACGGAAATTCCTCTTCCATGAGCTGCGGAAAAAGTAGACAAAACCATTAAAACCTTAAAGACAGAAGGTCAAACATCGCTAACCCCAAGGAATGCTGGGAGAAAAAAAATCCCCTAATTCATTAAAGATAAGTCAGATGTAACACTCTTTGAGGGTTAGCGGTAATGTAGGTCAGATGTAACACTCTTTGAGGGTTAGCGGTAATGTAGGTCAGATGTAACACTCTTTGAGGGTTAGCGGTAATGTAGGTCAGATGTAACACTCT
>JAODLD010000052.1:16770978-16795112 GCA_026781065.1 Mormyrops boulengeri | reverse complement strand
CAACGCACCGCTGCAAGTCCTCTGCTATCCGAGCATCATCCATACAACGCACCGCTGCAAGTCCTCTGCTATCCGAGCATCATCCATACAACGCACCGCTGCAAGTCCTCTGCTATCCGAGCACAAGTTACGTGAAGGCTGTGCCCATGACTGCACCAGCTGCCCCAAAGGACTGGGCCTGGGTATGCACTGCCCACAGGTTACAGAAATGCTAAACACCCCAATAATTAACACACAGACTAACTTGATGACAGAAGCTCATTGGGTAAAACCCGATTCCATTTTACCAGCACCGCCTCTCAGGGCACCTGCCTACAGACAGGTCATCTGGTGACAAGTGACAACGGCAGCAGTAACGTTTAGCACCAGTAAGTCACTATATTTACTACTTCATTTCAAAATGGGGGCTCTGGTGGCAGGGGCCATCAGGAGGATTACTTCACTCTGCTTCTCTGTCTGATTCAACCAATCAGAATGAATAAGGTGACTTATGGCCATGATGAATTCTGCCCACGTTACATTTACATTGGGCTAAGGTGAGCCAACCACAGGGCACAGGCTATGCAAGTTTCAGAATAACAGTTATTCCATTCCAGTATCAATACATCACTTATTGTAATTTACTTTTTGACAACAGCTTTCTGAACATCACTATGCAAATTTGAAAATATTCTCTCACAAGCACAAATATACAGCATCAAAATGAACTGCAGAACACTACTGCAAATAGTCAGAGTGCCCCCCCCCCCACCTCACCAGCTTCTAAGCACTTACCCAAGCCTTTTTCCATTTGCTGGGGTTCGGGTAATTTGGGCCCAGACAGGAAGGATGATAGCAATTCTGACACCTTTCACACTCTATTAGGGCCTACAAAATACAAGTCATTCTGAGATGCAGGGCATGAGGAGAGAACATGGCCGCGGTTCAGCTCCACGCAAACGGAGCACCTCTACCTTGCAGTGCTTGTTTCGGCGGCCGCACACATGGCAGAATTTGCATCGCCGGCAGCACCACTTGTCTTTGTTCTCCACTAGAGGGCGCTCCTCTGGCTCCAGACAGAACCAGTGGAAGGGTTCACAGCACACCTGACAAAACAACATCTAAAGACGACACAATCATTTAAAACATGTATTTACACATATCTGGTGTTTAAAAAAATGTCCTAGATTACCTAACTCAGTGCTCAACATCAATTAACAGTGCGCTAAACTCAAATCAATACTGCAGTGTCCTTTAACAGTTAACCCCAAAATGGACAATTTTTATACTTTTAGCTACAGTACTATGGGGTCTGGTTAAAAAACAATTTTAAAGTAAGCAACCAATCTACCTGTTATCTATGTATGGAAATGTATGGAGATCTTGCAAGACTTAATCTATTACATGACTAAATCAAAAAATTAGTTCATATGTTGGATACGTCGGGACTGTTGGCTGACTGCAGTTAGGGCTCTGAAGCCGCTAGAAACGCTATCAAACTCCTTCATTTCAATGTAAATCTATCAGAAGCGCAAAGCACAGAACCATTCGGTGCAGCTGCACTGCAGCGATACAATCGCATATTACATTAAATACAAAGTTCTTTGGATGGTCTTTGTGCCAATAAGCAAGTATGCTAACATTTTCCAAGATGTTCCGTCAAGGCCAAATGTTAATGTTAGTAGACGATAGACTCAAACATAGCTGAAATCAAGTACCAAACTGTAGAACAAACTGATGTTTACAGTGTTAATATTAAAACCGATTTGATATCCGTTCACCCTGTTGCCATCAGGCAGACAACGGAGAACCATCCAGGCTCGCACCTCAAGAATGAGGAGCAGCTTCTACCCACGAGCTGTTCCCCTGCTGAAGTAGCAATGATCAGTCCTGCGTGCTGTACTGCCCGCATCTCACTGCCATGTCACTGCGTCTTCAGCACTGCTGTCATGCTCTCAGACCTGTTGTTACTGCTTGCTCACCTCAGGGTCATGCCTCTTTGCACATTAATCCACACCAAGCCCACTATTTCCAAAATGCCCCTTCCACATCAGGCACTGCACTTGGCACTGCCCCTGGTCAGTGGCCTCGCGCCTGTGACGCCCAGCACAGCGGTACCTGGTGCTGGCCTTTGCTGGCACAGAGCAGGCAGAGGATCGGTGGGATAACGGGGACAGACGTGAGGACGCTGAGTCCCCCCAGGAGCCAGACGTTCTGGATGCTGCAGTCCTCCTGTAGGCCAACGCACAGTGAGTCAGGGCAGTGTTTTCACATCAATCTATGTTTCTATCTTTCTACAGCAATCTATGTGTATCTACAGGAAATCGCAGTTAAATGCTGCATTCTGCTATTTTTCTTTAAACCTTTTCCGTTCAAAATTAACTTGTACGACAAACTGACGTAAAGTGAAACAACCTAAAGACTGAAGGGGAACAAAACAGTTGTCATACTTCAGACATTAGCATGTTGAGAATACTGAGCTGGTTTAAAAAAAATAAAAGAAATTAATTATGAGTACAACAATCTACACTTAAGAAAACAATATTATACATGTTAAAACAACCAGACAGGAGTAGCTTTCTACATCCTCAATCCTTCAGTGGTCACATTCTGCACACATTTCAGGCTTGCAGTTCTTGCATGACTTTAAAAAGGACCGAAGCTGTTCTGCAGGCAGAGGATGGACCTGCCCCTCGGTGTTAAGGTACTGTTAGGCGCCCAGAGATAGGATACCGAGTGAGAAAACAAGCCGGTTTCAGAGGAAGGGACCTACCTTAAAGTCGACACAGATCTTGTGTGCGGATTCACGGGGCTCTTGCTCCCGTTGGGAAAACCCGTTAGCCAGGGCAGCAAGAACACTGGCTGGCATCTGCTCTAACGGACCCTGCGGATAAGGTGCAGCAACAGCGGTGAAGGCACCGAGTGCCTGCCTCTTCTCGCAAGATCGCCACACCAGTCAGTCAAACTACAGAAAAACTGATACCAGGGGTATTTAGCCGTTATAAACGGACGATTCCAGCTTGTTTAGGTTTCAGGTTTGTTTTGTACTTATTAGCAAATGCAAAGAAACCTGGATATGGAGCTGTATCTGTGGAATCCCCACACGTCTCGTTTTGGGTACGGAGGATTAAAACTTTAATGAACCCTTCGGAAATTCTGCTGTCGTTGTGCTCAAGCAAATGTGAGTGAGAAGTGAGGAGGTGATGATGTAAATAGGTAACAGGGGTCTCACCCGCTCCATCCTGCGGCGCCCCACTGGCCCCCGTGAGGGGCAGGGCCGGCGCTGACGAGCGCAGTCTCCATCTGGAGCATCATGGCGTGGTGTGCCCTCTGACAGAAACAGGAGACAAAAATCACAAAGCAAGCTCAGACTTCCCCGAAGCACTACTTTCTACAATGACTGGGAAATAGGCAAACCTGCTTCGCCCAGCAGGTGCACAGCACATGACGGCCCCTCCTGTTTTCATACCTTGAGTGCGTGAGGACAGAGCCCTCCGTTTGCTGGGGGAGACATACAAGGGCCGTCCCATGAGCTCCAGCTCTGAGTCGGAGTCGGAGGGCAGCAGGTCGCAGTAGGAGCGCGGCTTCACGCCGCGCAGAGGCTGCCTCCTTACGGAGGCACTCTGGCTGTCAGCAGGAGGCGCTAGTGCAGCTCCTCTCTTTCTTTCACCCTCCTTCCCCTCTTCCTCAGCCTCTTCCTCACTAGACAGGCACGCATTGACTGTTGACCATGGGCGCTTTATCTGCTCTGTAGTAAAAGACACTGGAGTGATTCTTTGCGCTTCCGTCAGAGGAGTGCCGGTGCCGACGTGCTGACGGACGGTAATGTGGGACGCACATACCCTTGTAGAGTTTGTATCCAAGCCGCTGGGCTTTGCGGGCTTCGATCCGAGCACATCGCTTATACCTAAGACAGACCTCGGTCAGTTTTCATGGATATCAGTAACTGTATTATTACTTTTCTGTATTTTTAATTATATCCTTTAACGTAACTCTTTTTAGCTGGTTGTTTCTGCTGTGTTGACCATATTATTTGTGCACTCCGGCTGTCATTGTCAGCCTTCTTGGGCAGGTCTCGCTCATAAAGAGATTGTAAACATCAACAAGACCAGCTTCATTAAATAAAGGTTTTTTTTAATTATTTTCTGGTCCCAAAACCTCTAAGATCACTGCTCCAAACCAGGAGTCATTTTTAAATTGTATTTTTATATTGTATAAATTCATACATCAGTCACTCAATTTCCACAATTTCCTCGTCATTCGTTTGATGCTTACCATGTGACCAAAAAAGCACACCACCTTGATTCCTATTCCATAGACATCACATAGCACAGTCCAATAAGATCGTTCTTCGTAATGTTGTTAATAAAGCATTTCTTACTAGCATCAGAGTGCCAAGCGTGTATCACTGGCTCCACGTGTCGCACGGGTGACCGCACACTTACACACAGCACTGCCGCTTTGTGTTGGGTCCCCCGAATTTGGGCTTGTCCAGACAGTTCATGCACCTGCCGCAGTCATCCTCATGGAGGCAGCCTTTGCACTTCCCACACCGGCGAGAGCGGTTCCCCGAGGGCCCATAGTCGCGGCCGAATCGCCCTGACGCTCCCCTGCTGGGCTTCCGCACTTTGGAGACTTTGCAGTCCTGCAGGACGGGGCTTTCCGGCTCCGAGGGCGAGCCCAGCTCTGGAACAGGGGGAGGTTACAGCTAAGTACACTGGGCTTGGAAAAACTGCACTGTACCGTCAGCAACAGATGAATTCTTCACGTAGAAAAATTGTTACTGGATCTGGTGTTGAACCGCTGCATTACTAAGGCTTAGACCTCCTTATGAGAGCCTGCAGGAGGCCTCTCACCTTCAGCTGCAGTAAAGGGCGTGATCCCGTCCCGTTCGTGAAGCGGCAGGGCGCTGAGCCTTGGCACGTCGTCAGGCACCAGGGCGCGAGGCTGTCCCAGTGCCACAGCGGCATCGCGGCACACGTGCTTGATCCGCGGCCCCCCCGGAGCCCGAGACTTCAGGACAAAAGCGCGTGATGATAGATTAATGACTAAAAGGGAAGAGTCCTTTAAAGTATTACAACAAGCAAGTAGGGGGTATAGAGATAATCGTTTTATTTTCCAGTAAATACAACATACATAACACAAAATATTAAGGAGCACCAAAGTACAAATACAGGAATTAAACATCCAACCATGTGTGACATGGCCCCACTAACTCAGCCAGCTACTGGCCCCCGCGTGTGCAGACGCGCACTTCTCCATACCTCAGTAGAAAGCTCTGTGTGTGAGGTTTTCATCTCTCCTCTCTTCACATCTTCTGACTCCTTGTCGCAGTTTCCGACACTCGCAGACTGGGACTGGAGCTGCTGAGATACCAAAGCAGACTCAGCACCTGTAATCTTGCTCATGAAAATATTACCAATTCATGAAGAATGCAGAGGGTGCAAATCCCTACAGCAAACATTTCTGTAAATGACTTATGACAGAAAATGCTTTGGGAGTCAC
This sequence comes from Mormyrops boulengeri, assembly GCA_026781065.1. NCBI lineage: Eukaryota > Metazoa > Chordata > Actinopteri > Osteoglossiformes > Mormyridae > Mormyrops > Mormyrops boulengeri. The sequence goes on along the minus strand of JAODLD010000052.1, from coordinate 16,789,628 downwards.
CATACTAGGATGAAAAGTAACTGTATTTCGACCCAAGACTAAACAAGTATCTTTCAAACTTTGCAAGAAGAACTGACTGTACCAATAGGATAACTGCCCTGTGAATATGGCTGCGAGAGGCTTGAAACACAGCAGGGAGGGAGGAATCAGCTAGATGTCAGTCTCAGACACTTAAGAGGGACGAATGTAAAATCTACTTTAAAAATCTACAATTTTACATTGCTGCAAGCTTTTGGATACACTGTTAGATTCTTATATATAAGCAGAGGGTGGGTAAAATGCGATACGTCAAAAATAAATACTGTATACTAGTAAAACTGAAATATCACAGTGATTTTCTGTTAACTGTTAAGAAAAACTGAAATCACTTTAATAAAACGAAATTTTTAAAAACTGTTTGTCTTAACTGCTGAGCCCGATCCAACAGCGAGTATTAATGCTCATCACCTGCGAGGATTTCAGCTGCTTCTGCTGGTCGATCTTCATAAGCTGGACCTTTGCTTTTCTCAGTAAATGCAGCATCTTCTTGTTGGCTCCAGTGAGACAAGACCTGTGTGAAGAGCTCTTCTTCTTCACCTGCTCAGCTTTCGAACTCTGATGTATTTCCGGGTCCTCAGAAACACTCAGTGGATTATATTCCCCTAAATGGAGAAGATTTCCATGTCACCCCGACGAGCAAACAAATAAAACCTCAAGCAACCAAGAGAACAAATGCAGAGAAACTTAAGCCCACATAAGCATTAGAAGCAAAATGCTTACCCTTCACACTCTGCCATGTGGAATATTCGTTTACATTCGTGTCATCGTGTTCCAGTGCCGCTTCATATTCCAGCCAGGACGACTTGCAGTGGGCACCACGCAGGTGCACGGCTACTCTCCGCACAACGCCTGGGGAATTCACATCCTCCATTTTCAGCTTGGCTTTCTTTGTTTTGAGTGAGGAGGATTCTTTCAGACTGAAATCCTGCACATCTGCTTCATTTTGTTCCACCAGCTCAGAATCCAGCCTGCATGTTTTGTAAAACGGTTCCTTCACCTTTTTCTGACCCTGGAATAGCTTCTTTCGCTTTTCAGGGACTTTTAAATGCGTCACACCTTTACTGGAAGCAGTATCTTTTGCAACACTAGGATTTGGGCCCTGAAATGCATCTTCAGAGAAGGAGGATGTTCTACTGTCCTGACCTTTCAGCTGATTTAAGGAATACATCTCCGCAGTCGATTCTTCCAAGTCAAGCCACGTGAAATTTGGCTCCCGCAGCACAGACCTCCGCTTTCGTGGCAGGCTGCTTGGGGCTGGGTCAGAAGGTCTTGGGTCACAGTCAGAACCTATCATTTGGGAAACTTCAGCATCTTCAGACTCAAACAAGGATTCCTTTAAAAAATCCTCCTGCTGAGACAGGTCAGGAAGTAAGTCCTCGGCAGCAGAAGTGCCAAGTGCGCCGGATGGGGCTTGCAGAAAGGGAGGGGCTTTTTTTGGATAAATCCTGGGGGGCAGTACAGACATGTCCTCATCATCCATAAACCTCTTTGGTGTCTTGATCACTCGAGAGGACCGCGCACTAACCACAGGCATGATGAAGTGCCGAGTGCTCTTCAGACATCCACCTTGCTGGGCCTCTCTGGACACCATCTGCGGGTCCTGCCCCATCTGCTCTTTTGCTCCCTCTTCAGTCGTATCTTCAGTTGCATCCAGATCCACAGTGGTAAACGTAACTTGTCTGCGTCTGTTGCGTTTTACCTTTTGGCTGGAATTTTCCATCGAAGCTTTGTTAAAACCCAGCTTCCTTCGATACCCAAATACCGACTTGCGTCGCTTCTGTTTGACGGGCTTTCCCACAGTATGAGTTTTTGCTGGCTCAGTTAACGCTGACTCCAATGCAAGAATTCCTCTTTCTCCCGCAGCTGGAATCTCTGAATCTATCCGAGGTTCAGTCTCTGCAACAGAAGATGCATATTCGACAGAATCTGTCGGCGTCGATATTTCACTCTTAATTTCTGGTAAGGGGTTTTTATCATCTGAAAGTTCACCAGTTTTCTCATCAGGTTCAGGCGATTCTTTTATCAGACCTTGAGGACATGATAAATGTACAGCGTCTTCACAAACCGCATTTTCCTTCTGCTTTAGTTTTCTTTGCGTCCGCCTCTTATGCCCAGGTTTTCTTCGTAGAGAAGAGAGATTTCTTTTAGCTAGTTTAGGAGCAGCTTTAGGAAGATGCGGACAAGCGACTTCAGAGAAAGTTGACCAATCCTGTGGGTCTTCACTGATATTTTTCATCACGAGATCTTTATCCACTAAAGCTGTGCCTACCTGCTGGATCAGAAGCGATGGCTGTAAAGTTTGCTTGTCCGATGAAGAAACCACTTTGAGCTTTAGTGGCGAAACAACAACTTTTCCTACTACAAAATCTCCCTCAGAACACGCCTCCATCATCTCCTCCATTTCAAGCCCAATGGAGTCTGTACCAGTATCTTCTGGGACCAGTGTAATCCCCCTTTGTGAGAGGCCAAGAGCGGCATCTTTATGAGCAGTTTGCTCTGCATGTATCACTACATCTTCGCTTTTCTCCTCTTCTTCCTTCCGCCCAGCCTTACCACTGTTCCTAGATTCTTGCACCCTCACTGCTTTCTTCTTGCCCTTCATTAATGTCAGAGTCCATATAAATTTGCTTTGCTTCTTCCGTGAAAATCCCTTTAAACTACTACTCCTCAGGCTGGGTTTAACTGGACTTGAGAAAAGTGCTTTAGAACTTCTCACCCTCTTTAGTTTCAGGCCAGGAACTGATGTGTCTGGATTCACGGCGGAGGACATACTCGCCGCTCCTTGCGTAGTACGAGTTTCAGGGGTCTGTTTAGTCTGCCTCGTACTTCCTTGATTTCGCTTCCCTGTTCTGATGACCAATTCGGAACCTTCAGCATCTTTAGAAGATGATTCTTCCTTCCTTTCTTCTTCCGCACCTTCTAGGGCTTCTGTTAAATGCTGATTGAGTTCCAGGTCTAGGGCAGACCGATTACATTGTGTCTGCTTGTCTGGACCGACATCTACGGTGTTCAGCTTCTTAGTTTTCCCAGCTTTGTTTTTAATTTTGGATACAGTGCATTTGTTTTTTGGTACGAATTCACATCTCGGTAGAGAGATTTTACATTTCTGGTCTACAAACTCCGCTTTGGCCCCTCTCCTGCCGCTATTAAATTTAGTTCCCTTACTTGTTGATCCACTGCCCAGCTTAGTTTTTGGGGACACTAGTTTAACACGATCTCTCTCTTTTGACGGCTTGCTTCCCCCAGCATTTCCATTTTTTGTTATAACTACGTTGCCCACGACCTGGTCCTCGCACCTTTTCGTGCGTTTCTGACCGTGGCTAACATCCTTCTTACGGGACTTCATTGCAGCCAGCTTCAGAGTAATCTTGGATGTTGACTGTCCTCTTTGCAAACCCTGAGCAGACCGAACTCCAAGCCTCATCCCTTTGATCTTTGTCTGTTTAGGGTTATTACTTTTTGTTGAGTTCCTGCGGTTGTTCCGAGGCTTAGTTGTTAAAGAAACCTGCTTTGTCTCCTGTGATGGCTTTGATCCCTTTTTGGGAGCCCGCGACTCGGTGCTGGTTTCTAAGTCTGGTGCCGGAGGAGGCTTCTGTTGTGTTCGCTTGAAGACTTTTTTTTTCGGAGAATGGCCTGAAATAGGGAAAGGGTGGGGCGGACAAAGTGAGACCATTACTCAGTTAAATTTTACTGCATGTTTGTTTCGATAAAAACACACGATATTCCGGTTTCACTAACAATTGCAATACTAGATCTGACACAGCTGGAAATGAAACGGCAGCAGCGGTACGACGCTTCAACTTACAGTACCGCCCAAAACTTCAGCCACTCGTACCAAATTGGTACTGATCATACTGTTGCGGTCTTTTCTAAAATTTAAAAATGGCCAGGTAGCAGGAGATAAAGCAGCAAGAATGGTTCAAAGCCAGCCACAGGAACAACTTTATCAATGGACACCGCTTTCAGACCAAACAACAAAATCTACCCAAAAAATATGGTCAGAATGCAGAACACATATCAAATTATGTCCGTGCCACAGATTTAGATGTGATTCAGATAACTTTTATTACCCCACGGGAAATTGCTTAATTGGTTTTCCATCTGTGTAAAAACACTTTTGGTGCAATTTTGTTTTTTTAAAAAGGTAGCACTTATTTATCCAAAATGTGAATACCAGCCAGGCCCAGTATAAAACATACTTATCCAATCTTTCAGTCTTATGTTCACCTGTGTGCAGCTGAAAGCTAGACCGCCATTTCATCAAACTCTATCTGGCATTAGTTCAAGTGCGAGGAAAAACCTTGTCGTTCACCACTCATTGATGGCATCTGTGCAGTATTTGTGTGAACACCAGTCTTAAGATAAATTGTTATAGCTTCTTATACATTGAAAGATATGAGCAAAGTGTGCGTATTTGCTGGGACCAAAATTTCCAATAAATGTGTGTGTCCTGGATGTGGAGGTTTCTTCATTACTTACTTATAGAAAAACGATGACCTGAGCGTAGTGGACTTGGGATGTTTTCAGTCTCGGTTTCGAACCCCTTAAAATCTTCTCCCTGAAGAAATAAAAACATACAAGCATTAAGAACACAGAACAATACAGCATATATTAGGGCTGCACAATGAATCATTTTTAAATCACTATATCAATTCATACCCCTATACAATCCCATTTTTACATGACACTTCTGCCATGTCTGTATTAGAAGGGAAATTGGCTGTATCAAACCAAGCGCTCACTTTTTCTCCATAAGCTGTATCAATAAATGACAGGACTGCGACAAACTGTATACAGGAAGAGGTGGCAGATATCAAAAAAAATATAATGTCCATCAAAGGTAAAAGAAATGCTATGAAAACAAGAAGAAAATTATTCAGACTCAAGAAGACCTTTCCTGTGATGACAAGGAAGAGCAAAGAAATTTTTCCGACCCCGGTTCGCTCATACCGAGTAAGGTAGGTATTGTAATTAAGAGAAGATAAGGTTTATGTTTAGTATTTCTTGTAGTTGGAAATGAAGTTGCTTGTTAAAAACCTGGAGCATGTCCTTCCTGTTCTGCAAAAGTTTGACAGTCCCATTTCAGTAATGATCATATTGTTTGTTCAGTCTTGATAAGCATAATATGGAATAAGAATTGAATGAATGAATAGTCATAAGAGAAAATTACAATCAATTTGAGGTTAAAAAATTGTGATTCACATTTAAACCAGAATCATGCAGCCTTAACATATACACAAAAAATACAAAATAGCTCCATACGGTCATGTGATCTGTCCGACATGAACACTGGCCTTTTCTCACTCTCCTTTATCAGCACTGCTTTGTGTTTTACTTTGGCCAGCAGTGCAGCTATTAGCTTTAGCTGTTAATTAGTTTGCTGAACTGGAATTACACATTCAAACACTAAACCAAAATTCAGAATAGCATTTTAATAGCTTCTTATAATCAGCTTATACAGAAGCACCAAACGTTCATCACTCTGCAGCACGTTAAAAATATATGCAATTATGACGACCACAACAAATGCGATAATCGTGAGAAGGTCAAAACTGAAACTGTTCCCATTCTTGTACTGGATAATAGAACAATCACTATTAAAAGGCACAGCAGAAGAAAGTGAGCTGCTTCCATAATGTTCCAGCAAGGAATCTACATATAACCATGAATTCACCAAATTCACCAAATTCAGACTTAACACCATGGCAGCAACCAGGATTTATTCATGCTGAGCAAACGGACAGCAAAAACGTTAAAACATCATAAACATGTAGAAATTGTTAGTCAAAATCTACATAAGGTGTTTAATATATAAAGCCTCTTGCCTGACTTTTCTAAAAACCTCAAAGAGCCAGGAACCAATAAATACGTTATAGGTGACTAACAGAAAGGCGATACAATGCTAAAATGCATCGACGTCAATATTTTTAATCAACGTGTCAATTTTTTATTATTATTATTTTTATGAAATTCCATTTTTGACTCCTAAAACACTTCAGTTCATTATAACCAATGTATTCCTTCAATATCACTACATAATTATGTATGTAGTTCAGATTACCACAAAACAGAAAGGTGGTTTGTATTAGTGTTGCATGGGATACCGTACTGAAAAGGTACCGCTATACTGTATTTTTGAAAGCTGTTCAGTATTATATTTCTTTAGTACTGGTACTAATTATACAATTACAGGCATTGGTAATACTATATATACTGCTAACGCTACCCGTTGAATGAGAACCATGGACGTAATGCATCCAGACCATTGCCGAAACTCAATTACCTTGTGACAGAATAGTATGCATCATACTATATAGCATATAGTGCCAGCAAAAAAGGTGTGACGCTACTAAAATGTCAACTAGTTAAATATATCTCTAGCTTCAAGTCAGTGAGTTATGCAAAGGATCTTATAAAATAGTAAGATCTTCCAGCAAACAGACCACATTAACATCAAACTAGTATCTGTACCTACAGGTTATGCTACGCTGTTTTTTCAAGCAGTTAAATAATCATGCACGATGCACCGCGCAGGAGGTTTCCCTTATACGTTTAGTGAACAGATGAATGGAAGACAGCAGAAGAAACTTCTGTAACCTTTATGGGTGCTTATCTCATCTGTTCGCTTTTACGGTGGAGAGTAATGGTGAGTTTGATCACAGCAGAAACACGTTACAGCTTTGCATGCAGCCATTTTATTTTATTTGTCAGCATGGCGTCCTCTCAAAATCCGTATAATGAATCGCATCCATACTGATCCCCCTCTCCCCCCTAAGCCCCCAATACTCTCCTCACACACAGAGCTCTGCCCCTCTGACATGCAATACTAAGGCGGAGGTGCACAACAATCAGAGGTGCATATACCCTTTATGAATTTATTTGAATGTATGGATGATGGTCTTGTCCTTGTCTGTTGCCAGACGCCACCCCTGTGTGTCTGTGGAGCTTCCATATTCAACTTGTGTGTGTGTGTGTGTGTGTGTGTGTGTGTGTGTGTGTGTGTGTGGCTTTTCACCACATCTTCTGATTTCCTTCCATTATACAAAAACTTGCAACTTAAGTGAACTGCAGTGCCTAAATTGACCATGTGACTTTGTGTGCACCCTGCAGTGGTTGGATAGTTCCTGCCTTATGTCAATGGCAATTTTTATATAATATCATATTATATTTAAACAATCACCTGATGAATCATCAGATTAGTCCGTAGATTACTCAACTATTGAAATAATTGTGACAAAAATAAAAGTGACAGCCCTATTATCCCCTGCACTTTGTACACTCTCCTTACACATGCATTTAACACAGGTGTGAGGTCAACGAATAAGCCTGCTTGTTCGTTACCAGGCACACCGCAATGACCTGAGAGCCAAAAGAATCGATTCAGAGTACAGTTGGCTACATACATAACACAGCTTTGAAAAGTGACTTTTGCTGAAAGCTGATACAACAAAATGAATCTATGCAGTGCATTTTTGTGATCTCTCCATTTCATCGCAATCAAACCCCGGGCAATTAAACACACAGCAACACTAGGCACATAAAGTCATGTGCAGTCATGTCTGACATTGCACAAAACTGAGTGGAGTAACTGAGGTCCTCATGGTTCTCACATTAAATCAAAGATTGCAGCCAATGAAACCCTGACAGCCACCACTGCTGGTACACATGTTGTGAACAATGTGCTATATGCTCTGCTATACTTAGGGGTGGAAAATTAACTATATACCCAAATAGAGCTTAATATCTACCAACAGAGTCTGTGAAATAAGTTGGTGTTGCTGACACAAAGCAGTGCTGATAAAACACTTGCATCTGATCATTATTGTCTCCATGGAACACAAAATATTTCCACGCAGCGGAAGATGAATGTCTTTTCACGACCAGTTCCTGCACACTTTTCCCCTCTTATTTTTGTATCTCACAAACGTGCCACAAAATCTGAGTGAGTCCAACAGCAAGGATAAGAATGATTTTGAATGTCTCAGAGACCACATGCAAGAGGCTATTTTTTTAACACATACTAGGTAATGTTATCAAAGAACCATCATTAAAATTGCAAAGCTTGCAAATTTGGTTTTCTGTAACAGAGTAAAAATGTTTTAGCACAACTTACTGACATTTTGAATCCAGCAGACGATCGCAGTTCATTCGGTGTGAAAATTACTCGATTATCGATATAATCAATATTGACAGCCCTAAAAAAGTATGACAAACACACAAGCCTACGAAAACAGAGGTATACATTCTGAATACGCTACTTTAAAAATACAAAACGAGAGAGTACTATGTATACAGACGCTCCTCTACTTACGAACTTTCAGACATACGAACGAAGAGGACTAAGTCCAAATTGTGTTCGTTGGGCTCCCGTTTCCTGTGCGCAGCATCAATTTTTTTTTCTGTGCGCCAATTCCGCCTTAGTATGACTTCTGGCCGCTACTCCCGCCGCGCGTAGCATACGTACTCCCAGCATACTAGTTCTTTGTACTTGCGTATACCCTTAAAATGATGTTGAATAAGGACTTACGAACATTTCAAGTTACGAACGGCCGTTCGGAACGTATCTCATTCGCAAGTAGAGGAGCGTCTTTATACATTTCTTAATTGAAGTTATTTGGACAAACTAAAGTCACTGGGCATTTTGGCTGTGCATAAGCTCCTAATATATAGGATATGAATTTCACACTAGGGTGCTCGATTAAATTTAGAAAATGTACATATTTGTCAGTGCCAAGCAGACATCAATTTCTCATTCCTCAATGATGGCCATCAAGAGTGCACTTCTGAAAACTGAGCAGATGACCTTTAAGAGACACACCCCATGCACATTACTGGAGCGATATTTCTCAGCTGTGCAGAATTTTGCTGCCTGACTGTGACAAAGTGATTTATTCCTTCGATATAAAATGACAGCACCTTAAGTTCTGGCGAGATAAGAGGCACAACCCACAAGAGGAGAACAGAGAACTGCATTTAATACAACTGAGGTACTAGTTCTGCATGAATGAGTGTTCCAAAATTAGTCTTCCTATAAATCTTAAGCAGATACAGAAATCCACAACTTTCTTGGTTAATGAAAAATAATATACAGCTATATACGGGGTTGGCTGCTAAATAATCAGTAATCCCAGTCATTCTTTTATGATTCAATGGTTCCCAGCTGAACAAGACTTTAGGACAAACATTGCAATCTTCTAAATAAAATGTACCATACTACATGTGTTAGATCAGCTTTGTCATTTGAGTCCCATCGTGGAAACTCTCCTGAGAGACCACATCACTATGAATTCAATAGGAAACGCTAGCTGGATTAATCAATGAGCAAAAGTGTAATCCAAGAAGGCTATTATTGTATCACTGAAAAAAATGACTGCATATAATATACAGGTCATTCCATTTTGATTCACGCCTGTGCATCACCATTGTTTGATTTGGATGAAAACTGGCAAACGAATTACACATAAATTACATATTACTCATAAATGTTTTGTTTACTGTATTCTCTTTTTTAATTACCCTTTGAAATATGGCCCCCTGTCAGCTCCTTTCGGGCTGAATGGAAGAAAAAAATTATCTCAAGTACCCCAAAGTTCCGCGGAAATATGATATGTGATTATGCCTTGCAGCGTAAGCAGACGGCAGCTCTCAGAATTAGTAAGTAAATAACAAATCCGTGGTCAGTTACAGCCATACACCTTCCGACGTGTTTACAGTCGATACCGGCGGACGGCGAGCGGGAGGCCGCACTAGCTGCTGACGTCAGAGTTTAGCAACACAGCATATGTTTCTGAATTAGCTGCTAAGCTGCAGGCATCTTCCGCGAAACTGCCTGTCAGACATCTCACCCGTTTGATTCAGTGCCCTTTCTAAAAAGAAATACGGAACCGTGCCCATTCAATAAACACAGCGTCGTATTTAATACGTCCACCCAATCGAGCGTCCTATACTCAGCTAGAATGTTTCTAGGTTAAACTGGCACTTGACCCGCCGAAATGCTCTGCCATTACATTTCTGTTGGCCATTTTTAAATTCATGAAAAGCATCCCGCCTGTTCATTTATTTTCGTCCGTACAAAGTCGTCCTCAAAACTGCCGTGTATGACACGTAATCGTTTAGCGACTTACCTCCTCACTTCCACTTGAGCTGTAACCCGCCGCTCCCTGACGTTTGTGGTTCTCCGCTATACCGAGTAAACGCAAGAGCGACGGATCCTCGCTGAGACTCAGCCCAGAGATGGAGGGCCGCGGGCCTCCGGCAGCTGCCTCTCCGTCTGTGACTCGCAGGCGACCGAGCTGCGAGCGTCTGTCCAACCGAAGTCGGCTGCGAGACGTCCACGGCCGACCTGGGAAGCGACCTCGGGCCGTGGTCGTACAGGCTGGTCCTCCCGCTGACGCCCCGGCAGCTAATCCGCAACCCGCCGCCGCCATTGTTAGCTAACTTCACCACAACAACGACAGGTCCTAGGGTGCCGCGAGAAGGAAAGGCGCGAGAGGGGGAGGTGAGCGCAATGCACGCCGGGAAAGCGAGTCTTTCGCGTCGCAGTCCGCAGACTTAGACCTGAGTGGGTGGAACTGAAGCGTTTCCGCTGTCGCCGTCGGTGTGTGATCTCTGAAAAAGTAATTGACCTTTCCGATTCTGTGCTATTCTCCTGTTGCTTTTGTTACTACTACTGTTAAAACTTATTTGCCTGGAATTGTCATACAAAATGAATCGCAATATAGAATTAACCATAGTGGTGGTGTAAGTTAATGTGCAGTCAGAACTTTACAGTAACCCGATAAAGAACGCAGATCTTTAATTGTAAAATTTTCGGATTTGCTGGTTGATACACAGTGACTGTGTTTTTGATTTTCATATAACAAAGTGGAAAAAAGTGAATGTCAATGAATTTGATGTAAACGTGGCATACAAAACGAAGGATTGCTTGGCCCACAGATAATTAATATTCGTGATCTATTACGAGACATGGACATTTAGTAGGTGGTAGTGATGCGCGGGTCGACCCGCGGGTGCGGGCGGTTTTAGGGCAAACATTTTTAAAATATCGTGGGTGCGGGCGGGTCAAAAAGTTACAAAACGCATTTCATTATCGATCAAAACGTGTTGTAAACGGGGTTCGAATTACCGCGAGGATCTCCTAGTTCCACTCGCAATCACAGTCAGGGAAATAAAGCTATCCGTAGCTTTAGTTTACACGCCAAAACCTCTCCTTGACCTCCGAGGAAGACATGGCTAACTTAATCAGAGAAAGGTTAAGAAACATCAGATGTTACAGTTTTGACAACAAGTGTGTTTTGCATGCATGCGCACTTGTGTGTGTTTGTGTGTGTGTGCGCGATGTCTTTCGTGCAATTTTCCGAAATCCTTCAATAAATAACGACGTAAAAATCGATCTTTCGGTTTCTTTGTTGTTTGGTACACAGTTAATCTTGCATAAAATCATCATCTTCAACGCGAATCTAGCACAAATCTGTGTCATCTATGGGTTACAGTGTCACAGGTGACACTTCATTGGTAGGTTCCAAGGCAATACAGGCTCACTGGTGTTTTTTTTCCTCGGGTCGGGTATTGGGTCATTATCCACGCGTATTTTTGCGGGTTGGGCGGGTCGGTTTGGGGCGGGTGTTAAAAAAAGCCGACCCGCGCAACACTAGTAGGTGGTGCAGTGTGGCGGCACTGTTACCTCACTCCTCTTGGACCAGAGTCTCCACCACGGCTCCATGTGTGTGGAGTTTGCATTTTCTCCCCCTGTCGTCATGGGGTTTCCTCGGGATACTCCGGTTTCCCCCCACAGTCCAAAGACATGCTGAGGTTAACGGAAGTTACCAAATTGCCATCATAAAGCACAGGGCAGGGGGGCACCCTAGACGGGATGCCAGTCAGTCACAGGACACACGCATGCACTAGGAGGAAACCTTAGCAGATAGGGATATTAATATATGCTGCTCATTAAGGCAGACATTTGAATAGCAGGACCACGAATAACATGGTATAAGTGTATTTATATTTACGGCTCTTGGTGTAAAGTAGTAGAAAATATCCGTTCTTAGAACTCAGAGCCATATAACCATTTGGATTCCAGTTTAATTCCTTGGTTGCTGACCAACTATCCAGTACAGTACTATGAGTAACAAAAACTGTAACAGTATAAAGTTAAAGGGAATAACTCCAATTTGTAATTGTAAGAGGGAGGCGTAGAGCATTGGCGACACTCATTTACAGGCGCAGTGTCACATACACTGATGGAGGACGAGGGAATCATAACCATTCGGTTTGCATGAAATATTGGTTAAGAGCTTGGATGCATCCAGAGGCAGATTAGCACGATCGGAGTCCCTGCGCTATATGAGGTGATGGAGTTTCAGTGGTGCAGTTAGTGACTTTGGGGCGGGGTTAGCAGGTAGTCGTTCAAGCTCCCCTAGATGAATCCCAAATCGGGAATTGTGACCAGAGATATTTGCGATTCTGGCCGTTTCAAACGTGCATTGACAGAATTGAGCTGTAGGTGTCACTGTTGCACAGTAAAGATATATTCCTTCCTTTCCAACATGACTTTGATTACTGCTGATGAAATTCACAATTTAATCAGTCCTCCGATTGTGTATCTGTGACTGAATATAGTCACCAAAAGAAAGGGAAAGCAAAGACTGAGATTAGATTCCTGTGTTTTGTGGACTAGTACCCCAGATAAATGCCAACCCTTGTCACACAGTCTTGTGACAGTCTGATCTTCCAACCTGTGGGTACAACTGGGGAACAACACCACCACTCTTACTTGTACCACAGTGAGTGTGTCTTGTGGAAGAGACGTGATTTTACTGTCGTGTTCTTTCCTGTATCACTATATGCAGCATGAAACCACCAGCATTTTTAGGCTGCAAAGAATCTTCCTGAAATGCATTCCAGTGTGAACACTGCCACATGTGCAAGTAAAAGAGCTTTTCTGTTCATACGTGTCTGTGAATGTGCTTTCATTGTAGAGGCACATACACGCAAATTGCACATACAGATTCATGGTTATGTGTCATAAATGTTTGCAGATCTGCTTGTGTGTGCACACATGCATGCGTGTCTGTGTGTACACACATGCATGCGTCTTTGTGTGTACACACATGCATGCGTGTCTTTGTGCTTCTGTGTACACACACATGCATGCGTGTCTTTGTGTGCACACATGCATATGTGTCTGTGTTTCTGTGAACATGCCTACATTTGAGCTTTTCAGAGTGTTGTCGCAACAGCGTCACTCAGGAAGAGATGTTTTCAGGCAGTTCATTAAACCTCTTTAAGCCATCTTCCATATTCAGAAATGCAAATTGAGTCACAGTCTGACTTTTAAGACTTTCAAGTGGGATTTAATTAGAAGCCAAGTCTCCTGTTTTTAATGAGAAAGTGGGTGGAGAGAGGGAAGCGGGGAGAGTGAGAGAGGAGAAGGTTTCTGAAGATGACTGAGATTAAGGAGGCAAACTGGGCTATGACTGGGAAACTCATTCTCCATGTGTACATCTGTCCAGGCTTCCACACCCAGCCCATCTCTTAGTGTTCCCACCTAGCAACCAGACCCCAGCTCCATTTTTAGTTGCTATGAGTGCTCAGTACCAGACTCACCAAGTAAGCTGTTCTTGTCTGGTTTGTCGCCGTTATTAACATTGGCTGCCTAACATCCCGGAGCCTCTAGTAAATGATTTCAGCTGGAAGTTTGAGCTCTGGGAACATTCCCTGGGAAAAAGCGTCTACTGCACATTATTCATGGCCATACTGTGACCAGAAAAGATGTCAACATGCACAACGAGAGACAGAGCAAGAGACAAGGAGCGAGAAGGAAAGAAAATGAGAAGTAGAGAGAAGCAGAGAGAAGGAATGAGAAGGAGAGAAAAAGAGAAGAAGAAGAGAGAAGGATAGGGAAGGACCTAGATGGAAAGAAAGAAGGAGCAAAAAGGAGTGAGAAGGAGAAGGAAGGAAAGAATGAGTGAGAAGGAAAGGGAAAGAGTGAGATGGAAAGAAAAGGAGAGAAGAAGCAAGAAGGATAGAGGAGTGAGAAAGGGGAAATGAGCAAGAAGGAGAGAAAATGACAGAAGGAACGAGACAGTGAAAAGAAGAGAAAAGGAGAGAAGGAATGAGATGTGAGGGAAGGGGAGAGAAGGAGAGGGAAAGACAGAGACAGTGAGAAGGAGCAAGAAGGAGAGAAAAAGAGAGACAATTGAGCGAGAAAGCAAGAAGGAGTGAGAAGGAAGGAGAAGGAGAGAAAATGATAGGAGAGAGAAGGAAAGAAAACGAGAGAAGGAACGAAGAAGTGAGAAGGAGAGAGGAGGACAGAGGAGTGAGAAGGGGAGAAAGAACAAGAAGGAGGGAAAAGGAGCGAGGCGCCCCTCGACTTCCCTGCCTGCACCAGGGCCGCGATTTGGCATCTCGCGTGGCGCCCGTCGACTTCCCTGCCTGCACCAGGGCCGCGATTTGGCGTCTGGCGTGGCGCCCCTCGACTTCCCTGCCTGCACCAGGGCCGCGATTTGGCGTCTCGCGTGGCGCCCCTTGACTTCCTGCCTGCACCAGGGCCGCGATTTGGTGTCTAGCAGCTTTCGGAGCCCCTGGCAGCAATCGCTCATTTCACGCATCTGTTTTTAGCATTGGAATCATGAACTGAAATGATCCCGCCCGCGTCTCCACCAGCAGTTTCCAGGGCTCTTTCCCAGCTCCCTCCTTAAGAAATAATTAAATAATGAGCAGAGTTCCTGAGCTCAGCACAGAGCCAGCGGGCCACCGAACACGCCTCTCCCATCTCCGCCACCACCACAGATGGTCTTTTTGTTTCTTTTGTTATTTCATGTTTTAATTAGTATTTGTGCACAACTGTCGAATTGCAGTCTTTGTGAGCTGAACTGTTACATGCAGATGTGCCAACCATGCTACCAAAGAAATCTAGGCATGACAGAGATGAAGGGAGAAAGAAAACACGAAACCCAGTGACAGAAGGGGCCTTTAATCAGTGGCCATTCTTGCATGAGGATGAGGAAGGACTGGAGCATGATGGAATTAGCAGGGCATGTGCAAATATGGGATACAAGCACTAAGCAGGTTTCCATGTAGGGCAGGGGATCATTTAGGCTTCACCTGCATTGATCTAGAGCAGAGTTTCCCAATCCGGTCCTCAGGCTCCCAAAGACAGTGCAGATTTTTTGCTCCCTACTGGGAGCTGGAACGGAGCAAAAATGTGGACAGTCTGCGGGTCCCGGAGGACCCGACTGGGAAACACTGATCTAGAGATTCTTCTACAGTTTGGGACTAAAGACAGACAGAGTGGTAGCAGTACTGGGCAGGAGTGAGGACTAAGCAGGGAGCAGAAAGTGAGAGGGGACGTTTTTACACAAGGGGGGTGGCACTAAACAAGATGGTGCAGGACAGCTTCTCTGTGGCTGGACCTAACCCGGCGGGTGCTGCGCGCTCGGCCAGCGGGTGGAGCCGTGGGATCGCCGGGTGCTGCGCGCTCGGCCAGCGGGTGGAGCCGTGGGGTCGCCGGGTGCTGCGCGCTCGGCCAGCAGGTGGAGCCTTGCAAAGAACAAATTTTACACAGGAGAGGCTGCAGAACCAGGAAACGACCCTTTGGACTCCCCTGATATGAGAAGCAGAAGAAAAGTGGCGTAAAGGCTGTTGGGGGATTAGATTCCATGTAGCCTTCATGGATAAAGCAGCTGTCGTTACTGACACTGCGCAGAATATGCTTATGCTCATGAAGTTAACCAGTTGCAGCCTGAATGTGCACAACACCTCTCGATACATGTGCAGGTGTGTGTGTGTGGGTGGGTGTGAGATCACACCAAGGTAATCTGACTGTGCCACGTACCTAAAAATACCCCAAGAGCACATGGACCATGCCATCCTGCATAGGGCAGGACCAGCAAGTAGCCGGACCCCGACTCGTACTGAACCACCCACATGGCTGTGGGCTGTGCTTCCACGGGAAGCCTTAGCTGGCAGCCAATCATCTGGCTGCTTTGCCTTGGGTGTCCTCTGTCCAGAGCAGCTGTGACTCACAGCCTTAAGCCTATAGAAGACGGAGCTGCTGAGCCATGGGCTAGAGGTGTCCTGGACAGTGTCTGCATGCACCTGTGATGTGTCTAAGTGCTGCAGCCTCGCAGGTCCACAGGTCACTGTCGCTCCTAATTAAAACTCCAGAGGACGCTCTGAGGCAGCTGCCTCTCCGCCAATGAGGCGTTCAGCCAGAATGAGGCCAAACGCTTTGGGAATTAATCAGCTCCATGCAAGATGAGTGTCTGTAGGAGATACAGTCATTTCATCTTGTTAAACGTATGTGGGCATTGTGATGCAAAGCTAAAAAATAAAACTTTAAATCAAGGTCCCTGTTTGTGTAATTTTTAAGAAATATAACAGCAGTATGTCTGGTTTTTATACCGCTGCTGTTTATGAGTTTGGCACAGTGACCGTTTAAGCCCATCAAGTCTAGAAGTCCTGAGGGGTCACTCCTCGTCTGCCAGGGATTGCTGGGGCCGAGGGACCAGGTAAGTAGCTAGCAAGCCAACAAATTCACACGCTAGCTAGCTAGCAAAGAAACACACATGCTATCTAGCAAGTAATCAAGCACACACTAGCTAGCAAGCAAGCAAGCACACACACCTTAGCTAGCAAGCAAGCAAACACACACCTTAGCTAGCAAGCAAGCAAGCACACACAGAAATAAAAATCACAACTTGCAATAATCATGACTAAGCTGGTGTGTTCACTAACACAGAGAAACAAGCAGCCAGTGTTACTGCCAGATTTCACTCTTGGCTCAAAAATAATTATGACTTGAACTCAAAAAGGCTTGTTTTAACTGCAGGGGTGCTGGCAGATGCCCCAGGAATCCCAGCCACTTCAAACAAATGGCTACAGTTAGACAGAAAGCGCTGTTAAAAAAAGAATTAAAAGGCGAGTGAGAAAACGGCACAAAGAAGGAAAACTCATGCATAACTTCAAACGCTGCGTCTTCAAAGCTGCGTTTCATTAACACTCGGCTCTGCTGGTTTGCGACATCAAAACCCTTATATGGCTTTCAGGGGTGGGCGGGGCCTGAGAATGTTTGGGGGCGGTGCTCATAAAGATGTCCCCCTGGCAGTTGCCCCAGTCCTGCCTTATGCCATTACATTGATAAGCAAAGTACCCAGAATCCTCTCTGAAGGCAGATGCCATATGCAGCTAATGGATGCGAGGTTACCAGCGCACACACAAGGATGCACATTTGGATAAATACAATGGAAGATTCTTTCTGAGCCTCATGTGTGGTTCCTCATGGTCACGCCAATAGATCAACCCAGCTGAGGTTTTTACCCACGCGGACGTCCACATATGCAGACCAAAACCACGTAGCTATTTACAGTACAGCTGCTCTCTGATTACACGGTACAATACTGTAATCCCCCAGCAAAATACTGTATCCCCCAGGAAATGGTAGGTAAGCCAGGGTCCAGCAACAACACCATGGCAAGGAGAGATGGCCAGACATTTCCAGCATTTTCTTTGAGTTCTGCACCCCAAACAGGGACACGAGTTTGAGGTGCCACTAGGGGGCAGAAGCTTTACAGAGAGCAGCAAACAGAATGGACAAAGGAGACAGTCAAGGAATATGACTCACTTGGGGATTCATGTATGAGGTATAAATGGTGACACTGTCATTTTTATATATATAAAGGATACATTTAATATTAACAATGAATGATACTCTGTCTTCTAACCACAAAGACATTTATGAAGAAGTACAAGGCATGAGCTGGCAGGCAAGCGAGCAGGAGCTGAAGTCTGATAATCGATGATAAGCAGCGGGGACCTTCGGGGTGGACACAGGGACGGATGGACGGATGGATGGATGGATACACAAATGGACGAGATTCCTGAAGAACTCAGGAATGTCAGCACACCCAGTTCTCAGGGAAAGCCTGGCCTATTCTATCCCATTCAGCCTGACGTTTAACAGCTAAATCCTTACAATCAGGGCAGGCTCTGTGGATACAAACTCGGTGCCTTTGACCGGGAGGTTGCCGGTTTGAATCTCAGGGTTGGCAGAGTGATGTGACTGTCAGGGCCTAGAACAGCACCTTTAACCCCAACACCACACGGACAGGCAGGCCCTGCTCTCACACTTAGACGTCACTTTGGACGAAAGCATCTGCTAAATAAAAGCATCATGTAATTCTGCCTTGACCTGCACCCTTTCGTAAATGCTGACTTTGTCCATGGCTTTAGGAGTCAGAATGGAGAAAGGAACAGAAAGAATTATTATTTTCCTGGTCACCGTGCAGCCGGCTCTCTCCTGCTTCTTAACCTGTAGGGGCTACAGTTGACCAGGAGGGGGAGCTGATGGGAGGCACTATGAGATCATCTGAGGAGAGTCCCTCCCCCTGGAAAGTCGAGGAGGACCAGGCGAGGCAGCGGACCTCCGCCAAGCGAGCAGCCCTGGGAATGGAGGCACAAGCCCTGCCAGACAGGAGCCCTACCAGAGAGGAGCCCCCCCCCCCCCCCGGCCGCAGGCGGCGGGCAGGGGGAGAGTGACCAGGGGGAAGACGGGACCGGGGCGTAGCACGCAAAGCCGGGGGGGGGGGGGGGCCGCCCCCGGCCCGGGA
>JAODLD010000052.1:16747334-16757764 GCA_026781065.1 Mormyrops boulengeri | reverse complement strand
GTGGCTATCCAAGGACAGGGCTAAACAGACTACTCACATCCAGACAGAATTAAATAGTAGTGATTACACTGAGCTTCTAATAAAACTCAGATGGTCACGTCTTCCACCTCTCCCCATGCATAAAAATTTGTCAAATTTCTATAATTAATACTTTAATTTTTTAGAATTGTTATCAAGTTTGCAGTTACCTCTGTTAGCTAGGACAGGGCTTCGACACATTTTTTACCATTCGACATGAGTATGTAAATATGCCCAGTCCGTCAGGAGCTCCAGCTCCAACGTGTCCCAAAAGAAGAGAAGAGAAGAGAGATGGATTCTTGGCTGCAAAAAAACTTTTGAAAATGAGGAATTCTGGGCCAAAATGACACGGCCCTGACTTGAACCTCAGCCAGAGCGACTGTCCTGTAAGACGAGCAAACTCCTTGAGTCACTGGGGAGACATTAATGACCTTCTTGACAGGACTAAAAGCGAGTGGCAGTTTGGGGAGCCAACGTAGCTTCTCCACGACAGCCTCAAGTCTAAGGTCACGAAATAAATCAGGAACAAAATAAAACAATGTAGCTCATAAGCAAGGTTCCAATAAATGGTACACAAAATAAATTAGTAGAGAGTGACAGGCAAATTACCTAGATGTTATTGGTGCTTTCTATCTAAAAAGTGTCAAAAACACATGGGCCCAGGACAGGGCACCATGCCCAAAAACAGCCCTCCAGGTTGATAATGCGTGGGGAACCACCATAATGGGCATCTATAAAGACCCCGGGGTATCTGCCCGGAATGCCAGGCTGCACCATTCTCCTTAGTCATTTTCTTCCAGGTTACTTAGCCAGTCACTAAAGCATCCAACTCCCTAAAAACAAATCGCCCTCCTACCCTCCTACCAGGGGCTGACTATGACGATGGGCTGATGGATCAAAGTTGGTATATCCCCAATAAACAAACATAACAAACGAATAAACAAACAACAAACAAGTGTTGAGCAGAGGGGCGAGACAAGTCTCTGTTGAATATAGCGAAATGTAAAACAAATGGCTTAATTATTATCTCCAAGCCCGCAAAGGTCTCACTTCGGAGTAAACTGCAGTGTTTAACCACAGTGTTCCAGAGCTGCAAGCCTAAAATTTCAACAGGAATCAGTGCATCGACCCTATGAAAAATAAAGAAGTTTACGAGTCCAACATTACAATCAGACTGGCTTTATCTCAAAAGCCTTTGGCTGACAAACATAAAATTCTGCTGCTCATAATGTAAGTATTTTACTACGAGGGGCTCGACTTTAGTAAACGCACTGCAATCTTGTGCTCAAATGTAGGACTTTCCTTGCTGCAAAGATGTCACATCTTACGCCGAAATTGGTCCAAGTTACATCAACGTTGCGGCAACTGCAGTCAAAATAAGTCAGGAAAGTGTAGAGAACTTTCTTCAAAACTAAAAAGCCAGAAAATGTTCAGTACACGCGACTCGTCCGGGCGAAACCTTTTCGGCAAAACTTTGGACTGAAATATATGGGTGATGACTCTGATTCACGTTTATTACCAAATGACTGCAGCAAGAACCTGTGACTTGTTAATAATTTCCAATAAAATGAATCACCGTTCTGCGTGCAAAGCCTTACCTTCCAGCCGGCTGAGCTGTTGCTGTCGCCCTTATCCTTGAAATAAGGGACGTATCGCACCATCCAGTCGTAGATCTGCGACAGCGTCAGGCGCCGCTCCGGGCTGCTCGCGATGGCGCGCGTGATCAGGTCCGCGTACGACTGGTTTCCCCACGCGTTCCTGCGCGAGGACTTGGCTTTGCGCAGCTGCCCAGTTACATCCAGCGCCGCGCCGCCCAAGAAGGACGGGGCGCCGGTGGACGGAGCAAGGACGCCGCTCGGGGGTTTCAGCTCGGTCGGAGCACCTCCATTTCTCTCGCCTCTGCATGCAGGGACGCAGTCGGGCTCCACCTTTATTGTAGGCAAGGGGAAAGCTCGATTCTCATCCTCTCCGGGAAAATCCTCCGGACGAGGCAGGGGCCAGGTGCACGAACGAGGTCGACCGTGAGGCTCGAAATCCAGATCAATCGCACTGACATCTCCCATCATCAGCGTTTGTCCTCAGTTACAGGTTTATGTCAAGAAGCGATGACAAATCTTAAACATCCGTTGAGTGTCGCTCCTGATTTCCAATGTCACAAATGCAAACGTCTTGGTAGATCCATTTCACGGGTTTACAGAAATTAAATGTATTTCAGAAAGCTGTCAGTCGTCCGTAGCAGAATTTCGCACACCTTCCCTTCGGTGTTTGAACATGGCAAGACAATAGCAACAGTAGTGGCAACAGTCGTTTTCCCATTTTGATTCGACTTCAGTACCAATGATTTAATAGTCGTGGAAGTATAAAATATGCTCACCAGTCTGGAAACGATACGGAATCCATGCCCGGATTAATGCGAGACTCCTAAAGAACTACTTGTGAATCTTATTTCCCGGCAATTCAAGGCAGTAGCAGCAACAGATGACTGTTCTGGTCTCGGACTCGTAGGGATGGCTGACGCGGATTTGTCAAACGACAAGAGAAAAAAATCAATAGACGTCTATTTTCCCCAAAGAGGTCTGTTTCTAATTGCCTGCGTCTGGAGGTCTCGTGCCCTTTCTGCAGATCGGTAACCGGCGACGACCCCCCCCACTCACACCAGCACGCGCACAATACCGATTACCTCCCGCCGCGAGGGCAATTACACTCCGAAAAATCAGGTCGCATGAATAATGTATAAAGCGGCAGAATTGCAGACGAGATCCGCCTAAGAGCTTCGGCGGCGCCCCCACTTCTCTCTCCCTTTCCAGTTGCAGTCGTCTCGCCAGGCGGCTGAAGGACTTCACCTTCGCCTTTTTTTTTTTTGTTATGATTTATTCCACTTTCCCCATCGCTCGGTTTCATGGGTTGTAATCGATTCTTTCAGGCCATCGAGAAATTTGACGGTGCTTGTACAAGTCACTGCCTCCAACACAGGTGTCGCATACAGGGGGGGGAACCAGAAACTACACCTGATCAGCCCGACCGTCAACCCACAAATTAAACACTCAGTCAATAAGGCAAAATAACGAATGCGATCCATTTCTTTGTATGACTCGTAGTCAAGGTGGGGCGCCGAACAGCGAAACGCACCGTCAACTGCTTCATGTTCCAGTATGGACAGTTACATGTATGGCAGGTTATAACAGGTCATAACAGGTCATAACAGGTCATCACCCCCGATGGTTCGAGCTGCTCTGGCACTTTCTCTCGCACGCGACAGCCAAGTTAAAACGACTGACAATTAGGGCGCAGACGCCGCTTGGGGTCCCGCTTCGCGTTCCGGGGGGTCGGGATGAAGTCCTTATTGTGGCCCCTCTGTCTGTCACGGTGCCCGTGATCCCTGCCGCCCTCTTTATTTCTGGAAATGCCGATAACAAAGATGACTCGTATCACAGATTTCGCCATTTAAGATGTAATCGTTTAAGTGACAGCAAATCTACTAAATGGCCTTTAAACCGCGTGTCTAACTGCTGCCCAAAGTCATATTACTCCAGAATGCACTTAATATTTGAGTGGCACGTCGTTGGGGCCCGAAGATGCGCACATGGCTCTGTGACACGGCGGCCACATTGACGGGGGGGGGATTCCGGACACGTTACGGGCTCCTGATTGGATGCGATTGGGTGGCCGGGGGGGGGCGGAGAGACACACCGGCCAACGGCCTCTCATTGTCTGACACCCCCCGCTACACGTTGCTTCTTTTATTAATGGACTGACCGGAGACTCCGGCCAGCTGACTTCACCCTGTTCTCATCCGTCTCTCCTCTTATAATGCAAAGTCCCCCGTGGTGACATCGCTGCTTTTCTGAAACATTGTTGTCAGTTGCGACCTTAAATCCAAATGCCGTTCTAGGGAGGGTTTCGATCATTAACATTTTAAAAAGGCACAAAGAACGGCGTAGTAAATAACGGAGATAATTCAAAACACATGCAGCCGTGGTTCTGAAGAGCGGAATTTTAGGCACCGCAGTGAAGTTGTAACAACAGTGTGGTGAAAAGCTCAGCCTCAGGAATGAAAACAGCGAGAACCGGCCAGCCGAACGGGCCAATTATTCTGCTTATCCAATACATCAAATACACACTAAGAACTATTATGAGCGTTATACGCCAATCCATTTATACCAGATAAACTAAATGTAAAGATAGCATTTCACAATAACGTTAACGTCTTTCTTGGAAGTGTTGCAAAGCTGAAAGAGGCGACCAACTTTCCGTAGATTTGTGTAACAGGTTAACTCTCGGTTAATCAATGTGAAAATCATATGAGTATCAAGACTTAATAGGAACCAGCATTTAAGTAAAACATTTTAGAATGATACTAAAATGAACAACCCTATATTTTTATCTTGCTGAGGGGATGTAATACAATACGCATCAAGAGGAAAC
The DNA here is from genome assembly GCA_026781065.1 of Mormyrops boulengeri. Taxonomy (NCBI): domain Eukaryota; kingdom Metazoa; phylum Chordata; class Actinopteri; order Osteoglossiformes; family Mormyridae; genus Mormyrops; species Mormyrops boulengeri. The sequence goes on along the minus strand of JAODLD010000052.1, from coordinate 16,753,321 downwards.
GTAAGTCTGTAATTAGAATATAATATTTACAGGGGTTATTATATGAAAGAATCGGATGACCAACCAATGATTAGATGGGTAATTATCGAACTGAGAGGGTATTAAATTGCTTATATATAAAAAGCAAAAAAAAAAAAAAACTGGATTAGTGTTTTGAAAACTGAAAATCAAAGAATCATATTCTTAGTGGCAGATAGAACCGCGATGTAGACTGATGTTATATCGAGGTGTCAGCACTAGCAAACATCATTTAAGCAGCAAAAAAAAACTGAAACACACATACAAGTAAAGCAGCCTGCAGGTTCAGAGCAAATGCTGAGTGTAGAGTCTTCTAGGGCGATACGTAGCAGATTAAAGTGCACGAATAGAGGTACGGGGTTTGCATATAACATGTTCCACGTGACTTCAATGTACAGAACCTGGCTAGAACACCCAAGGAACAGAACGCCCCAAACAGATTTTCATTGTGTTCAGCATCAGTCTCAGTCATGCAGACTAATGACTGATCATGGAATTAAGGCTGAAACAAGGCAGCGTTACACACAGATGTGGCGGATCACTCAGCAAACGGCCGCGCTGACACCCAGGGCTGTGAACTCTGAACGCAGTCTCACCACCTTACCCAGTGAAGCGCTCTTCCCGCCCCTCACTTTCCCAGTGCTTCTGTTGAAGGGGCATATCAGATTCATAACATCTCACATCAAACATTGTTTGAGCCGGGCCTAATACACGAGCTCACAGGAAGAGAGGGAAAAACAGGCTTCATGTTACAGTCAGCGGTTCTGCTAAGTAATTTATGAAGAATTAGACTTTTTTCTTAAAAATGGAATATAATGAGGTACTCTTAAATGTTACCATAGCAACATTGCAAATAAGGTGTTAGCAATTTACGATGACAATCAGCCAGACAACGATCTTGGGAGACCTCTACTGGACACGACGGGTACTGTGCGATATAACGTTTGTTCAGCAATTAAGCATAAACTAATGTTTTACGAACTCGGAAACTGCCATAATTTGGAATCAAATTACGTTCATCTGTGGCCACTTTTCCAAAAAGTGCTTTAAGATCCTTTACGAATAAAGGTGCCCAACTGAGGGCTCAGGAATTTCCACGACTTTGTGCCTTAAATAAAAGACAACCTAAAGGACACACAATGTGCAAAATATGGAACAGTAGGAATATACACAAAAACACAGAAAAGAATGAAGGTGAGAAAGCAACAGATCTCAGTCCTGTTCAGATTAAGCCCAATACTCATTTCATATGTTACATCAATATGCTGCGTAATCATCGTAATCAAACATCTGACGTCTGTCAAAACCCAGTACTGTATTATGAAATAAAGATTATGAGTCTTGGCAAACTGCAAACACTGTAGTCATTGAAACACTGGAGGTGTATGTGTGAATGTTTATTACACAAGGAGTATCCAAACACACAGACATGACCCTTCACAATGAGGTTTAGCTGAAAATCCACCTCGGCTCACGTTAAATATAAAAATATAAAATCAAGTCCACCTCATGTCCACGTCCAAACACAAAGAAACACCTACTGAAGCTGACGGTCCATCAAAACTGGACCACAGCACAGCCACACCCACAAGGTCCGGAAATGAGCAGCCTCCAATCAGAGAGCAGCGCAGGGATCAGATTGCAACCTTTGCATCTTGACGACACCCTCCACCGTCCTCACGACATGGGAAGTCATCTCTCACACACAGACAAAAAAACTGGAAGTCACTGAAAAGAAGCAGGGTCGTATGATCAGAGGCGGAGTTCCAGTGAACAGAAGCAGGGTCGTATGATCAGAGGCGGAGTTCCAGTGAACAGAAGCAGGGTCGTATGATCAGAGGCGGAGTTCCATTAATTCTGTGAAGCTGCCACAGAGCAGAATGTGTGGCTCTCTGACACGAGGCAGCTGGGATGTCGCAGAGGCAGGAAGCAGCCGAGAGCTCCAACGCCGGCCCCCTCAGTCAGCCAAGTTCCCAGATTTTACAGATCATACTCAGGAAAGCGACCTGTTAGTCTCTTAATAGTTCATATGCATTCAACTGGTGTGACCTCAGGATTTAATAAGAATAAAGAAACACACAAAAAGACGGCACAAACGAAAGCCCTCTTTGTCCTCAGCCCACGTTTCAGCCAATCCTGCGCGAGCGCACACCCATCAGCCCGCCCACTGAGCAGTAACTCCGCCCCTTCCCTGGTGGGCAGAGCTAGATAAGCAGGGAGGGCATGGGCTTCTTTCCAGGCCACGCCTCCTTGGCATATTTCTTCTTGCGAGGCTCGTTGTGCATCTCAGCGACATACGGTCCAGGCGCAGGGGTGGGATTCAGAGTGACGGGTGGCTGGGCGGCAGCGGGGGCCAGATCCACCTCCGGAGCGGGGTTGGGGAAGGGCAGTGGCAGACCCCCTAGGATGGTGGATCCACTCTGGGCAGCAGCAGGGTGGGGCCCCGTTTCATGACTGGTGGGTGGCAGGTCTCCATAAAGGCCCCCGCTTAATGGGAAATTGTGCGAGCGGCGAGCCATCGCCTCCTCCAGGCCCAGCCCACCGCGGCCGTCGGACCGCTTCCTCTGCAGAGGGTAAACATTCAGCTGGTGTTTACTCTAAATTAGGGTCTTTCATCTTTTTTAAATCACAAAGTGCCAACAGCAATATGCAACCACTTTTATTTTTAATTGGACCATGCAGCAACTTCCTGTTTCCCATCTGCCCCGTCCACAGCAAAAGTGATTACTTATAACGAAACTGTTTACCTTCAGGGGAACGACTGCAGTCTGGACCATGTTCCTGAAGCGACCAACTGATGGGTCCACATCCTCTGTGTGGCACAAGTCATAAAGGGCAGAGATCAGAACACGCATCTGCAGTTCGGGAAATCTGTATTTGTGGTGCGACAGGCATGAAGCTGCGGGAATGTTTGTGCCTGAAGCGATTTATTGCAGAGCCGATTTAGCATACTGCTGCACCCATGTGAATGCATGCAACATGAGTGTATCTGTACATATGGCGGTGCTGCAGCAAGCAGTGTGTGTACCTGGGTTAATGATTTCCTCCTCCTCACTAAAAGTGACTCTGGAGCTCCTTCTTTTCCGTTTGGGTCTGGGCAGGTCCAGATTGCCCTCCTCGATGGTGAGCGTCGAGATCCGCTTGTTGTGGGCCGTGTTGAACTCTGTCAGGTTCTGTCAGATACAGCATGCATGGTAAAAGCTGACCTATCCCCGTCCTCTTCCATGCACGCGAACACGCAGGCGCGGACACACGTGCGCGGGCGCAGACACACGCACCTCCAGCTCCGTCTCTTCTTCTGGCAGTCCCAGGAGCCCACGGAGATCCTCATCCTCTCCAGCTTTGTTCTCCCCCGCAGCAGCGCTGGGCGGGGCCTGGGGCTTCTCTCGCAGGGTGTAGACTCGCGTTGATGCCCCAAATGACATGGTGGAGTCGATAGGCACCTGCTGAGGCTTGTGAGGCTCCAGACGGATGTGACCCAAGAAAGTGCCATGAGCTGGTGGGCGACAGGAGCCACTCAGTCCCAGAGCGGAGAGGCGGCCATCAGCCACTGAAAAGAAGCCAACTGAAGGCCGCTTCACACCAAACGCGACATGAAGAAACAACACAAATTTGCAAAATATTCAGATGCGAATTTGACGGATCAAAAACTTTCAGACCAAAAACGATGCTAATTTTTCACTACCGAGAAAACTTCGCCTACGAAAGAAACTGTCAAACTGGCGACAAACACTAGCAGCGGCGACTCTTATGAGCAAGTAAGTGAAAAGAAAAAGGTGAGGATACCAATGCAATGATGTCATACTGGGTACAAAAACCGTCATATAAAAACGCGCTCATTTCCAAATGATGTTTTTCATTTATTTGAATGAAAAATCTGCCTTGGTGCGAAACGACCATAAAAAAGTGCCCTAGGGTTAGTGCACAGGCAGCACTATTCAAACGGAGGAACTAAAGCGTCGAGGCAGCAATAGCAGAGCTTCACGTACTGATGGTCTAACTACAGCAGTAATGTGCTATCAAAATACTAATGCGAATTTTTCAATGAATATTTTCACTTTACACCAAATCACCCACTGCATTATTTGAAAAGTACTACAAATAGGACGGTCGATGCATTAGACAAAAGGGTGGCCTGTAAGGGTCAAAAGCCAAAATGATGGATGGCGTGCTCGTGCACACTCACTGCTGTTGAGGTCGATGAGGAAGACCCTCTTGAGATGCCGGTGGTACACCAAGGCGGCGTGGACGCGGGAGCACGACTGGTGGTCGATGGTGAAGTCACAAACATCCGGGTTGCGCCCAAACAGGTAGAATTTCTTCTCATCGATGATCAGCTTCTGCATGCAAACACAGCCGGGGAACATGGTGGCCATTAGGCAGGCTGACCAAACCATATCAACTGTGAAGCTGATCACACTTTCATTATTGAGGTGAAAATATGCATAGCGAGTCATATCTGCTGGAATCCCAGCTACCAGTAATATGGTCCGTAGCGACCAAACCTGACCACAGACTAAACATCAACCAAGCAAATCTAAATTAAAACTGGAATTGGTTGTCCAGTTTAGGACCTGGATCTCAAAGAGTCGCCAAAAGGAGAAAATGGCATCAAATGACATTCACAACTTCTTCACAGATCAGATCTTCCCTTGTTACCAGATACAACGGAATGTATGGCCCAGCCACACACTGGAACATGGCAGTATCTGAACCAGGCTGATAAGGCCATGAAACAGGTTAAATGTTAGAATAAGACCCGGACTCATACCTCCACCAGCTTCTCTCCTTTCACCACATCCAGATGCAGACCTTGCGGTGGCTTCCCCGCCCTAGAATAAGACCAAGTAATGTCATCTCAGCTGTGCATTAACTAGACACGTTATTCAAATCGACTGCCATTCCTTTCAAAACAATAATTAAGTACATTTGGTTCCAAAACTAAAAACTAATGAAGAGAGACGAACGCTGTCTCATTTAAAAGTACATTTTTGAGTCCAGCAAACATAACGCGTTGTTTACTTGCAGCCTTTTAAATTCGGGTTCAAGGAAATTCCCTGTTTTTTAAAAGCTGCTGCAGACACCCAGCCACCGACGGCATGTGCTTCCAATGAACAAAACTTGCCAAAGTGCAACTTTGAAACCGGGGACCAGGGACCGACATGATGTGCCCATTCTTCGGGTCCTTATAAAGGCAGACGCGGCCCTGCTTTACAGCCACCATGAACTGTTCATTAAAAGCGGATAAAACGCAGTGGGCAGCAAACGCGGGTCACAGACGCGGATCAGCGCTACATGCGGAGCGGGGCTGCCGGCGGCGGACAGACGCGGGAGCAGCACGAAGCTCGCGTATTTCAGCAGGACTATCAGGGCCATATGCATACGGTCCCCGAATCCAGTAACCAAACGACGGCTTCAGCCGCCACGCCTTACCATGATGGACATTCAAAAGGAGGTGTGTTTGCGCTCGGGTTCGCTGCCATCTTCCCTCATTCTGATTCACGGCCGCCAAAGGGATTGTGGGTAGGCGGCGGACTTCCTGCTCGCTGCTGATTGGCTGGATGGAACTTTTCTTCTGTCCGTCTTCAACGAGGACCAAGGATCACATGGGAAAATCCGGAGAATAATGTAAAACGTAATTGCGCTTTGAGTTAATAATATGGAACACTGATAGTTAAAGTATGCGATGTAGCTCCCAGACTTAAAAAAGCCTGCAGATCGGGGTTGGAGTCTCCGGCCCGGCTCTGGTGCCTGTCTGCAGTTTGCATGCATGTTCTCCCCGTGAGATTTTCTTCTGGTTGCTCGGTGAATTTGAGTTGCTTATTTTTGCGTGAGTGGGAGAACATTTTAAAATGAACTTGAGGAAGCACTTCTTCACACAGCGTGTAGTGTAGCTGCTAGTGTAGCGCAAGCTAAAACCCTGGGTTCCTTTAAATCTGAGCTAGATAAGATTTTAACAACTCTGAGCT
>JAODLD010000052.1:16711164-16727028 GCA_026781065.1 Mormyrops boulengeri | reverse complement strand
TTCAGAGGAGTGGGTGGTCCGGAGCCTCTCCTGGAGGCAGGGAACAACCCAGGATGGGGCGCCAACCCATCGCAGGGGGCACTCACACACCAGTCACTCACACACCAGTCACTCACACACACACCTACGGGCAATTGGGCAACTCTAATTAACCTCAGCATGTTTTTGGAATTCGGGGGAAAACCGGACAACATGACGACACGTGGAGAACATGAAATCACACACACAGAACCATGGCGGAGACTCGAACCCTTGTCCCAGAGGTGTGAGGCAACAGTACTAACCACTGTTTCCTTATTAACAAGCTAAACCTAAAAAATGAGATATTCCAGTACAGACACAATGAATAAAGGTATAAAATGGAACGAGTGTAGCCTCTTGTACATAAAGTCTGCAACTGAAGAGGGTGTTTAAGCTAAACCATACAAATGAAAGAGACTAAATCCAACAAATAAGATAATACTACATTAAAAGGGATGTGCTGTCATTTTAAGTAAAAATGGACTGTTGAAGTTAAGAAATAGTGTCTTGAATTATACTGTGATAATTACCGTTATCAAGTGACGTGGTAAAAATAATTGAGAGAATTTTTTTTGCCATATCACGCAGCCAGAGAAAGAGGTATGACTGACATTAGATTACTGTCTGGGCAGGACCTGAAAATCTACTTCTACTTTTTAAGTGATATAATCATGTTGTGTATCTGAAGATGTCAAAATATTTGCGTAGTTTCACGTTGTGTAGTAGTTGAAAGTCCATACCTGCTTGTAGGACCTTCAGGGGCTGCCCCCAGCTGCCCAGCCTGCTGGCCTAGATGTTAGTGAGCCTGGCTCCTCTGGCCCGCGCACAGGGACCTTCAGGGGCTGCCCCAGCTGCCACCATTTTTCAGGTTAGGTTTAGGGTTACGTGTGTGTGTGTCTTGGTCTGTTCATATGCACACAGTGATGATAACTAGAGTCGAACAGCATTGTTCACAAACCAGACTGGGTCAGCTTTGTTGAATCTAGTAAGGAAGTTAGTAAGCAAACCAAGGAAACTGTAAAAATTAATCGATATTTTGCTACATGAACATCATCTCGTATCACTGCTGTCGCCCCAGTGTACCCCATCCCCCCCCGCCCCCCTTTTTATTTGTTTCTCAGTTGAATTATATTTAGAGTTCAAGGAAATCCATGGTTAAAAAGTCAAGTTTTTTTAAAAAGTTCAAGAAATGCACATTTCCAAAGTCAATGAGTAATCATGATAAATAATCACAATTAATATTTTTCCCATAATCGGGCAGCCCTAGCCTAGCAGTGGAGAAATACTGCCTTAAAAATAAGAACACGATTAATTTAGCATCCATTTTAATGTGTAGGACATTGCGCAGAATAAAAAGATAGAATGTCATTTGTCTGGAAAGACCAGTCTTACCACTAGCATTTGATGAATAAAAGACGGCTTGTAACATGCAGGTGTATGTTCTATGGTTATGTTCAGTGGCCCTGCAATATGCAAATTATTCAGACATCGATTTTCTGGTGTCTAGACAATGTCTATCGATCCTCTGATAAAAATAGTTTGAATGAAAGAATCAATTGTGCAGATAAAAGACTGATACTTACAAAACTGCAGAAGACAGGTCTCATGGTTTTATTGTGGTCTAATTTAAACTGATCCAGCCAAATTCATGGTATTTAGGACTGATTCTGCAATATGTTACTACAACTTTCACAAGACTGGGGAGGACCAGCTACTGACATCACGGAGATTGTTAAACTGAGTCGGTTTTGTTCTTCATTAGGGAGCTTGGAATTTAAATTTGGAGGCTGAAAATAAATTATAAAGACAAAAAAATTCCACAGTCTAATTTAGTTTAAAGACAAATATAGAGCAGCATAGCTTACGAAGCACAGACTGTTTCATTTCTTTGGCAATAACATATAGGGAAGCCAAAACCCTAAAAATATTCCATTACTCATATTTTCTGGTTTAGTCATGACCACTGTAACTGTATATAACATTCAGTTATACAGTCCTAGTCGCCGTATGTTTCTAGTTGTAAGTTGCCTGTACTGTCCTTATGTCTTCGCCTCTCCCTTCCTCCAGGCTGAGTCCTTGTCTGGTCATGGCCCACCGCTCACAGTGCTCCAACCTGGGGGACAATCCATTGGACCCAAACTATCTGCCACCACATTACCGTGAAGAGTATCGCTTGGCCATTGACGCATTAGTGGAAGATGACCTGGAGGGCTACCATAAATTCCTTCAGACTGAAGGTGTGGTGGACTTTCTGTCTCGCCCCGAGGTGGAGCACATCAAGAGCAGAGTGCAGGAACCCAGAGAGATTTCTCAGCCAGAGGTTCTGTACACGGACAGTGAGCCTGATGGTTCCTCCGACACCTACTGGCCCATTCATTCAGACATGGAGGCCCCAGCCCTGGACCTGGGTTGGCCCACGCACCACAGCTTCGTCGGCCCCACAGAAGTTACCACGCTGGTCAACCCTGCAGATCCTGAAATGCCCAGCATCAAGGAACAGGCCCGGAAGCTGATTAAGAACGCCCAGCAGGTGAGGGGGCAGAGCACACCGTCCCTAAGGTCTCAGTCTGGAAACAGAGTATGACTGAAACTGAAGTGTTTGCAACAGGCTAAGTGTTTGCATCACTGTTAAGTGTTTGCTACAGTATATATCAGAATATTGTATTAATAGAGTTTATTCTGCTATTCCAAAAATAGCAGTCTGTAACTAAGAAATATCATTAATTGAAACCCTATGTAGTTAGTATTTAAATGAATGCCCATTGTGGATTACCCAGTAAATGTGGCTTTGCACCTTATTGGCTGTTCTGTATCGCAGGTCATCGCGGTGGTGATGGACATGTTCACGGATGTCGACATTTTTGCGGACCTCTTGGACGCGGCGGCGCGGCATGTGGCAGTCTACATTCTGCTGGACGAGCAGAACTCGCACCACTTCACCACCATGGTTACCGGCTGCAGAGTCAACCTGGGCGTACTTCCTGTGAGTTTGATTGCATATAAATGACCATCTAGCCATCCATCCATCCATCCATCCATCTTACCACCACTTATTAAGTAGGCTGGACCCTCAAACCTGTAAATGAGGCCACAGTGCTGCCCTATAAAACATGGGAATTAAAGAAGTTTAAGTCTTATAAAATTCTCCAAGTGATTTGTTAATCCATCGACAGTACTAAATGTTTTTCGTTGACTGACCACAAAATTTATTAAATTAATAAAGTATCACATTTCTATTGTTCTATTCTATTCTACAAGCCTATTTTCCATGTATGTAGACAGAGTGGTTCTGTATTATCTTAAAGAAGACAAACACGATGTGCTTGCTGGCATTATGACTACAAATATCTCACAAACCTGACACCTCCTGAGGTTCCCTGGATGTCCTTATGTTGCACTTCTGGTCATGAATAGTCTTATTAGGTTCTTGTTTTGTTAGTTGTTCTGTTGCTCTTGCTCCAATCCTGCTTACGCTGGTACCTGGGCATTCATTGGAAGCTCAGCCTAGCTGTACTCATGCCTAGTAGACTCCTCGAGGGCAGGTATGTTCGCGATGTATTATTGCCCTCACTTGCATGTTGCTTTGAACAAACACGTCTGCTAAATATGTAAATGCAAATGTACCCGCGGTATCTCCTTTGGAACAGTTGTTTTTATATATGTACTTATTGAATAAAAACCACCATGTAGTTAATATGCTATATAGTAAATGACTAGCAGTGACACAGTTTACTGGCTAACTTAAAATTAGCTTCCACAGCAGAGTTTGCTAATCCAGTCCTTGGTGACCCACAGACAGTCCAAATTTTTGCTGGAGCTGGGAGGCAGCAAAAATGTGGACAGTTTGGCAGGGAGCAAAAACATGGACTGTCTGGCGGGGAGCTGTGAGGGAGCAAAAACATGGACTGTCTGGCAGGGAGCAAAAACATGGACTGTCCGTGGATCCCCGGGGACCGGGTTAGGAATCACTGCCATAGCATATTAGATATTTAGTCTTTATTTAATCAGACCAACAGCTGGAACCTGGGTGCTACGGCGGCCCTTAGGCGTCACACCTTCAGCACTGCTTGCTGGTGTCCTGCCTCTGCTCTGTGTGTGTACATATTCTCCCTCTGTCATGCGGGTTCACTCTGCAGTCCAAAGATGCAAAGTAAGGTTAATTGGTATCTCTGTATTGCACGTAATGTGAGTTTGTGTCCTGTGATGGGCTGCATTCTGTCCAGGGTGTCCACCTGCCTCTGCCCTATTCAGCCTCGGATAGGCTCCTCATTCCAGGATAAGTGATCGGAAAACAGATGGAGGACAGCTCAAATTCTAATCTTCTCTACTGATATTTGCAAAGGAAGAAAGTGGCTGGTGCTGGGTGTGTGAGGCACATGACTTCTGTTTCAGATGATGCGTGTGAGGACTGTGTCGGGCACAACGTACTTCTGCCGCACTGGGAAGTCCTTCAAAGGCCAGTTGATGGCCCGCTTCCTGCTGGTGGACTGCCGGGCCGTGCTCAGCGGCAGCTACAGGTCAGCCTCATAGGCCGTTTCTTATTAATTAATTATTTCTGCACATCATTTAACAGGACGGCATCCAGTAAAGGGCTAAGTTGTGCATTTATTATTTACACTGTTAACAATACAAATGTTTCAGATACATTTTTAATGTTACGGCTGACGTGTTCCGCTTGTTCACCGAGCGAGACTTTTCACTTTCTTCTTCTTCTCTGCTCCTCTCACAGCTTCATGTGGTCGTTTGAGAAGATCCACCGCTGCATCGCTCACCTTTTCCTCGGGGATCTGGTGACCACGTTTGATGAGGAGTTTCGGATTCTGTTCGCTCAGTCTCAGCCTCTGGTCATGGAGAATGCCCTGGCTCCGTTTCTGGGGGATGTCAGCAAATATGGCGGCCAGTTGGCTTTTAAAAGGACCCAGTCACTAAGAAACCCCAGAGGCATCCCATACCTGCCCTTGGAGACGGCCCATCACGGGGAGCTGTCTGGATACCCCTTTGGAGAACGAATGGACGTTGATCGTTCATTCAGGTTGGAAGACCACTTTCGCCATGCAACCAAGGATTTAGGCCAGATGCAGATGTCAAGCAATAAATTCTCCAGGATGGAACGATCTTTCCTGGACCAAGGCAGACCAATGTTAGCCTCCCGCCAGATGGAAACGAATGCGTTCAAGAGGCACAGCTATGCGGAGGGCACATACGAGAGCTACTCCTCATCTCGACAGTTCATGAAGCACCGAGTCATGAATAACCTGGAAGAGAAGGAGACACACTTCCAGAGAGACCAGTTTCACTTCCAAGGAGGAATTTATGATAAAATAAGGAACCAAGGTCAGCATCACTCGGACCAGCATTTGGAATCAGCTTACCTACCTGAGCTAGAACCTCCAGAGAGCTATAACCGCATGGGAGACCACATGCTTCCTGACACCTGCAAAGGGTCAATGCATGAATCTGGGAATGTAACGGGCCCCAGCGGGGGGCGCTACACTCAGACAAAACCAATGAGGCCAAGTATGGGCCAGTCATATGCATGTCAGACTTCCCCTACACAGCCACACCCCCCTGACCTTAAACTGCTCAGTACTGTGGATAGTATGGACAGGCAACCACAGGACCACAGTGCAAAGCAGGGGTTGCGGAACTGGAGGATTTCCTCATATTTAAGTACCTATGAAAACACAGAAGAGGAGGGCCTGTTGCAGCCACTGGGGCCTGATGCTCTTGATGAGCCTTCTGAGGGGACGCTGCAAGAACAGGAGCCCAGATTTCGTACCAGAGAATTTCCCACCATCACATCTGGCAGGACTGATATGCTCCCACGCTACGGGAAGCCCATGCTGCCTGGGGCGGCAGGGTTTCCACACACTGAAGATCCGGCTCAGCCAGTGACAGAATACAGAGCTACCTCTGACTTACCATACACCACTGGAGCTGAAAGCAAACCAGAGGAGGTTCAGAACCGGGATCTCAGGGAGATCAGCCTCACAAAGCACGAGTCCTTCCGCAGCAGACTGAACCCAATGCTTCACAGAAACTCTAGACTACGATCTTCACTGATCTTCAGCTCGTCCAAGTTTGAGCAGCACAGCTCTCTGGTAGCGAAAGCCATCTCAAGTCACGACGAAGAGGACGAGACAAATCCCAGTAAAACCACCTCTATTGTCGCTCAGATTTTGGAAAAGAGAAGATCCATGTCAAGAGAGCCATTTGACTGGAGCAGCCGCAAGAAGCTAGATGCCCCTACAGAGACTCCACAGACAGAGGAGACATCTAAAGTTCCCTCTAGTGAAGGAGAGATGAAGGAGCCGTTTCCCGTGGAAAAAACTGAAGCCGCACCACCAGTGGAGCCTCCGAGCCCTTCGATCACTGCAACAAGCATGAATGATCCTGAGAGCAGGCTTCAGTACTTCAAAGAACTCGCTGCCAAACGAAAGGCATCAAGGATGGCTCTAGAATCTGCTGTCAGAAGCCCAGAGCCTGTTCTCAAAAAGCCAGACCTCTCAGACACTCCACCAGATCTTGCTCCCCAAAAATCAGCCATTGTTGACACATTGACAAAACCTAATTCCAGTAAGTCAGAGACAGCAGAGATGGAGCCTGAAACATCAGTAATAACTCAGACATCATCAGAAGTTCATTTTAAAGAAAATGAGCCTCAGTCTGCAGGGCAGAGAGATCTCAGTGAGGCTCCGGATGTGCCAAACAAAGAAGCTCTGCCGTCAAAGCCAACAAAACCATCCCCTTCTCCCAAGTTCTTCAAGAAAGATTCACTGAATCCTTTCAAAAGTCACTCTCGACGCATCTCATCTTGCGATGAGAAGATGTTCACAGATGCCACTGATGCCGAGAAGAGTGAAATGAAGAAAGCTACCGCCACAACAAGTGGAGAGTCAGGGGAGAAGCTGTATAGGAGGCTTGGCTCCACCAGCTCGCTAAACTCGGATGGGGAAGGCAAGCAAGACACTAAGGCGATGGACTTTCTGAAAAAGCAGAAACAAAGACTGAAGGGATTGCTTGGAACGAAAAGTGACAAGAAAGCTGTGGCAGCCGCTGAGGAGAAGGCAGGTCAGGTAATGTATACAGTTAAAGAAGTATCAGAGAATCCCGTTCAAAAAGTTTACCCAGCATCTGACAGCACTGCAAAGACATCACAAGGTGACAGTAGCATAACAGCAACAGGGAGTAAGGGAGAGAAAGTCTCCAAAACAACCCGGCCTGGTTATCACTCCTCTACTAGTAACATGCTCTACAGCAGTAACCTTCGCGATGATACCAAGGTTATTCTGGAGCAGATCTCTGCAAACAGCCAAAAGAACAGGATGGAGCTGACCAAGCAGCCACCTGACAGCGCAGAAAGGGCCAAAGAAGGGGAGGGGAACGTGCAGAAGAACGCAGAACCAGATCCATCCATTACTTACCAGAGCAGGAACCGGTTCCAACGTACCCAAACCAGCAGCCATGAAAGAGACAGTATCCTGAAGAGGATTGAGAGCTTGCGTAAAGAGAAGAAAGTCTACAGCCGCTTTGAGGTACTGTAGAGAAGCTAGAATGTGCTATTTGTTTTCAGAAAACTGAATTTCTGGGGGTATCTATTTTATGTGCCATCACTTACTCCAAAATATGGAAAAAAAAACAACATTTCAAAACACATTTTACATCTTTGCATAAAATTAATGATTTTTTAAAAATCAACTGTCATTTCAATTTGATATAGTATTTCTATGATACATATTAATTAGCGATTTTTATACAAATTATTAAACAATGCATATTAACAGATTTACTACTTCTGTATAATTGAAATGATTGGTTGATCACTTGACAGAAGATAGTATAATCTAGTTTGCATGATCTACCGATAAGTCAGTATGTCAGGATAGCTGAATGTTCTCCAACTTATTTGTTCTGTGTGTTAACAGATGGGAAATACTCTTGGATAATGAAACAGACGGGAAACAGCTGCTAAGTTCCTGTTGATTACTTTGCTACAATAAGCCCAATTTGGGGATCTGAAGCGGAGACTGCCTTGGATCTTCCACCTCAGAAAAACACAACAGTGGCCCATGTATTTAGTGCAGAAGGAGTTCTCAGGACCTATTCCAGAGTGTCTGCCCTGCAGTAGGATTAGCAGCAGGATAACATGCAGCAGGCTTGCTGAAAAGAATGTCAACGAGAACTCTACGACAACTCTACAGACGCAACATTGGCAGACAAAAGATTTTCCTTCCTTTTCGCCACTTTTGTGCCTTTCAATGTCACAGTTCTGTCATCACATTCGCTTATCGCTTATTCATTTTTATTTTGCGCCTGGCTTTGTGCCGATTTCGACATCTGAAACACCAAAGCAAAAATAGATAAATTACCTAAGATCCTGACATGAAAGGATCATTGTGAACAGCCATGAACAGCAGCAAACCGCTGAGCCATTACCTACAGTGTACCTGCACCGGTACAGGATGCGAACGACCAAAGCCGTGCAGTTAGCCAACATGAGCGCATCTCGAGACCACGCCCAGAGTTCTGTGTGGAAATGTGGCCATAACGATGCCTACAGACCTGAATGAAATGTGGACAGTGAGCCAGGGATCTGTTGCTGTTCTAGACTACAGCCTGCATCCCAAAAATCTGAATTTGAATGGGAAAGGAGGGAAAGCATAAAGAACAGAAAAGACAAGAATGAGAATATATTTCACCAAAGCAAACAACCACTTCATTTTCTCAGGTGAGCTTGACTGTGTAGGGTTACAGCCCTTGTTTTTATCTGACAAATAACAAGGAGCATGTACCGACTATCCAGCTGATGCTGATCAGTAGCATTTGGTGACTCAGGGTCCATTTGAAAAGGTAGCTGAAGCACAGTCTATAAAACAGGGATGTAAGCAGCTGCACAAGGTGATTTACAAAGAATGACTTGATCTTACTTTGTACAAGTACTCCATAGTCCAACAAAAGAACTAGCCACGTCTGATCATTAAATGATTACCGTTTATATACATTCTGGAATTTCTTACACAGCTGTTCAGTACATTAAATGGTAGCAAATTAAATTCTGTAATTTCCTCAACACTTAAGTGCCTTTATATGTTATTTGTACTATATTCTGTGCATATACATGATTGCCTTTGACAGATGTGGAAAGGGAATTCAACACAGGAGTTATGTTTGAACTGCATTCCATGTCAGCTGTATTAAAATACTCATTTCTTACGAGTCTGAAAATGTTGTTCCTCCTAAACACCTTTAATGAAAGGTGAATCCTTTAATGACACAAATCACAACTGTACAGGTTATGAAAAATATCATTTTAACTCCGCATCAAACTGTGATTTATTGTTTTACGATTTGATATTGGCTGAATGGAGGTTAGTTTCAAACACAATACCATTTCCCCCAAGCATCTGTTCCGTGACTGTATCAGTATCACTGGTTCTGATGCGTAGTAAAGGGGAATCAGAGTGCACAGTAACCCCTGAGAACTCGCTGTCTTTCATTAACTTGGCAAAAAGACAGTTGGTGCAAAGGTGATCTCATGCATTATTCTTTTTTTATTTTCGGTGTTAGAATACGAAATATGGAAGAGGAGAGTGTACATACAAGGCAGACACAGAGTTACGGAGGCTGAGAGTCCGGCTGCCAGTTTGATGGCCAAAAAGAATCCTTAGAAATATTTAACTTTAAATACTACAGCAAAATGTCCTGTCATAATAAACATTAAAATGTTCTCAAATCACCCAATAACAACCATGAATTGAGAAACATTTCGGAGGCTTGTAATGTTGTGGAAAATATGATTGTTTTGAAGGTGTATTTGCCATTTTTGTCATGTAATTCAAGCTGACTATAAAGACACAGGCCAAAGATGTGTTTGTGTAACATTCTCCAGATGTGTTGAGACACTAGAGTGTATGAAGTGTAAGGTGGTGGTCCCGGTACAGGTCAGAAATGCGTCATGGTTTACTGCTTACAGAGAATAGTCGAACTTTGTGCACTGAAATACAAACTACATGAAAAACGTAAGCGAGGCTGTTTTTCTATTTTTCAATATAATTCTTCAATACTTACCAAAGTTTCAGAATGCTAAAGAATTATCCTGCTAAAATAGTAACATCAAGGACACACACGGCAGGTAAAATGAGCTACCGCTGGGGAATATGCTTGTTTGTGGCTGAGCGGTGGGTTAAAGATCAACCCGTAGGTGGCGCAATAACACCAGAAACAGCAAAGGCACCAAACCAAAACTACGCGAAAAAGAACTTAAGGCCAGCTCAACGCGTGTAACGAGATATCAGATTTTACATTTATATAAACATAAGATGAATAAATTACGATAATGTTTGAATTTAAATCTTTATTTCATAAAGCAACAATACAACGGAAGAGCTGTAAACTGTTTTCCAATATTCATAGACATACGGGTAAATTATAAAACACTAACACGTGCTACTTTGCGTTACTGCTTTGGATACCACAAACCATCCAGCTATATCAGCTATACATCTATAAATTTCCTGTGGCCCATTATAAAATACTGTGGTGGTGCAAAACAAAAACATGCCTGGGCCCCTTTCATTTGAGATCTTGCTATATGGGTCAACGAGAACTTTTCCTGGGTTTGCTTTTGCTGGAAATCCATTCTGCTTTAAACAATGTGAGGAACGCAGGCCTGCTGAATGTGGGCCTCCGCTGTGTCTGCAGCGCCCCCCACTGGCTGCTGCCAATTCGCCGCTTGCTTTACCTCCCCCTCGAGGGAATTAAGCTGCGACAGCCGCAGCTCTTCTGCTAGCATGAGAACAAGACAGTCACTTCACTGAATAAAATGAAAGTATATAGACTATAACTGATGGAATAACACAAATCAGATGAAAGGTATTGGACGGGAAGGGCCCTTGCCTGCTTTTAGCAGCTGCACTGTGACTTTCTGAAGCCTCTCTATTTCTCCAGGTAGCTGTTCCGGAGACTTAAAGATTACACATATAGAGTGGACATTGGTAAACTAACAAGTTTGGGAATTTTACTTTCTTACATTAAAAATTTGATCCTAATTATCAATATAAAAACATGAACATATTATTGAAAACTCAAGAACTGAGCTTAAGTTATGAACTTTAATGAATTAACAATAACTTTGATGGAGATATCAATATATAACAAAAATGGGAACGTTTTAACGCACACTGATCGTTTCCACCGTTTGTCACAGGGGTACGACACATCATGGGTGTGAAATTTGGTGGTTCTACATTTTAGTTTTGTACTTCAAACCACATTAAGCCTTTTCATGTAACCATACTGATTTATAAGTTGCATTATCAGCTGCGTCCAGATTAACGTGCAGTTCGTTCCGCATTCAGACCACGATCCAGATTCTGAGAACTCCTGATACAGACTATCAAACATACATGTGTCACCCTATCAGAAAAAAGGCTACAGTTTTGCTCCCCAAGGTATAAACAATACTAATGTACCGCCAATGCTACAAAATGTTCCTGAGTCCATTTAGATTAAAGGTATATTTACCTACAGTTATGGTACAACTGGGAGACACTTGAGGGCACAGCCCAGTGACAAGTAATTGTACCCTCAATGGTACAAATTGGTATTTTTTCTGACAGTGTATATAAACCATTTATGCGGCTTATGTTGATTCTTCTAAACTAG
The DNA here is from genome assembly GCA_026781065.1 of Mormyrops boulengeri. Taxonomy (NCBI): domain Eukaryota; kingdom Metazoa; phylum Chordata; class Actinopteri; order Osteoglossiformes; family Mormyridae; genus Mormyrops; species Mormyrops boulengeri. The sequence continues at coordinate 16,715,343 of JAODLD010000052.1, read as the reverse complement.
CTATTCATCTTTTTGTCCTAAGAATGAACTTGAATGCCCCAAAAAATTTTTCTTAAGTGTCCTTTTCTTCAAACAGTAACCTGGAATCTCACCCGAAACTCACATAAACTGAGTAGAGGTGCTTGTGCTGGGCCATCAGCTGCTGAAGCTCACCTTCAAATTTCATCCTGTGAAAATTATTTTAGCTTGGTGTTGTATAATCTTTTATCAGCTTTTCAAGATATTGGGTCAAGCTCCTGTTACGCATCAGAAGATAGATATTTTTCACATAACGCCACATAGTGCAACAGGTATAGCTTGTCACTTTCACAAGATTTACCCACATATATATCCAACAGTAATTGTCTCAAAGAAAAATAAATGAAAAAGATTCTTCTAACAAAGTGAGGATGTTAGAAGAGCCTGTAACATTATGTACTGCCCACCTTATATTAACAGATCCAGAGATGAACTATGGATGACAGTAACCCTGACTGGATTAGCGGTTGCTGAAATTAGCTGTTGCCTAAACAGTACCGTAGTTTCCTGTCTTTCAGCTTCATCTCTTGTATTTGAAAGGTATACTGCTGAACAAGGTCCTCAGTCTCACTGCTCAGCTGCTGCTCTCTGCAAGGAACAGCAAGGACCCAGAGCTAATCAGCAGCAATCCCCATCGACAATAAAACCAGAGGCAAGAGCCAGGAGAGACACAAAGCTCCTGCTGTCCATGTACAGACAGCACTGTTCCTCATTTAAAATATTCAAATGGTCTCAGCCTGACAAAGGCAAGCTAAATGACTAATGACTACCGACTAGTCTTTTCAATAACTCGATTCACAATGAGAAACTGCTGCGTGCTGCATGTAATATTCTCATTTATAACCACATGCTGTAGCTACAATGCAAATGATTACCTCTTTAAATCAAATTCCAGCTCCTCACATTTATACTGCAGCACCTTGCAAGACTCTGGGAGGAAAAATAAAAATCCAACTAGACCAGTCCTAAGACATTAAGAGTGTTTACAGTTATTTATATGACTGACTTAACTTTTCATTTATCACATAATTGTAGCTGCAGTTCCATGACCTGACCCCCTTTTTTCTGGTGGATTAAAGGCTCTGAAATGGACATCGTTTTGATGTCCACTGCCATTATTGTGAATACAAATCTTCAGTTTGGCCCTTAAAAAAAAACTCCTTTGTCCATGTTCATTTGTCCCATGGTTTTGTTTACCATACAACATTGTTATTTATCGACTTGTTACATACAAAATACACAGAAACCTGACAGTGCATGTCAAAGTTTAACTTGTTTGGCTAGTTGTTCTCCTAATACAGATGTAATCATCCCACAGAAAGCAACAGTCAATCTCAGAGATGGATCTGGCCATAAAGATTTCTATAGGGATTTCGCATAGTATAGCTTTGGTTTCCTCATATTGCCCAAATTATTTGTTTTAAAAAAATTGTTAAAGTGATACATCGGTTGTCCAGTGCACAGGGACTTGAGCATAGGTGTAAGAAACTGCACCGATGCAGTACCTTCTTTCTCTCTGTATGTCGTCTCCAGTTGGTGAGCCGCTGTGCACACTGCAGAGGAGGTCACAAATGCTTACATACCACCACACAAACTTCGGTAATCTCAATACGTGTTAAGGGTTCGACTCTCCTACAAGCATCTTGTTCTTCTTGCAACGCATGCCTCAGACACTGGGCCGCCCTCAGATCTTCTTCAAGTGTCCTTTTGACTGTAAATGACAATGACAATCAACTGAAGTGACAATCAACTTAATAGAAAAACAACTGAATGGAGAGAAAACAAACAGAATGAGGAGAAAAAGTTTAAGCAGAACTGGAATCAGAATTCACTTTAATGGTCAGGTACATCTACAGGTACTAGGGATTTGCTTTGCCAGTACAGGTCCATACATTCACAGACAACATAGAACATAAAAAGAAAAATAGAATAAGTGGAAATAAAATAATAGAATAAACCAGATTTGAGTATGAAAAAGTACTGAATAGAACCAATTCCTCATATACACAAATATACACAAATAAAGAGTGTCATACACCGAGTATGGATATGCACACACTCATTTGGAAGAGGAAGTCTGGGGTAATTGGTGCATTTCTGACCTAGTAACAGAACATGCTCATACTGATACTGAGTGTAGGCTTTGTAATTTTGGGGGGTATTTACCTTGCTGTAGGTGTCTGATTTTTCCCTTCAGCTCCGCCAACTTAGGCTCCATGGCTGAAATAAAAATGATACTTATAATTATTAAAGAGGGTCAAGCGACAAGATGGTTCTCAGGATCCACTGGCGTATTCTGTGGACATGTCTACATAATATAAAGAGAGCAAACCAGTGAAAACTGCAATGGACTGGCACCCCCGCCATCTGCCTGAGGCAGGGTCCAGCTCCATACCCCAATAATACAATGGCTTCCTAAGTGAAACCAAAAGCTCAAATTACATCATCACTGTACATATCACTTTCGAATTTCCACACCAATACATTTTATGTAGCCTATGAATAGATTTTTTGCACAATAAATAAGAAGGCATCACACTAAACCAGTGGTGTCAAACTGCAGTCCTGGAGGGCCGGAACCCTGTGTAGTTTAGTTCTTTCCCTGTTCCACCACAAAAGATTCATCTCAAGAGTTGTGTGGTAATTAGCACAAGGAGGTGTAAGGAGTTGAATCAGCTGTGTAAAATGAGGGGAAACCCAAAAATGTGTAGGGCACTGGCCCTCCAGGACTGGAGTTTGACACCCCTGCACTAAACTATTCAACCATACTTCTTTGAATAAAGAACAAAGATATAAAATACATTTTCTTTAGATAATTTGACTTGTGTTTCATTTTACTTTACTATGATTTAAATCTGAAAAGGATGAGCTGTTAGAAGATTTTTTTCATACGAATATTGTAACAAATACTAGGAACAACCAGTTTTCCTCCTATCTACCTGTCCTCAAAAAATTACGCAATTACTGTGAACCCCGAAAATATACAAAGTAAATAAAAAATGTTAACTAACATTACAATTGCAGTCTCTGTGTAAGGATTTCCCTATTTCGATAAAATGTCGTATTGTTACTATGAACATTCATATCGTCTTCAACATGAATATCGTGATATAACCTAAACACTTGTTTTCTTGCATAATTAACAGCTATATTTGTACATTTTTACACAAATTCCATCTAGGTATGAGTCTGTTGTTGGTGTAATTTATCATTACACCTGACACATGCTCCATAACTACTAGTAAAACTATTTAATCATCAGGTGCAGAAAATTTTAAAATCACCCGTCATATTTTACTGTTTATATATCGACAATATATAAATTAAATATTGATACTGTGAAAATACAGTGATATGGTTTTAAAGGCATATCGCCCAGCCCCAGTCAAACCAGAATAAAGCGCCAGACAGTCAGAGAAAACGCGCACCAGCAACAAAACGTACCGTTGGCGTTTTCTACTGTTACGCCCCACTAGCACATACATACATACATACACATATATATATATATATATATTAGAAAATATATTCATTAGAAAACGCCGATAGTACGTGGTGTTGCTAGTGTTCATTGTATGATTTATTTATTAAAATTAGACTTCAGTTTGCAGTCCGTTCAATTAATCGTTTCGTGTTCATGTTCTGAATCGGTTTAAGGGAGATTTTACGTAAAAAAAGAGCATTTAAGTAAAGAAGTAATGACTTTAGTTATGTCATTACCGATATCGTTTGATGTGGAAAAAATACCATTAAGAAATATTTTGCCATAAGGCCCAGGCCCTGGATTTCCCAAGTGCCCCATTAAAAAGGCATGAAAAGTTATTTGACACGAATTACTAAAATATAGTCCTACCTGGAGATAGACTCATTTTTATTCTTCGATTCCACAAAACTCCTCAGACGGTCGTGCCAAAACAGGCTTGACTCTGAGGACATTTATAGTGAAATTTAAGCTCCTCAGAGCCGCCGGCGTCTGGAAAAAGGCGCCGAAAAGCGCGCGCGCGCGCCGCGCGCACAGGCTCGAGGCCGCCGCTCCAGCATCGATGGTTAAGCCAGTTTGCAGGAAGCATTAAGACTAAACCGGGGCTCTCAAGTTTCATCAAAAGTTTGGAGTGAGATTACACTGCACTTCGTAAAGTGTCAATGCGTGACACTGCAGAG
>JAODLD010000052.1:16694279-16706459 GCA_026781065.1 Mormyrops boulengeri | reverse complement strand
CCCCCCCCCCCCCCCGCCCCCCCCCCCCCCCCCCCCCCCCCCCCCGCCCCCCCCCCCCCCCCCCCCCCCCCCCACATTAGGGCAAATTACAGTACAAATTTAGTGACTGTATAAAATGTATCTAACTGCAAAATCTCTATTGAGATATATATATGTGTTCCTGTGTTTCCTTGTCTTTCAGAATACCGGTGAAGCATATAATCTTTCTAAATTTTCTATTTTTCACCACAGGCAAGTGAATTTCTGTTTTTCTAACATGGAGATGCATCTGTGACTGACATTTATGTGCGCACAGCATGGTTCTGTGTGGAAACAATAGTAACACACTAATGAGGCATGAGAAGGACTCTAATCTGCTTACACCAAATCTGCTAAGATCCACGTGACAGTGCAGGGCACTGAGATGTGGCTCAGGCTGGCTCCATGGGTACTTACCTACCTTAAGGCCTTCAAACGGGTAAAAACAACAACAAAAAAGAATTTGCATCTCTTATGTCACACGTTAAGCTTATTTATATCAAAACCAGGTATTGTCATGTATACTTTACAACAATACAGTGTTTAAGAAAGTGATCTTCACATTAAAAAATCCAGAAAAGTTCACAGAAAAGATGGTGTTCTTGTGCTAGGAATGAAATAGAGAAATTCAGAATTAGTAAAGTCACAGATTGGGAATACTTTATTCTCGGTTCCGGTGTGGCATTGGTACTTATCTGCCTGTTTGTTAAACTGCCATACCGCGGGGGGGGGAAAAATCACATAAAATTCTCTTAGTTACTTTAGATAATATGAACCCAAAAAGCGATAATATGCATCAGCATCTTAAACATTCAGCTAACAAATAAGAACTTTGTGTCGTCTCACTGTTGGTGTTTGTGTGCATGGCTGTGCAGTAATACTGGCATAACTGGCAAAGATAAGTTATAAAAGTAGAAGATCAGGGAACGAGACTGCAGCAGCAGCCTGCAGACAGATGGACATTTGAATGGAAATTAACACCATTTTTATGTCCTGAACCCTGTATTCACTGTCCTGCAGCCTCGGATGTGCCATGGTACGCTGACGCTAACAAGCCAGCCAGACTGGAATGTAAACACAGCTTGAGCAAGGCCGACATCATCACATGGCATAAAAACAACATTCAAATAGTCTTCAAGTCTTCCACAGAAGCAAAAATCAGTGAGGGATTTGATTTAGAAGAGGCGGACGGAAAAGTGTACTTAATCATTAATAAAGTGAAGAAGGTGGATATGGGAAACTACAGCTGCTCAGTGTTTAACAGAGACCAAGCCAACGATTACAAAACCATCTCTGGCTACCTGCAAGTGAGAGGTAAGCTCCTGCTTCAGCGTTCGTCTCTGGAGCTGCTGCGTTCCTGTAAGCTCACTATGAAACTCCATAATCAGACAAGTCCTTTTAAATGTAGAGGGTGCTTACAGAATTGCCATCATCTGTATGTTAAATTCTGTTAAATCTGAATCTGAATCGTACCGACTTAAATCGGATGGATATCTACAGAGCACAGATATGATTGCTTACCTAGACATTTTATACTGAAGTGTCAAGTGGACACTTCACCCCCGAATTTATCTTTGGTATGGCCACCTGCTCCAAAGTACATTGGCTGTTGGCACGCATGTAACACACCATTGTTTTATACCGTAAATCCTAGGATACTATGCATGATTATCCTGACAGTGCCTTTGTTGTTACAGATGTGTTGTTAGAAAAACAGTTACTACGTCGGTCAGTTATTTTATGCATCTTTTTCACCTGTTCTAGGCTGTAGCCATCCTATAAGAAGCTCTTTATCAGGTGAGTTGTGGACGAGCAGGTACTGCAGGGATTCCGTTATAACTGAAATGTCCCATCTCACTGACCGCTGCATCTCTTGTCTTTACTTCCAGCACTGCTCGTTGGATGCCTTTTACAAGTTGTACTCCATGGACTTTAAGTAAAACAGGCAGAAGAGCCACACAGCAGACCGATGAACGGTGTTGGTCAACAGCACATGGGCCAGTGAGTTAAGAGCTACATTTCAAATATTCACAAGTCAACATTTCCAGCAGTAGAATAACAGTGAAGTTTGCAGCACATTTGTTTGATAAACTTTTTGTAATGTATATAGCATGTACAGTGCTATCAGTTGTGCATTTAAGCGCATGTAGCTATTCATTTTATTTACAACCGTCAATGTGCACGTTCCACCGCAAAAATTAATGGTGCCCACTGCTGTAGACGGTCGTTTTATCTTGGTGTTGTACGTGCACAGGATTGTTTTCTAAACTGCAAATCCCACCTATCAGCTAAAGTTCACAATAAGCAGTCATTAACGCCACTGAAACCACAAACACGTCTCTCTTAACTTCTGAGCATATAGCTGACAGTAGCTCATTACCTAACACACTGCACTCTTTGTATTCGCCAGTGTCCCATCATTTCCGTCTTTCAGGAATAGACACACAACCTCAAAGGCAACTTTGCTTAATCTAAAAAGGAGGCGAGGATGATTCATCAAGAAACCACAGTGTAGTTCCCCTAAAAGCCATAAAGATTACCTTAAAAGGAAGATATGTTCCCTTACTCAGAGCTCTTTATGGAAATTACGAAACAAAATTTTAACTGCTGTATCTAAGGCCAAATAAAGGCATACATTGCCATTCAGTGTAGCATTACATAACCATACAGCAATGGGCTGGATCTTACATGGTCAAAAACTGATACTCAAAAGTGAAAGTAAAAGTAAAGTCACACAGACCCTACTGCAATTTTCTTCTGAGATCAAAATGTTACTGCTACCCATATTGTTTGACTGCACACACACAACCTCCAGTTAGCTACAGGCACAGTGGGCCTTACATAATCAGTGTAATGTACCATGTTTCAATCTTGTAAAACCTAAAAACTAGCAAACCAATAAAAAGTTATCACTTTATCTCTAGAAATATTTATTATAAAACTAAACTGATTAAGATAAGCATTCATACAAATGGCAAAAGCGCTGTCAAAATAAATGACAGCGATGTATTCCCTGGACATCGCCGATAGGTGCCATCTAATTCTTCATCCCATCCAGACTGTATGACGTACTATAATCAGGTTCACCAGCTCCATGCCTGTTCCTTGATGTGCCACCAATGACTAGGACCGAATGACCCAAATTCCCCCACAAGTTTTCCCGAGTCGGGGGTTCGCCCACTTAATTTCACCAAATGAAAATACCGCAGTCTAATTACTCCCACTTGCCCTACACACTCTCTTATTAATAACCCAACTTTAATTAAATTAAATTCCCCCATGATAAATAAATTCCTCATGAATAATTTCACCGACTGACTACTGGACAATAACATTTGCTGGGAAATTTGAAAAACATACTTTCCTATTTAAGATAACTGTTCACAAGATGGCATAGGCAAGCCTCCTTTTATGCTCTCTGCTGCCACCTGCCACTGCAGTTTCAATTTTGGGACAATTTGTATCAAATATATCAGGTGTAGATTTATATCCATATAAAGTTTGTGATGTGGTAAGATCTAAAGATAAAATTGAGTAATAACAGCAAATGGAGTTGACCTGTTCACAGGGTCAAGCATCTCATCTAAATCACCCTTCTCTTTGTCACTAAGCACCGTTACTTCAATTTTGGAAAATTTTCCAAATTTGAAGAGGTCCAGATCTTAACCCATACACTGTGTCTGCAATGTTTGCAAAAGATCCATCAAATACTTTTTGAGTTAGCGCCAATGAGTGTCTACAGTGGTGGAACGGTCCCTTATACTCTAAGTCAACTAACAGGACTGTCTAGATAGAGAAATGGAAATGATCCAAAGTATTGACCAAACTAAACATCAGCTAAATATTATGCATATTAATTTAACTATGGTGGGTCTGTAGCTTATTTGTACCTGGAAAATTCCAGGTGATCTTAGCACTTTTTAAGACCGGTTAGGTTAGTGCTGAGTCACAACAGCAAACTGGCAGTATACATGACAAGCGATGCTTCTGTAAATTAATCCAGAAATACAGGGCCAGTCCAGGTTGTCCAGGCCCCCTAGGTGCGATCCCCCCTCCCTCGCTTGCTCCTTTGGGCTCCCTAGGCCATGACCTACAATCACTGGCCCACCATGCACAAACAAGATTTTTTTACTAGCTAACATTACTTTGATCAAGAATACTTAGAAGGAAGATAACGCTCTGCATTCCAATTTTAAGCCATAATCCATTCAAACATCCTTGGAGAAAAATTCCTACACAAAAGAAAATGATTCCCATTCAATCGAAGCTTATTCTGATGAGAAGTACCCATGTACTCCACACTTAAATGATTTTTAGTAAAATTCACATTCGAAATAAACTTATGTTAACTAATAGATCAGGAAAGAACTCTTTCAGTTTCACCCTTTGGTTGTTTTCACGCATTTGTTTGGGAGGAAAGTCCTGCCTGCCTTTGGCCACAATCATAATGTGATCTTATTGGACACATTTCAAAAAAAGTAATCTGACTGTGAAAGAAGCCCTGTGTGCAAGCCTGAACACATCAGGAAGCTGGGTGCATTTCCATTACCAACAGAAAACATAGCTCTACATACGGCGTCAAGCCGTGTCAAGATAGGTGGATCCTACACCTTTGCTCCTGTGGAAAAACATGTGGGCACATGTTGCTGGAAACCAAAAGCAGCCAGAAATGTTTGTATTAGAGAGAGAGAGACATACACCATCTACGGGGACATGGTCTGCTGGTATCACCACGGAACACTCTGCCCGCAGAGTCCACGCTCTATGAACGAACGTCTCAACCGACGCGTTACCATCCATGAAAGCTGAAAAATTATATCAGTTTTATCAGAATAAAAAAAATTTATTCAGTGTCTGAAATAAACAAAACATTCACACTATATTTATGAAAAGGCTAAACATCAAAATCATTCATTATATATGTCCATTGCATCTCTTGTTCAGCTTCCACTCCTGGGGGGCACTGGGGCAGTTACATCCCTCCCTGAAAAGGAGAGACGACGTCAATGAACCACTACCGCACCGCCAATATACTCCTACCTACTGCTGGGCGACATCGCTATATTTTATCGTATTATGATCATGAATATTCATATCGTATTATTTTTTCTATATCATATTGTGATATAAACACTTAAGTTATTTATACATTTTATACACAAATTCCATCCAGGTATGAGTCAGTTGTTGACGTAATTTATCATCGTACCTGTCACATGCTCCAGAACTACTAGCAAAACAATTTAGTCATGTTCAACAAACTCAAAAACACCTGTCATACTTTATAGTTTTCTACATATCAGTTTTAGAATATTGTGCTAAATATCGATATTGTGAAAACCTCTGAAAATAGTGATTTAATTTTTAGACCCAGGCCCAGTCAAACCTGTTCTCAGGAACAAACAAAAGTCCGCGAAAAAAGAACTTCAACAAACGTATTGTCTGCATTTTTCATTACACCCTATGACAATTTTAATATGGATTTGTTTATTAAAATTAGGCTTCAGTTTGCAGTGCATTCAATTTGTGGCCTCTTTCACGCTCTGAATTTGTTTAAGGGTGATTCTAAGGACATTTAAAGCAAAAATGGAGCATCGAAGTAAAGAAATGATGATAGATCATTATAATTTCACAGGAAAAAAAACGTGTTAACATATTTTGTCATAATCGCCCAGCCCTAGTTCTCCCTAAATTTTTGTATGGTCACTGGCAAAGCAACGAAGTTTTTATCTTAACATAAGATTAGCCTGTTACAGCAACAAATGTCAGTCTGTTGGAGGGGACATTACTTTTTAAAAACTTGGGTAAGACAGTGAGTCTGGGATAAATAATGAATGTATTTTGACTGAGCTCACCGCTTTCTCGGTCATCTCTTTCCAGGCAGTCAGCACTTTCTCAGTGAGAGTCTAACAAAGAACAGAAACAGAGTCAGGCTGTCGCTGGACGTACCAGGCAGTGTAGGACAGTCACACAGCACTGGGACACACAAGCACACCAGGGCCCCATTGTGTTGCTGAAGCCCAAAGGAAAATGGCCATCCACGAGATCTACCCACCTTTGTATCAGTGCCAACCAACTGGACAGAACCAGGACATTCTGGGCTGGTGTAAATGATGGAAGTTGCAAGGGGAGCAAGAATTAGAACACTGAGGGCTAAAAAATTATTTAAAAAGTTATTGTACGTGCAGCTTCAACACTGGGAATAATGCCCCATGAAGTACAGAGGTTCAGTTCCTGGTCTGGGTCTGCTCCTGACACTTTAAACAGAGCATAAACAATAAAAACCTCTTAAGAGCCAAACATCCTCAAAACTAAGAGGTTGGAATGGAGAGGACTTTCCACTGACCTCAAGGACTTCCTGGTTTCGCAGCTGTCTGAAGCTTGCGGTTGGACAGACTTTTGCAGGGAGTGGTCTGTAAACAATGTTGCCTGCACGCCATCAGCTGCCTTGGCATGTGGTTGTGGTCTGCAGCACCGATAAGCATCCTGACCCTGCTCCTCAGACTGCCAGCTGCAGCAGCCTGCAGTGGCACAGCGGGCATCAAGTCTGGAAGGCTGTTTTTGGGCGATACCAGAAGCTCCAGTGTCTACAGAGCAGGACACCACAAGAGGGAGAAAGTCCTATAAGTCATTATAAATCATTATACACACAGACTTTGTGGAACGAGATCAAAGGACATTTGATGGCTTCAGCTGGAGCTGTACAGTGAAAGTGATTCCTATTCCAGTGGATTAAGGAGTAATGAAGGCAGCCTTCACTGTGCTTCATAGCTAAATGCGTGTGCCACCGCCCCCACTGCATGCACTGGAATATGTAACATTTGTCAAATATACTCATGTAGTGTTACACCATACAGGCAAGCTTTTCTCCTGAGGCTGCATGTGACTATGAAGAGAATGTGATCACCGCCAAAGCATTTATATACAAGGTCGCATATTAAATGAAAAAAAACAATGACAGATGTAGAAGCTTGAATATAGCGCTTGTATTTTGTGCATGAAGGGTTATCTTGGCAAAACGGTACAGTATACACACACGTTTCAGAACTCTGGATGTGTTCTACCCTGCTTTTCTGTTCTGTGGAGGGTGTGAGCGTGAAGCTGCACTGGGTCCAAGATGAACTCACCCAGGACATCCTCCAGGGTGATCAGTGGCCGGGGCTCGTACGGATCATGCTCTTCTCTGATCATCTGCACAGCTACACAGACACACAGGCACACATCTGTGGTACCAATTTACAGTTCATGGATACACAACATAAATAGAACACAACTGCATTAAACTATGCAATGGCAGTAACCTTAACATCTGTGTTAATAATTGGCCCCTTACCCATGTAGAAGGGTGCTGAGACAATCCTTTGGTAAGCAGCTGGACGGAGCTTCACCACCTTGGAAAAGGATGAGGAGATAAAGCTGAGGCCCCACAGGCTGAGAGGATCCGACACGCGCAGAAATGTTAGCAAGCGCACCTGGACGTCCCACGTCCTGTCATGGTGGTAGACCAGCCAGGCAGTTTCATCAGGATCATCCCTCCAGGAATGGAGGAGCTCCGGATAGAGGGATTTCTGCGAAACCCAACACAGAAGGATGTTTCATTCCACCAATAGGGAGCAGATCCCAGGGTGCTTATGCTGGAAAGCTGATCCGGAATTCCCCACAGAGGCCCCACCCTTTGTATCAGTAAATGCTCACACTTGTTGGAGATACCTACAAAAATGTCAACTTCTGCTGCCAATATTGTTTCAAGCTTTGATTAAAATGGCACAATTAAAGAAATTCAATTGGTGGGGGGGGGGGCAACTCACGATGTAATGGTACTGATGACGCCTGCTGATGACATGATCGCATATGTTGCTTGAGGTAATCTGCTCCGTACACGTGAGGCACAAGTAGACAGTGGGATGCTTCAAGCAGCGGCATTCTACTACAGCCTCCAGGCCTGCAGGGGGAAACCAAGAGCTGGCTGCAAGTCTCCGTGGTTACATACCAGAGACACAATCTCAGGCGTAGCTGGGGTAGCAGCACGAACCAATTGAGGGGTATGGCCTGCCATCCAGGAACCAGAACTTGGACCAGTTGCTCTCACCTATTGGACCTGACAGAGGCACACAGACATCAGTTTCAAAAGGCATGTTGATATGTTGGTCCTACTGGTAAGAGACTGATTTCTGGAGAATTTCAAAGACTAGAAACAGAAGAGCAGAATGACTGGGCAGCACTGTCACCTCATACATGTAGCACAGAGGTTTGAATTCCACGGCCCCCCTTTCAGTTTAGAGTTTTTGTTTTCCCTCTGTCAAGCAGGATTCTACCCATAGTGGAAAAAAAACTTGTGTTTTGGTGAACTTGCGTTTCTAAATCGCTCACTGTGCACGTGCCTTATAATGGGCGAGCATCCGGTTGAACCCTGCTTCACCCCGACGCTATGCTTCGCAGTGAGCCTGTGCTTCACCCCGACGCTATGCTTCGCAGTGAGCCTGAGCTTCACCATGACCCTGTACTGAATAAGCAGCTAGAAAACATCATGCAGACTGCGTTTTCTTTTTTAAATTCCTTTTACTTATGTTCCCAGTGTCGGCGGATGCACACACAGTTTTGGCAAATTTAATACAACCTCCAGGCCATTTCCACGGACACAGAGCAGAACATCAATATTCAATGTAAGGTTCAGCTATGAGCTAAACTGCATCGCCCTTAATAGAGAGACTGAGTGTTTCTTTGGATTGAAGAGTAGGAATTATTACAAATGAATGCAGGACATGTTCCCACCTGTTTCTGTGTATTCTAGGGTGTGGACTGTAACCCTTTTTGGACACTGGCCCTTTCCGGCATGGGCAGGTCTCCGAATGCGGAATGGTGCAGCTGAATTTTCTGGCATACGAAACCAAAAATATTAAGGCTCCGAGTTCCACTCACCAGCTGTTGTTTGTGCCCTATTTGGGTCCAGGATCAACTCTGGCAGAACCCTGGGATACTGAGCAAATTCCTGATTGGACAAGTCTGGATGGGGGAGAGGGAAGATGGTGCTTAGTATGCGGTAAATGGACAATTATATAAAAAAAAACACTTGTCAGCAGACATGTGACTCTGCTAAACAACATTTTGTCAGTGACAGTCATTTGATCAGTATTGCATTGCGATGTGGTTAGTTTTTCACTCTTCATTGCTCAAGCATGGAGTAGTAGTTTCACCGTTTATGCTGTTCAGAGATTTCAGTTCCTTGGGGCTGTCCTCACCCCTATTGGTCAGGCTCTCCTGCTCCACCTCTGTCAAGCTTACGGCCGTAGGATCACTGCCAATTCCTTCCACTGAACACAAGAGCATTTGTGAAGCATGGCGTAAAGCACCGAGCTACCAGTCTGCCCTGAAAGGGCTGCGATCTTACCGCTCTCAGGCTCATTTGCCTTGGGTTCGGGGACCAGTACTTGATTTGGCAGCGGATTCTTTGCCACTCCCTGACAGACGGCACCTAGGAGGAGAAAACACCAGTATACCCCGTGCCTCACACTATAAGGGCACTGCAACCCAGGAGCCTCACCGGTATCCGTGCAGACTCTCGGCCCGTCGGCAGTCGCCGGACACACAGCCGCTGCGGCCTCCTCCGTACGCTCCACAGCGTCGGCTGTGGGACAAACGGCGGCAGTAAGGCCATTAACCACATCACACAGGACTCAGAGAATTCCCGTCTGCAGCAATACGGCAAATGTTTGTGCATGCAGGGTGTTTATTTCCCATAAATCCATTGACTGACGTCCTCGTTTCCTACGGTTTTTCAGGCTCTGGACCCTGATTGGATAAGACATTTTCATTATTTAAAACAATTCTAACCAAGGTTTATTAGACTGTGATGAGCCGTTAGGGGTTTGCGTATTTAACCAACATGACTAGCTAAAGTATAATATTGAGAGACTACAATTTAAGAAATACTTTTCTCACATGACTTTTCAGTGGCATTTAGTGACTCCTTAGCGCTAAGTTGCCTAAATAATAGACTGTTTTTTAACATATACATCAGAACACAAATATGTCAGATCTATCTTATGAAACTGCCACTGGTCAAGTCGGAACAAATCCTTTAGGGGGTCGCAGGGCATTTCGAAATGGCAGCCTTCACAAATCTCCAAAATAATGCGCATCTACAATACCTGTACTGACAGGCGCCACATACTGGATGCACCGAACAGTTATGACTAGTAGCGTAACAAGACTGCGTGTCTGTATGGGTTGTGGGGGGGATCAAATACAAATACAAATATGAAAATCAGCCCTATGACAGCCCTTTAAAAAAAAATAAAAATTACATACCACTGATATACAGTCACCCTTCACATGAGGCCTAGCCTGGGTGTATGAGGATGCGAGACTGAATGATGACCAGATTGCTTTGTCATTTCCTATCATATAATATACAGACCATCTAAATTATACACCTGTATGTACAAAGTCACCACTGTGCGCACTGGGAACATTTTGGACTCATTGTTAAAAATGCAAAATTAGTGGCGCTGAAAAGTTTAAAAAAAAAAAAGTTACTGTGATCAAATGATTATCTTTGGCTAACGCTTTGAGTTTCCGCGATCTTCCGGCAAGCTCCAAAAATAATCGCCATTTAATCGTTCATGGCCTGCTTGGGAATATTTGGAATATACATTTAAAATACAATTTACTTTTCACTGTGGTTTTGTTAGTTATTTTAAGATATAAATGTATAAACTAAATACAAATATGTTTTAGATTCCGTTTTAGTAATTTTATTTCTAGGGATAGACAGAGTAGTAAAGCTATTTTATGCGTCTGTCCTTTAGGGAATCCGATCTGAACACAAAGTGCACATTCGATACTAAAAGAGCTCAGATTTGGCAAACCATCTTTCTGGTATTACTGACGGTCACTAAAGATAAAACATTATGTCAGCAAGACGGTATTAAAAATGTTAATTTAATTTTAATTTTCATATTTTATTTCAGTTCATGAAAATGCTTTATGATGGTTTTAGTTTATGATAACTAAAACCTGGTTTCCCAAGCCAGGCAAGATGCAGCGAGGCGCATTCTGCTACCCAAAGATCATGCGGAGCATGTCAGTACTCGGAGAGAAAATGCGAAACGAAAACCCGGCAAGGTGCCGAATGAGCTGGAAGCAGGACCGGAAGCCGGAGCTACAATAAGACGACGGCAAACGAGTGTGCAGACAGAGATACTGATTAGGAAGCCCCTTTGTCATCAGAAAAACAATGGGGGCTGTTATTCTGAGTGCTCAGCACAGACAAAGCCCGCAGATCACAATCAGGCAGGGGAGGAGCCCTTCCTATCAAGAAGCCCAGCTCTGGCCCAGCCTCATGGTGGGGGCTGGGATCCAGGCCCAAGAAAGGGCCTGATTAGCTGGTTGCACTGTCAGCCTTTTATCTCTATCTGACCAGACTGATCACAGCAATAAAGCCCCTTCAGCGGTCAGGCCCTTTGGCATCAGCATACAAGCAGGTTGGTGCCACGTGTCCAAACGTGTGACCTTAAAAATGGCAGCTGCACTCATTTCCCATAGTCTTGCTTAGTCTCAATGGAAAGCTGGCTTCATCAAGTGAGAAACAAAAGTGTTCCGAATAATTCTGAGGCAAGACTGGACTGGACATGCGACATTAATAAAAGCAGGTATAGCGCACTTCCTTGGAGTAAAGTGTGTATTTATTCAAGAAAAGGCATTTTAACCAGAGTACAGAGGGACTCTTACTAACCAGCCACAGCGCTCTGCTCCTCAAGCAGCCATTCCCGTAAATACAGAAAGGACAGTAAATGCACTGGAATGCTTAAAAACAGGGTTTCTCACGCTTTTTAACCGCACCGGCCAGCTACTCTTCATTAGTCACATAATTATTGCTACCTCTGCATGTCAAGCTTCAGTTCTGTTTAAAATCCTCCTCACACGGCCTCGCCGCTTGTTCCAGGGAACAGGTTTGTCATCGGCAGTAGTGTCGTCACCCGTCCCGTAGTGAAAACAAAACGCTGCATCCCAGTTTTCAGTGCAGGGTGCGATCGGTCCAGTATTACTTCAGATTCAAAAAGTGAAAACCTTAATTGCTGGTACCTAATAATAATAATAATAATAATAATAATAATAATTCATACTTTATTAATCCCTGTAGGGAAATTGTCTTTACGCCTC
>JAODLD010000052.1:16624339-16636175 GCA_026781065.1 Mormyrops boulengeri | reverse complement strand
GCCGGACACGCGCCGGGGGACTCGTACCTTTACAGACACGGCCCGGGGGACTTGTACATTTACGGATCCTTGCCGGACACGCGCCGGGGGACTCGTACCTTTACAGACACGGCTCGGGGGACTCGTACCTTTACGGACATGGCCCGGGGGACTCGTACTTTTATGGATGCTTGCCGGACACCGGAGGGACTTGTACCTTTACGGACACGCGGCGGGGGACTCGTACCTTTATGGATATCCCCTAAACTTGCCGTATTGTAATGGTTAGAATTTACATTGCCTGCACAGCCTGATCCAGCTCTCTGATCACTCAGCTGTTAAGCTTCTTCAATGAAATGTAATTATCTGTCATTAGTACAAAAATGCTCTTGGGTATTAGATGTATATGAAATTCACAGTCATGTTGTGTTTTCAGCCAGTCTGATCTGTGAATGATCCGTCATTTGTATGAAATGCTGTTGGGTATTAGATGTATATCAAATGCACAGTTCTGTTTTCAGTCGGTCAAAATGGACCATTAATCACATTGTAGGTCTCCCCCTGAAAAGCTGATGTCCGCAGCAACTCACAAGCCCTGCGATGTGTGTATCTCAGCAGTACATATACAGTCTAAGTACCATCAGCAGTAGACATAGATTCTAAGAATAGGGCACTGTTCAGTGTGTAGGCACTCTGCATGCCCTGGGTGTGGGCGCTGAGAACTTGTGTAAAGCGAATGGATAATGCTTAAAAAAGTGTGAAATATTGGGGTCCTGCTTGTGAGGAATTCTCCGTTTGGGCTATGAGTGTGGAGCTATGGCACGTTCACTGACCTGGGAAAGTGCTACCGCTCGCTGAGTGTTGAGTGCGCCATTTTACATTGGGTTTGTTTATTTTTTTCAGGTTTTCTCCAACAATGATGAAGCACCGATTAACAAAAAGCTCCCAAAGGAACTACTGCTTAGGTAAGCTTTAAATGAAATGGCGGAAATGGCTACAGCCTGGTGTAATTCTGCTTGTATGTCTTAATGGTTGATTTCCTCCAGTGGCCATCTGCAGTGCTGCTTTGTGATGCCTGGCCATGTGGTGTGTGTGACACAGGAGCAGTGGTACCTACTTACAAACAAAAAGGCACACGGTCCAAGTATTAGTATGTGTGTTTCTAAGAGGCAAACAAAAGTGTAGCCATTAGTTATGTCATTAGTTTGGTGTTGAAGAAAAAACAGAACTTCAAATCAGTGTTGCAGCCAGAACGCCCCAAAAATCCTGCTCTCAGTTTTGGAGAATACTGCATTTTCAGTTTTGGAGAATACTGCATTTCCAGTTTTGGAGAATACTGCATTTCCAGTGTTGGAGAATACTGCATTTTCAGTTTTGGGGAATACTGCATTTCCAGTTTTGGAGAATACTGCATTTTCAGTTTTGGAGAATACTGCATTTCCAGTTTTGGAGAATACTGCATTTCCAGTTTTGGAGAAGACTGCATTTCCAGTTTTGGAGAAGACTGCATTTCCAGTTTTGGAGAAGACTGCATTTCCAGTTTTGGAGAAGACTGCATTTCCAGTTTTGGAGAATACTGCATTTTCAGTTTTGGAGAAGACTGCATTTCCAGTTTTGGAGAATACTGCATTTTCAGTCTGTGCTCATTCAGGGTTTCTGCTTCTAGCCCTGCTCTGTGGGAGATACGACAATGAGCTAAAGTCCTAGAAGCCATGAAGCAAACCACCTGTTCTGCTTTATATAAACTAACCACTGGACAGATTTCTGATCCACTGCTAGTCTGCGATGCGTGAACTTCCGTGGGGCCTTGTGCTTATTCACTTAGGCTCTGCATGTTTGTGAGAAATGGCTGTGGCTCATCTTCCTGTTTCCTTCTCTAACTCCACTGTCTTTGGTTCCAAGCCCATCCTGTGTCATGACAGATCGGTGTAATTGCAGTGCGGAATGGGAGAGTCTGGCATGACACAGCTGAGAACTAACTAGAGAAAGGGAGGGATTTGAATCCAGACTTTGCTCACGGCCGCACCTCTTCCCGAGGACAGGCGCTCTTCCTGGGAGCAGTATGTCAGCTGTGTTTAGCGATTCAGATGAAGATTGTTAACCTTCTTAGCCTGCTGTACACAGAGCTGAATGCTTCACTGAAGCCAGTGGCTTTGACGTATTTGCATTTGCATTCTGAAATTTGAACCATGAGTTCGGTACCATGAGTCTAGGAGCTAGGCCAGCACTTCACAGCACGTTCTTGGTGAAGCTTCGTGCGCTGTGCTATGTGAGCCCAGCAAGCAGTTTCAGACCCTATTTGATAGAACGCAGCCCACATGTGTGCACCCACACGTCTGTCAAGATTCCTCCACCGTCTACACAAATTACTGCTGCAGCTGCTGAAGGAACCACACTGCATGTATCCGTAATGGCTGTCTGTAACCACAGTAACTCATCCTGCAGTTTTCTGTGCGTAGCAGTTTGAGGCTCCACTGCATTTTTGCTTGTGCTTCGAAGCAGAAGATTATAGGATCAGATCCCAGACGCATCTCTGCTGCATTCTGGCTGTTATGTGGGAAAGAATAGCAAGACCTTCAATGAACAGGAATTTCTCTACTTTCATCTTTGTGTCCACTTATGGGATGGATGCTGGCCATCCGCCCTTGGTGGCTTTTGCCTGGTGTTGGCTGGCGTCTTACCTTCACCGTCTTAGATGTGTAACATTTTGTAATTTGAGCCTTTGGAGAGAATTACAGCGTTTGGGAAGACCTGTTCAGCTGATTTATTTAGCCTTGCTCGCCAGCAGCATTACTGCAGGATTTTAACTGTATATCTTTTATTATTTGGTTCAGGAGTGCAGTGATATGAAATTACCAGTGAGGAACAATTCAGAAGTGCTGCCCTGCAGTCTGGTGTTTGATCCCTCTATGGAGGGGAAACTTACTGAGGATCCCGAGTATCACTCACTGTGTGACTTTTGACTGTATTTCTCTGGTCAGGATTTTCTCTTACCTGGACGTGGTCACCCTGTGCAGATGTGCCCAGGTATCGAAGGTAAGCAGCAGTTACCGCAAGGCGCGATCCTAACCGATCACCAGGATGCCATCTGCACTAAACCTTTGTAATTTTTTTGCCTTTCTTACATCACATGGTTCCAGCCGTTTCTCAGTGCCTTTCATCTTGTTTAGTTCTGCTCTTACTTTCATGTCCCGCAGGCTTGGAACATCTTAGCCCTTGATGGTAGCAACTGGCAAAAGATCGACCTCTTCAACTTCCAGACAGACATAGAGGTAAGTCCTGCGATCATGGACAGCCCGCTGGCGGAACCTAGGGGTCGATTCACACATATTCATTTTATATAAGGAATATACACTATATGGACAAAATTATTGGGGCACCTGGCCATCACACCCACAGGAACGTTTATGACGTCCCGCTCGAAATTTATAGGCATCAGTGTGCAGTCTACCACAAGATTTTAGAGTGTGTCTGTGGGAAGTTTTGCCCATTCATCCAGAAAAGCATTTGTGAGGTCAGGCACTGATGTTCTAGCTCATCCCAAAGGTGTTCGATAGGGTTGAGGTCAGGGCTCTGTGTGGGCCAGTCAAGTTCTTCCGCACCAGATTCACCCATCCATGTCTTTATGGACCTTGCTTTGTGCCCTGGGGCACAGATATGCTGGAACAGAAAAGGGCCTTCCCCAAACTGATCCCACAAAGTTGGGAGCACAGACACACCCCAAAATCTTGTGGACAGCCTTCCCAGAAGAGCGGCAGCTGTTATAGCTGCAAGGGGGTGGGGCAACTCCATACAGATAACTGTGGATTTAGAATGGGGTGTCATAAAAGGTGTCCCAGTACTTTAGTCCTTATAGAATGTTATAGGCTATTGTAAAGGACTGGATGTGGGCGTGGCATGGGAGACGGAGCAGCTGAGTGGCCGTCCCAAAAGCGACGGGGCACCGCACACGCCGTCGTAAGGCCCAATGAAGCTCCGCCCAGCAGACTCGTGAGGTTTGGCCGGTGCAAATGGATGCAAGCGAGAAGTCTGACGCTGGTGAAATGTGTGCGAAGGGCATCTCCCTGCTTGCTAAATACCCTTGAACGTTTCTTTCGCACTGGGACGTGTGCTTTATTGCATTAGAGTGTGTCTTTAATTAAAATGAGAGTCCCTGTGTCTGTGCCCCC
This sequence comes from Mormyrops boulengeri, assembly GCA_026781065.1. Lineage (NCBI taxonomy): Eukaryota > Metazoa > Chordata > Actinopteri > Osteoglossiformes > Mormyridae > Mormyrops > Mormyrops boulengeri. The sequence goes on along the minus strand of JAODLD010000052.1, from coordinate 16,632,027 downwards.
CCCCCCCCCCCCCGCAGGGCCGTGTGGTGGAGCACATCTCCAAACGCTGTGGCGGTTTCCTGCGCCTGCTCAGTCTGCGAGGCTGCCTAAGCGTGGGAGATGCCGCCATGAAGTGAGTCTGTTATCTGTGGCCCTCTCGCCTCCTGCTGGCCCTCTCATCCTCTGCTGTCCTTTCGCCCTCTGCTGGCTGTCTCACCCTCTGCGGTCCTCTTGCCCTCTGAGGCCCTCTCCCCCTGCCATATTTAAGTAGCTTCCACTCCCCTTTGCTGCCCTTTCCTCTCCCTTGAATATGACTGACCTCCTCCCCACCCCCCCTATGTTTTCATTTGAAATATCTTCGGTCTGGAATTATTTTTGTTTTCTTCACAGGACTTTTGCACAGAACTGCCGAAATATCGAGCACCTTAACTTGAATGGTTGCACAAAAATCACTGACAGGTATTTGACCATGCACTGTGTTTTCTCCGTGTACATCAGGGGGGAGAGAGCGACCCCCCCCTTGGGCTGCATTGAATATCCATGCACAACTCATACATGGCGAAGTAGTTTTTTAGAATGGAACCTTTATTTTCCTTATTTAGTGTTAATTTTGTAAGTATCTGAAAATAAAGCCTAAACCAACCTGGTTCTGGTTTAGAAAAAAAACGCTTCTTTGTAACCTCACAGGAAATACTAAATCATATACACTTAAAAGCTCTCAGTTTAACCAAATCTCAAGGAAAATAACGGTTTGCACCATTTTCTTTAATTCAAGAAACAGCAGTAAATGCTTCCAGAAACACAGCCTAACAGCCGCGATTGACTTACAGCCCTCTCTGTGCCCCCATAGCACCTGTACCAGCCTTAGCAAATTCTGCCCCAAACTGAAACACCTGGACTTGACTTCCTGTGTGTCCATAACAAACCATTCGCTAAAGGCGCTCAGGTAAGAGCCATTTCTTCCCTTCTTGCTTGTTCATGTACTGATGATTGCAAAAGCAGTCAATCTAAGCGGTATCTGTTTCTCTAAATTGGGGAACTTGACATTGATTTGGCTTTGTGGCCCTCATGGTGTGGCTGTTCTAGCAGTATTACATCAATGCCTGCTGTCAAAACCGGACCTTTTATAGGAATCTGGAGTATTCAAGACTGCAAAGACACAGCTCGTGTTTAAGTCAGTGATTTACTGTAATGTCCTCAAGCCAGATCCAGGGAATGAATGACCCTTTAGACAATAAAGCATTTCGTACAGTAATTTCAGTCAGAATATCATGCCTTGTTTCCACCAACATGGAGCCGAAGCCGGTGCTGGGCTGGTTCTCGCTTGGTGCCTTTTGAGAACCTGCCCGCGTTTCCACCAGTTTCAAAAGAGAACGGAATGGAAAAGTTACATTCATATGTATTTCGTTTTTTGGATTTATTTTGATCTGTTTTGGATTTTAAGATTTTATAAGTTGCCAAACCAAAAAGAAATTCTCAGAGTGTGACCCATTGTGCTCTGTCTCTACTGCCTGTATCCACCTTTGTCTCCTTAAAGGCTCCCCAGTCTGTGTGTGTGAGTTTATTCTCTCTTGCTGTCTTTTTTAAGGATCACACAACAAAACAGTCTGCTAAACATTGATCTTTGCTGTCCGCCTCATGATCTCTTTGCCAATTAAGTATTTTATATATTCGACCTGCGATGTTGATAATGTATTATTAAATAAAAAAATATAATATAATAATAAAAATAAAAAAAAGATTTGTTGTTTACTGCTAATAAGCTGACATAAGTTGTTTCACTGCCAGCACCGGCGATATTAGACAAAATATTATCGGTTACGGATTGAATTTTCTGGGTTTGCGGTTTTGGATGCAATAGCCCATCCCACTTCCGCTGACGTTATGGTGCCAAATTCTGAGACCAGCGTTTCTGTGGTGCCGTGCTGGAGCTGTTTTTTCTGGCCCAGGGCCAATTTTTTGCAGTAGAATTGCATGGAACTAGTTCTGGATTGGGAAAAAGTCCCTGCACTGCATTGGTGGAAACAAGGCATCAGTGTGAGTCCAACAGACCTACCCTGCTAAACGTTTATAGTAGAATCTTGTTCACATTTTACCTGTTACAGAGCAGCAAGACTCGCTCTATTTCGCTCTCGCTCTAATCACACTGCAGTACTCACTGACTGAGATTGATAGTGGGTAATCACACTGCAGTACTCACTGGCTGAGATAGTGTAGCATGTGTAAGCATGAAATCTCTCTGGTCTCCAGTGAAGGCTGCAGGGGCCTGGAAAACTTGAATATCTCCTGGTGTGACCAGATCACACGGGATGGAGTGGAGGCACTGGTGCGTGGCTGTGGAGCCCTCAAGGCCCTCTTCCTGAGGGGCTGCACACAGGTGGGTCCAAGCTCACTGCGTGCTCTTCATAAATCCCAGCTGGGAGGTGCAGTGACACAATGTCACAGTCACACTATCATCGTTTGAATTCAGGTCACATATCACCTTATTGTATGTAACTTTTGTTTCCAACTTGTGAATTAAAAACCATCGAATTTTGTATCAAATGGCATATACATGCCAACATACAGAGAAGCCAGTCCTTTTTCACAGGAAAGAAACCTGTTATGCACTGGAATTTTTAATGCTGGCAAGAACAGTAACCAGTACAGATGAACAGTTGTTTCAGCGTCTGTAGCTTCTGGTCGGTGGGTGGAGAGGGGCCCCTGACCAACCCCCGACTGGCTCCCACAGAGGGCGACGTGGAGGAACTGGCTTAGATACTGAGTATTGACAGCTGTGGTCGGTGATCGGGCGGGGGGGGGGGGTTTGTGCTGATTTTATTTGCATTCACACGGTCACAGGGTTTGTCTAGGGGTTATTCTCCAGATCGTTATGCCCAAATACCTTTAATCCATGTTATTTTTGTGACTTGTTCTGCCACACTCAGTGGATTCTCAGTTTTTTTGCTTGGTGCCGTACCGTACAGGGCTCGTCGGCACAGCCGGAAGGGGGCAGTCTTTATCTCACCGTGTTGGTGTTCTGCTCGTCTTGTGTTTTAGCCGCCGTCGCATCATGGGTAGCCTGTCAGCGACGTGGCGGTTTGCTGACGGCATTTTCATGTTCCCGTTTCCAGCTGGATGACGATGCACTGAAGAACTTACAGAAATGCTGCCCAGAGCTTGTGACAATCAACATGCAGTCATGTACAGTGAGTGTCAGAGACGAGCCGCGGAGCGGCGCTTCCTGCCGGGCTTTCTGTGCCAAACCTTATCTGCGCGGTGCTTAGCGTGGTCGCCTGTGCGGAGCCGGGATCCATCCCCTGCCCGGGCTCTGCGTGTGTGGAGTCCAGAAACATGCTGGTGTGTGAGTGTATGGTGTGTGAGTGGCTGGTGTGTGAGTGGCTGGCGTGTGAGTGGCTGGCGTGTGAGTGGCTGGCGTGTGAGTGGCTGGCGTGTGAGTGACTGGCGTGTGAGTGACTGGCGTGTGAGTGACTGGCGTGTGAGTGTGCCCTGTGCTGGGTTGGCGCCCCATTCTGGGTTGTTCCCTGCCTTTTGCCCGTAGGCTCTGAGATAGCCTCGGGGATAGGATCCGCGATAGCCTCCGTGCCTGAACAAGTGGCTACAGAAAACGGATGGATGGATGGGTGTTATATGCAAGGTTAAAACAGCAGTGGAATGTAATTCTCTACCTCCTCTTCTGCCTTATTCTGGTTTCAATAAGACAAAATTCCTGCAGCCTTCCTTGGAAATTTTACCAGCTATAGTGATATTTTTTTTAGAAATTATTATTTATATTAGAATTTTGTTTTTGGCATGTATTAAGGAAGGACTGTAGAAATTTTGAGGTAAGAAGCCTTAAAGAGTAAATATTGACTTAAAGTGGCTTAAATTAATGAGTAAACTTTGAGTAGTGCAATGTTAAGAAATGAGAATGTGCTGACTGACCGATTATGTAAATTGGCACTTATCATACAAATTGATTGTCGATTGTGTATGTAAACAGGTTTACCAGTATGACACGTCGTTCTGCCCCCCCCAGCAGGTGACGGATGAGGGCCTGGTGCTCCTCTGCCGTGGCTGTCACAAGCTACAGACCCTCTGTATCTCCGGCTGCAGCAGCGTCACCGATGCCTCCCTCACTGCCCTGGGCCTCAACTGCCCCGGCCTGAAGTAAGCTCCGTGTCCTCAGAGCGAGGGGAGGTCCTGGCACCCATTCCGCCCTCATCACCTTCAGCTGTGTATGAGTAGCATGTTGTCACTGGGCAGTATGCATCCATACAAACATACAGGCAGTATACCACCACTGAAAAAATTAAGAGACCACATTACACCTTTTTGTTTCACTCATTTCTCCATTTATGGGTGCGTTTCTGAATAACATATATTTTTCTGCGAACTGCAGCCTGGTTCTTCCCTGCTTCTCATTAATGAAGGTCTTCTTCCTTGCTTTATGGGACCTCAGTCCTGCTTCCAGGAGCCTGTTACACTGTCCTAACAGAGTACACCTCAAACCTGCACTTATTGTTTCCCATTCATTTTCGTCACTTGATGTCATGTTCATGAGAAACTGTCGGATAAGTTAACGGTCATCTCTACCATTAGAATGTCGATTCTGCCTTTTACCTGGCTGGTTTCTGGTCGTTCCCAGTGTCTCCTGCTTCATCTTGTTCTTGCGTACTGCTGTCTTAGAAATTTTTAAGCTGAAAGCATCCTGCAGCTCAGTGTAGCCTCCTGCCAGCAGAACCAGGATTAAACCAGGATTTAAAAATGCAGATTTGTTTAAAAATATAGAGTGGTCTCTTAATTTTTTCCACGGCTGTATATCCATGCAAACACACAGACAGCATGTATCCATACAAATGCACAGGTGCCATATAGATCTATACAAGCATATAGACAACATGTATCCATACAAATGCACAGGCGCCATATAGATCTATACAAGCATATAGACAACATGTATCCATACAAATCACAGGCGGCATATAGATCTATACAAGCATATAGACAACATGTATCCATACAAACGCACAGGCGGCGTATAGATCTATACAAGCATATAGACAACATGTATCCATACAAACGCACAGGCGGCGTATAGATCTATACAAGCATATAGACAACATGTATCCATACAAACGCACAGGCGGCATATAGATCTATACAAGCATATAGACAACATGTATCCATACAAACGCACAGGCGGCATGTATTCAGACATACAGACATACCATGTGTTCTAGTTTGGCACTTAATAGTGCATCTTATTTTCCTGGAATCCTGTCGACAGTGAACCATGTGTCTGTGTGTCTGTCTGTGCATATCTGTGTGTGTGTGTGTGTTTGCCCGTTTGTGTCTGTCCGTGTGTGTCTGGCTGTGTGTATCTGCATATGTGTCTGCATGTGTGTATATGTGTGTCTATCTGTCTGTGGGGGTGTATCTGCGTGTGTGTGTTTGCACGTGTGTTTGTGTCTGGCTGTCTGTATGTTTGTGGGTGTGTATGCATGTTTGTATGTATGTGTGTGTGTCTGTCTGGCTGTGTGTGTGTGTGTGTGTGTGTGTGTGTGTGTGTGCGCGCGTTTCAGGATCCTGGAGGCGGCTCGCTGCTCCCATGTCACTGACGCCGGCTTCGCTGTCCTGGCCCGGGTGAGTCACATCTTACTCTCTACCTGCTTCCCTGACTCTTTTTTCTGAGTCTGACTCTCGTTTCCAGCACGCTTCACTGCTCACTGCATTCACTGCTAGTGAAGGTACAGTGCTGCTTGAAACTATGTGATCCCTTCATCTGTCTTTTAATCATTCTTAGACAAATGATGTTAAGATCTGTATTTGGATCCCATCGCTTGATGAGGATAACCTGTGTCAGGCGTACAGATGATCTGCTGTTTTTGGGCTGTCACTGAAAGCATGTTTTCAGGAGTTTTTCCCGTTTCGTTTCAGAGCGGCTTCCCCGGCTGCAGATTTGCGAGCTGTCTCGCGTGGCCAGTCTGCTTCAGGCTGCCACATGCACGTTGACTCGGCCATTCCGAAACAAAATTCCTTCCTCTTAATCCATTTATTAGCAGATCTCCTGGAATTAGGATCACTGCATGCTGCATTTTTGGTGTAACTTCATCCTACGGTTGCAGGTTCTGCCGTCGTTCTGCATTATTGTACATGGCTGTAAATTCATGGCTCCCACTGCACACAGGCCAAAAAGCAGGCTCACAGCCAGACACTGCCAACACTCTGCTTGACAGGTGGAATGCAGTGATTTTAGTGGTAGACAGAGTCATGGTTTTATTATAGAAAGCATTTTAGGCTGTGGCTTAAAAGATTCTGGGCTTCCAGTCTAGAGGATATCTATTTTTAGTAAAATCCAGGTGGTCTTTTGCAGCCAGTGTGTTGCTTCCTGGCTAATGTCCCATGAATTCCATTGCTTCTCCCATTGTGTCATGTTGTCAGCCTAACCTAATCTTCATGTTGCCCTGGAGATTCTTTGGACGTCCAATAGGACTGCACGTTGCAGGATCTTTTTGTTCATCCAGGTTTTAAGCAGTGGAGCTGGCCCTAATTTTTCTCCATTTGTGCACTGTTTGTCTTATTGTGGCCTGGTAGGTTCCCAGATCACAGTGTCTCTTTTTCTCTCCACACCCTTTTTCTGAGGTCTTCTGGGGACTCGTAATTGCTAGCATAGTTTATTACAATGATATTTCCAGTATGTGATGAATATATATTTGCCTTTATTTCATAGAGCCAAGGAAATGTTGTCCTGCCAAATGTGTCTTTTGATTTTCATTTCCAGTTATTTATTATACCGACCGTGTTCACTTAGCTCATGAATGCAGTGTTTCACTTATTTACCTAGTTTTACTATACGTTATGCTAGTAAAGTAATATATACCATCTGGAACTTGCAAAAATGAATCCTTCATTTGCCACAGTTTGGATTCTCTGTGAATTTCATAGTTCACTGTGCCATTTGCAGAGCTGAGTCCCGGGTGGACAGTTTTCAAGCAGCACTGTATGTCCGAGGTAGCTGTGCATGTTGAATCACTGCTTCACATTGCAGTTCCTTTGAAACTTTAACCTCTGCTCCTTCACTGATTTGCAGAATTGTCACGAACTGGAAAAAATGGACTTGGAAGAATGTATTTTGGTAAGCGTGTGCTTAACTCCATAATGAATACTAATAATGAGTAATGGCAAGGATGGTTCTGTTCTGCCAGTTTTGTCAGTGTCTCTCCATCGCGTGGCGCTGTTGACTCCTGTCTTCTCCCGCACTCTGCTGTCGCAGGTGACCGATAACACGTTAGTCCAGCTCTCCATCCACTGTCCTCGGCTCCAGGCTTTGGTAAGCACTCGCTTCTCCTTCTCCTCTGCTGGCTGCTATTGCATCCCCTGTGCCCTGTAATGATGCTTCCCAGTTTTGGATCTACAGAGAAATTACCGTATTACATGTAAGACGTACAACCCCAGTCAAAGTATCCGATTAATGATCTGAACCCTAACTTCTCGTATAATAGTATTTGGCTCGAACATCTTGTTGACAGTCTTTTTCTTATGACTGTGTGGAAAAGATATTTCCTGTGCCTGTTGATGGAACAATCCTTTTGTCACCAGTAATTCTTTTACAAGATGTTATTTTAATTGAAATGCAGATGAGCCCGGCACTGAGTGCTGAGCGGAGTAATGCAGTACTCGCTGCACACAGTGCACACTGACCACGGTGATGCAGTACTCACTGCACA
>JAODLD010000052.1:16608026-16624239 GCA_026781065.1 Mormyrops boulengeri | reverse complement strand
CAGTGAACATGACACATGACAGCAGCTGAACCCGGTGCTGAGTGCTGACTGCAGTGATGCAGTACTCGCTGCACACATTGCACACTGACCATGGTGATAAAGTACTCGCTGCACACAGTGCACACTGCCCACGGTGATGCAGTACTCACTGCACACAGTGAACATGACACATGACAGCAGCTGAACCCGGTGCTGAGTGCTGACTGCAGTGATGCAGTACTCGCTGCACACAGTGCACACTGACCGCGGTGATGCAGTACTCGCTGCACACAGTGCACACTGACCATGGTGATGCAGTACTCACTGCACACAGTGAACATGACACATGACAGCAGCCAAACCTGGCGCTGAATGCAGTGATGCAGTACTCTCTGCACACAGTGAGCATGACATGTGACACGGTGAATGTGGCCGAGTTTGGCACTGAGTAATCACCGGGGTGACGCCGTACTGACTGCACACAGTGAATGTGACACATCACAGCAGCCTTGTTTTTGACTGGGCTGTTGTGTAAAGGATCACATTATGTTCTCAGATTCTCATTACCTGAATACCGGCCAGGAAGCAGGAAGTACAAAAGCTGGACAGCGATGCAATACGTTTGTCATAATACATCTAATACAGCATTTGCAGGCAAGAGCCATAACCGAACTCTTTTTATCTCACCCCCCCTCCCCCAACACACACACACACATACACACACACACACACACACACACACAGAGCCTGTCCCACTGTGAGCTGATTACAGACGACGGTATCCGGCATTTGAGCAGCAGCACTTGTGGTCAGGAGCACCTCCAGGTGGTAGAACTGGATAACTGTCCTCTCATCACCGACCTCACGTTGGAGCACCTGAAGAGCTGCCACCACCTGGAACGCATTGAGCTATATGACTGCCAGCAGGTCACACGGGCCGGGATCAAGAGGATCCGGGTACGTCACGCTGCATAGCCACACTGCTGTTTACGGACTGGGGATACCCTCTGCCCCCTGCAGAGTGGGGATACCCTCTGCCCCATGCGGACTGGGGATACCCTCTGCCCCCTGCAGAGCGGGGATACCCTCTGCCCCCTGCAGAGCGGGGATATCCTCTGCCCCATGCGGACTGGGGATACCCTCTGTCCCGCATGCCAAGTGGGGATACCCTCTGCCCTTAGTTGGTGGGGGGGGTCTGCATTTGTTTCCTGGCTATTTGTGTTTCTCTTTCCTCTTCTTGTGCATTTTTGCATGACATTCTAAGTGCGTCATGCCACTATGTTCTGTGTTCTCCACAGGCACATCTGCCTGAGATCAAAGTGCACGCCTACTTCGCGCCGGTGACTCCGCCCCCGTCGGTCCATGGCGGTGGACAGCGCCTCTGCAGGTGCTGCATCATCCTTTGACAGCTGAGGCCTTTCGGGCCTCGAGGGGAGGGTGGGCATCTCCATTTGGCGTGTGAATCACCGTAACTTACGCTGGCGATAATCAGTGCAGCATCCTGCCTGAGTGTGCGTGGGACTGGGGGGGGTGGGGGGGCGGGGTCAGAGTCTCATGTAAAGGGGAATGGTAGAGATGGTTCTGACCATTCACCTTCCTACAGCACTTATGATAAAGACATTTGAGATGGGAAGTGTGGTGAGTCAGGTTTGTTTGTGGTAACGATACAAAGGTCTGTGAAAAAGGATACAAAGCAGAGAGTCACAGTGTAGATGGTGAATCTGCTTGAAGACTTGATGGCTGTGTGGCCATGTTACTGGATCATGAGCTCCACCAATCGCCTGAGCTGCCCTTACATTTTGTGTTACATCAGTTCTTCCTCTGGAATTGTGGGATATGGAGATCCAGGATCACTCAGGCGCTCTGAACAGCTGCCTCTGAGTGACACTTAGGTTCCGTTGTGCGTTTTAGGACTATCAGTTGGGGATGTAGGCTTGGTTTGTATGAGGAGTTTCTGGAGAACAATGACCCACAGTTACAGACGGTACTCATGTGCCGACCTAAATCAAGTTTCTGTGTTTTTCTTTTTTTACGTCAGTGCTTGTGGTTTTGGTCCCGGCTTTGTTTCTCTGATGATAAGCTTTTATTTTATTCTGTTTTTTAGAAATTAGCAAAGGAAATAATTTTGTTGACTTTGACTTTGAATGGACAACAGTTTTGGGCATAAGCTGGGAACCCGGACATCTTGCTATGTTTCAAGAGACAATTTGCCTGCAATGTACAACCAATTATTAAAAATAAAATTATACTCCCGTTATAATTAGTTGTATATATTTTATTTGAGTGTGGTGCTGAAGTGTATTTTATGCACCAGGACGCATCACATAACACTATACAATAAAAACAGCAGTGATTGTGCATTGGGGCTGGGCAGTGTCTCAAACAGTGATATGCAGTGTTTGAATTGAAAAAATATTGTGATAAACATTAATATTGACTTGTCCAATACCTTCATGTACCACGGTTTCAGAACCGCTGTTCTAAAGTAAATGGATTAAACACAAACTTCACACATTCTGTTAGACGTCTACAAGGAGTTGAACAATAATAGCCATGTTTTATTTTCCTTTTTGACTGTGTCCACTGAACTGGGAGCCACACAATAAATCTTTCTGTCGTGTTGCTTTGTGCGTAACCTAAAAGCCTACTGGCCTGACAAAGGCCACAATCGCCAGCCAGTCACTGTCAGGCACAGACAAAGGGTTACTGGTCTGTAATCGCTGATCACCAATAATATTGTCAAGTCACACAAACCTATGGATATGATTTTTTTGTTTGTCTGATTTTACTTTATTATTTTATACTGTCATTTCATCATCGTCTCTGCTGAGGGTTGCGGTGACAGCTGGTCGGACCGAGATGATTGTTCCAAGGTCACAGGCTGCTGCTCGTTCTGGGATCACATCCCTGGATGTGCCTGGCTGGGAGACGTGTCCTGGGATCACATCCCTGGATGTGCCTGGCTGGGAGACGTGTCCTGGGACACCTCTTTCTTTGTTAACAAGCTGTTCACTGGAATTTCCCCTATAGGTGTTCTGCCAGCGTTACACCACGCTGTAGAGCAATGAGGGACCCAGGTGTTGAAGTCTCCTATCCCAAGAGGTCCTTATGATTTTACTTTCATTTTGTTTCAGTTTTTTATTGCGTTCTGTAGAATCCTTCTGGTCATTTAAGGCAGCCTTTTTATGCCTAAAATTAAATTGAGCATGTATTAAGCTGAATGGTAATTAAAATGCAAAGCTTGTGCTTCTAACCACGCTTTGTTTTACTCCTTAACCGTTTCCTTCTCGTCCCATTATCTGAAGCGTGTGGCCCTTTCTCTATCAGTCTTGGCAGCACAGAATGTTTGTGTCTGAGCGAATCGAGATGAGATGCCTCATCATAGCTGTTACTGGATATTTCTACAGCTTGTCTTGCTGATCTCCTTCCAGCAAACCAAACCACTGCGGCTACATTTAAGGGATAATCTGATATTCGCTTGAGTGACTGGATTCTCCAAACAACGTTCGGTGTCATCAGCATGACACAAATTCCACGTCTGGTTTGCCTGAGTGCATCACTTCCTCAGAAGCCTGCCGTGTGGAGTTTCCTGCCCTGTTCCTGTGCACCAAAGACAAACGAGCTCTCCGATAGGCTGCTTTTCCCGGCCACACAGACACTGTTTGCTTATCCAACGCTGCCGTCGTTTCTTTCGGCCAGCTCTGACTCTGCACTCTGCTCACTCCATTCCCTCTATTCTGGGACATGGAAGATGGTGAGTGTAGATGGTTCTGGGTGCCCCTCCTGAGGGACCGGCATCCACCACATATGCCCTCTGCCTGAGGCTCACCAGCTGTCGCCCTCGGACGGTGAAGCTGAATCCACCCTCACATTTGACACCCAAGGCATGCTCGCCTGTTGCATTGATCGGCATGGTTTTCTCAGTCAACACAGCGAATCCTGTCCACAGCCCTCGTATCCATACGCTTGCTTTTCATTAGATACCAAAACGCCTGGCATCACCAAAACCAGACTCCCGCAGTAAGCTGCCACACTCAGGCGACTAACACTGACAGCTTGTATCTTCTGTCCTCATCGTCAGTCTCTCTTCTCTCCATGTGTCTCCACGTGTCTACAGTGCCATGGTTATGTGCAATAACAATCCTCTGAAGCTTCTGCTTCCTTCCACATGATTTTAATCCCTGTGGGCCAAGATTCACAGACTAGAACTAGCTGAACCTCTAAATTGTGCCGGATTCTTCAGATTCGGGTCTGCATACAAAAATCCCAGGAAGTGTTCAGTGGCAGGCCATGCCCTAGGAGATGCCAGCATTGCTCCAAAGTTCCGGAAAGTTCCATCAAACAACCTTATGGTCAGACTGAGTTATCAGGAAGCATAAAATGAAATGATAAAGTGATAAAATGTGCATTTTAATCTTCGGATTGTGTTAGGTTTCTGCACCTATTTATCATGTCAGATGGGTCGCCATGAAAAGATTGGTCTTAATATTTTTTGGTGTGGCTTTCTGGACCTTTCTTTTGACAGCATACCTCCTCTCGTTTTCAATAAAAAATAATGGTAAAATAAGCCTCAAGTGAATTTAAAAAATAAACTGAATTGGTCTTGCTTTACATATCTGGGCATGCCTTGCGAATTTTTTAAATTTATTTATTAATTTTGTTTAAATATAGGTTCCTGATGCAGTACACAAATTTATGTGGTGCTTTTATGCATTTTACACTTTAAAAGGGGTCGGTGCCGACCCCAACACCAGAGTTATAATATTGACCAGAGCATTAATAATTTAGTGATTTTTAAATTTTGTTTAAATAGAGGTTCCTGACGAAGTCAAAAAGCCCTGATGCAGTAAACAAATTTATGTGGTGCTTTTATGTATTTAAATTTACAAATGGGTCGGTGCCGACCCCAACAGAAGAGGAAAGTTAAATTGAGTTACTTTGGAATAAAGCATGAATGAATGTTACATTTATATAGCGCTTTTCAAACAACCAAAGCACTTTACAGAACCAATGGGGAGCCTCTTCACCCACCACCACTGTGTAGCCCCCACCATGGTGATGCGATGGCAGCCATTCTGCACCAGTACACTCACTACACTGTAGCTAAGGTGGTGAAGGGGCAGGAGAGAATTCACCAGTTAGATATAGGGGATGATTAGGAGGCCAGATCTGATAGGGCCACAGTGTGCAGTTTTAGCCTGGGCATTGGGGTACCACTGCTACTCTTTCAAAGGATGCCCAGGGATCTTTTACGACCTGTATGATGTCTCATCCAAAGGACGGCACCATTTTTACAGCACTGTGTCCCCTTCACTGCACTGGGCCATTGCGGTCCACACAGACCACGGGATGGGCTAACCTGTTGGCCACACCAGCACCTCTTCCAGCAGCAACCCAGCTTTCCTAGTTGGACTCCCAACCAAGTCCTGGCCAGGCCCAAACCTGGAGGATTATCTAGTCTGAAATGCAGCTGGAATGACCGCTGAATGTGAACCTTCAATGAGGCTGACGGCCCGAGAGGGTACCTCCCCGGGGATGGGGTCCGTCATGACCACCTGAAAGATCCATCGAACAGTTTGGAAAAGACTTCAAATAATTGCCTCTTGGGTTCAATAAAGTATCTTATTGCATTTTATTTCAATTTAAATCTGTATTAAGTTGTTGTAAAGATTAAAGTTCAAATCCTGTTCCACATATGTCCAATTTCACACACATTTTCCACTGTGTAATGTTAAGATTCAAAGGCTTATTGTCATTCTTACTCACTGTGTGACCTAAAGGAAGGAAATGTGTCTCCTCCTCGGCTCGGTAAACTTATTAGTTCATTTACAGCCAAACAGCTGGATAGCGACGTGACCCCGGAAGCAGCCTGGATTTATCATTCTGCTATCATGTATAAAGAATCTGAGATGTGCTTCAGTATGTTCCAGTCACGTACATGCAGTATGCCTCAGTCATTAACATTTGGCTGACCTGATCACTTACTTTGGATTAAATTGTGTGTGAGAAACGACAGGCAGGCTAAGGCAGATATGGGCACCTGGTACGTGTCGTGCAGCCTTCCCAAGCAGGACTTTCTCCAGGGAGTGATTCATTTCCAAGGCTAATTGTTACATGAGAAACTGATAGCAAAACAATATCGGCATAACAAACCATGTAAGTCTTTGTGTCGACTTTACCTTTGAGCTTTTATCATTGGTCAAGTCAGGTACATATCGATGTATGACTCGTCTTTGTTCTGTTGCATGCATGGAGTGGCGTGCTTAGGGCCTAATGTAGCAACATGTAAATGAAAATGTAACAATGTAAGAAAAAAGCACAATGAAGCAGGTCGAGGGCAGTTAAACCCGTACAATCAGGGGCCAATTCAGATTCTCTACAGATGTCATCATAAATTAAACATTGTCATTATTTTTGAGGACAACGGCCAGATTCTATTGACTTCCATTTACTCAAGCCTTAGCGTCTGATCATTCGTCTGGTAAGTTATATAATATATGGGACTCATCTCTCTTCTTTGATTAGCTTAGGCACAAATCCGGAGTATGAACTTTACGCGCTACTGTTTATGTCATTAAGGGGAGAAATTTCACAATTTGAATATGCAATCTAATTTGCAATAAAATGTATATACTTAAAAATTACATAACTGAAATAGTCTCTAATAAAAAATGCCACTATTTAAAATGGACGCCTCCATTAGATTGCTGTTCCTTTATCTGACTTCAGCACTGAACTCCATCCCCCAAATACCTGCCTTTGCAAATGGATCTTGGCCTGCCTGACCGAGGAACCTCAGACCGCATCGGAACCCCCCCAGGGCGATGTGCTCAGTCCACTGCTCTCCACCCTGTTGGCTGACACCTGCACTAAAAAGTACGGCTCAAAAAGTATCATCAGGTTCACTGTTACCACACAGCGGCGGATCTCCTCACCGGTGATGAGTCAGCCTCCACAATGGAGGAGCACCTCACACAGCGGCGGATCTCCTCACCGGTGATGAGTCAGCCTCCACAATGGAGGAGCACCTCACACAGCGGTGGATCTCCTCACCGGTGATGAGTCAGCCTCCACAATGGAGGAGCACCTTTCAGGTGCAACAAAAAATCTGTCTCTTGATCTGCATGAAAAAAGAGGTGATTGTTGACTTGGAGAATGCTCATTTCTGCCCAGTTCCAGCTGGACACTGAAACCCGTCACTGGTGCTCTCCTCACATATAGAGGCACGCTAACATGGTCAAAGGCCCCCCCACTAAAAGCTGGAAGTTTCATTATGTGTTGCCTTGTTCACGTTTAATTTAACGAGCGGCGTAGTATTAAATTACCGATTTAACTGTACCCAGTTTAAAATGGCACAAAACTGCAGCATGTCGACGCGATAGCACTCGTATGACTTACACATGTTATCCAGTGGGCGGCGCTATTCTACAATTTAATAATTATTACACCACGAACGTTTGTTTCATTCAGAAAGACTTCAAGATTGTAACTATTTATACAAAAAAAACGTATTTTAAACATTACGATTATTTTCCAGAAGATAAAAATTTCATACATACTGTAATCATAGACAAGCTGGACATTACAGGTGTATGTAAATTACTACATTTGCCTGGGAAAGAAGTCCAGCAAAATGACAACGCAGCGCGTACAGGTCATCTGTGGGCAAGACTGCGATCAAGAAAGAACACCGTGGTTTGTCAAACTGTCCGTGTGTATGTGGGGGGAATAACGAAAATAGCAAAGATTGCTGCAAATTAAAAAAAATAAAGAAACGACAGGAATGTCCAGTACTATGTTTCAGTACGGAGTCATCTTGCCCTATATGAGATTACATGAAGCTATTAGTTATGTATAAGCCAGTAGATCGATACCTAGTTAAATTAAAAATGAACGAAATCCGCCCTTTAATTATTTTTTTTTTGCAAATTAAATTACAGCACTCCGCAAGAAAAGAAAATGTAATCTGGGCCCTATTAACAAAAAAAATCTCTCAGAGAGAACCCGTGCGACGAGGAACAATAGATAATATAGGCGGATTACAAATACGACTCAGTAGATATATAAGTGTAGTCGATTACTCGTTTACTTCTGTATAGTTCGTACATTCTGGAAACACAACAGTATGGTCACATAAAAGCATTGAAATTTTGCTCTATTTAGAGAAAAGTATATTTGTTAGGCGTGTTTTCCGTTTCATTTTTAGCAACATTTTTAGCAAATGCTTCAATAAAACAAGACAAACCCAATTCCCTCGCGAATCACCTTCAACATTCTGCATTCCGTTCAACATAAATAGTCCCATAGAAAAATTCGTAATTTTAAAATAAATGACATCGCAGTGCTCAGTCAGGATAAACGAACGCAAATAGTCTACTAATTTATCCGCAGGTCAGAATCACAAAATCCGTCAAAAAAATACATTACACATATGTGTTTCAAAGCGAAAACAAAAAAGAAAGAAAAAATAATTAACGACAAATCGCTAACGGGCTCTTCTAATTAATCACCGGGCAGGTACGAAATCCATGCAGTCCGAGAAGGTAACCTTTGGCAAGCCTAGTTTTCGGACAAGAGTTGCTTCCCTTTTTACTAAATATTTAATAGCATTCATTCATATATCTAAATTACACGCCATAACTAAATTTGATAATACGTAATCGCCGTTTTCCAAAATACGAGTGGATTGTGTGCAATAAAATAATAAACCGTTTATAATTATTATTGCAGGCAGTGCTTTGGACAGCTGTGCGGCGCGAAAGGCCCCCTTGGGCCTTTACAACTATGCGAGAAACTGATGCTGCCGCCAGTATCGTAGAGGAACGGGCGACTGCGGCTTTATGCTTCCGCCGAGCGTTCAGACGGTTATTTTGGGGTTAATAAGAAGCAAGGGTCGGAGAAACGCGGAAAGGGGTCGTGCCGCGGAGGATTAGCGACACATAAAAATACAGTCAATGTTTACTTGACGGAGTTTGACTAATGGAAAGAAGAATTAAGTAGGCTTGGGAGGCCTACTGTTCAGTTAGCTAGCGTGGGACGGTGCCGAGGGGCGATGAGCTGTACGCGGCCGTGTGTGGGACCTTAAGGCGGCTTCGGGCGGCCTCCTAACTCCAACGTGGACACGTCGGATAAGTTTTACTCCCGGCCACTGTCGCTTTGTTTTGTACTAGCTGTCTAAGTAACTGGTGAAGTTAGACGGAACAACTTAAATTTTCTGAGGAAAAAGGAAGTTCCACTTGGCGTTTGCACACTGCCCCCAAGTTCTGAAATAACTAGGAAAAAAGTTTTCTGCGGCAGAAAAAAGAAACTACAAAATCTGTTTTATGCGAGCTCATGGTACCGATTAAGCTCGCTAGTTTGATAACATAGCTTAGCTAGCGTTAGCCTTCAAACTTGGTAACATTTGCGGGACACATCGGCGGCTAACAATGGGGGAAAATGACAACATGGACTATTTTTACCAGCAAGTTTTGCAGAAGGACGTGACCCGACGACTGCAAGTCGGACCGGATCTGATAGACTACCTGAGCGACCCGCAGCGCTCCCCCGACGTGGAGCAGGACAAGCCGCGTTTGGATAAAACTATAGATGAGCTGACGGGGTGGGTGAATGCCAGCAATTACAAGGTAAGATGTGAGATGTGGCGTCGTCCTCCGCCGAGAGAAGACGTTTAAACATCAGTATGTAACCAGCAGAGCTTCATTTTGGGCGGTATGAGGATGTGGACGCAGGACCTGGACTGCGGTGTGTCGGCGAGTCGTTGATTATTCATGGGACGGTCATTGTTGTGGGTGACCGGCAAAAGATGCCCTACGCCCGTAATCTCACCCGGCGACCCGGCGCACCCTTCACCCGTCTAACACCTTGTTTTTCTTATTTGCACTCAGTTTTGCGATAATGATTGTTTGCACTCCGCTGTGTAGCCAGATGACCGACCTCTCCCATCTACGGAAGTGTTCCGCTTAAGTTGTGCGAAACAAAGTGACGAATTTATTTATTTATTTATTTGAATCCATTTCCCTAATAATATTGCATTTGTGTATTTTTGTCATTCAGCAGTGACAATGATCAGCAAGCGGGCTCTTGGTGTGTTGGGCGCTTTCGGCATATCGACCTCGGTGGGGGGAGGGCGCAGGTCATTATTCTTTTCTTACTCTGATCACCTTCCCAAATGTGAATGAGGTCGCTGTGGTTGTAATACAAGGATTTGGGGAAAGTGCATTCTTGGGAATGAGTGCTCAGCTGACATCGGAGTTAATAAAAAAAAAAAAAAAAAAAATGAATGACGGCACCGTTATATTTCGAGTTCCATTAAGATGATCGATTAAGTTTATTTTTACATCGAGTTCTTCGCGCACGAAGAGATATCTGGTCTTGGGTTTTTGCATATCGCGTTAGACACCGATTGATTCTTGTCAGTCAGAGCTGGCACATTGAAGGTTATAATTAGCTACAGCCCGTTCAGATGTACAAAAATAAAAAAGACAATCTTACGGAGGTACTTTTAGTTCTCCGGAAAATAAAACTGTATGATTCTAATGTGCATCCCTCTGTGTCACAGTGGAAGGACTCCTACCAGTCGTAAGGAATTAGGGTTGGCGTCGTGCTTCTGGTAATGCATAACAGAGAGCAGTAAGACATAAGGCATCTCGCACGTCATCTCCTAAACATTCAGTTGTCAATGTTAAAAGCGCACGTGCTGCTTACTAGGGATGTCATGAGAACCGATGCTTGGGTCCTAAATCGATGCGGAAATTCTGCAAACATGACGGTACCTGTTTTTCTACGGTACTGTAGGTACCAGCAGTGCGGTTCCTCTGGACCTGACGAGAGCAGCTTAAACACCTGCGGGTGTTCTGGAGCGCCTCTGAACTCCCCCCTCCTTTAAAACACAAAAATAGCACATTCTTGAAATAAAATGCTCATTACTCTTGAGCCATGTGTTCTGCATTCATAAACATGGTCTGGTTTGAATCCTGACACACGAAAAGTCAACAGATAACGAACCGATATCTAACAGCGTTACTTGAATAAAAACATTTACTGTGATGTTTTTGCACAGCCATAAATGATTTTGTGGTTTGTTATTGTTACACGCTTTTTGCATGGCCTGGCCATGTTTTTTCAAACTTACTAACCTGTTACATTTGTTTTTAAGCTGACTGGCGTCTCGATGGCTTTGATGCCTTTTAATTTAGCCACGGTTCGTCCAGCTGTCCCAGTCATGAAAACTGTAAACGCCTCACCTCTTATGCTTTCCTTTTCTGGTTAAATGTCCTATTCTTAGAAAGCAATTCTGCATGCGTGCGGAGCCTACATGCAACGTTTATCTTTTTTTGTAATGTTAAGTTGTTTCGTTTTATTACTTGAAGGATACCGGCCACTGTTTTTGTAATGTTCAGATGTATTTAATAAAGGAGCATATGTTGAAATACATTGGAATTGTTTTGTTTTTGCTGTGGTATTAAATTTGGTATCAAGAATGGAGGAATTTTACTGCTATTGGTATCGGCTAATAACTTTCTGCTATTGTGACTTGCTTATTGCATTCTATCAGTGGTAATTTTGTAGTCGTGGGTGTTGTGAACGGTCACTTGCTCCAGAGGGCCACTACTTGAGGAAAAAGAGCCAGTTATTTTGGTTTGAATTCTTGGCTTTTAGTGACTAGAATCTCATTCCAGATGGAAGAGGCTGAAAGATACAATGGGAAAGACACGAAGGGTCCGCCATAATCCTACTTGCCCATTTTTTTTTTTAACTGGAGTTGTAAAGATCCCAGTGGGAGGCATCATCTCGGCTGATGTTCCTCTCTGCTGACTTGGTACATTTAGAGTTTGGTTCTGTCCTATTTTGGTAAACCCGAACTGAACAATCAGTCATTATGTGAAACTGAACTCAACGATGGCTATATGGAGTATGGAACTCTGCCTTTAGTTTGTGGAAAGTTGGAATTCATCAGCTTCTGCAGGAACTGCTGCCTCTATTGTGCTTTCCTGACAATGTAGTCATTCTTTATTTTAGATCTTGGGAGATTATGGTTCCCTGGAATCTGAATTACTGAACTAGGCCTGCATGATGTGCAGTATAAATATTGATATTGCATGTTAAGCCTAGTCCATACTTCACTTTTTCACGTGTGCCTTGTGCACTTTCGGGGTGTGAATGGTCATCTGTGTGGCATGTGTCGTGTTCATACTACATTTGGCTGCGGACGCAGATGGTTGCAGTCGGTGCATGCATACGGCACTGATATTCCACCAGACTTGCAGAGGGCAGATGTGTTGCATCAAACACAAATACAAGCAGTGTAGTGAAACGGTAAAGTTTTATGAACTGTTTTAATGTTATATGGACCAAAGCTTGAGTAACTACGGTCATAAGACATACCGCAGTATTTTGAAATCCTTATGAACAAATTAGCTGGGAGTCCACCCCCCTTTGCCCACCCGCTTGGCAAATTTTATTGCCAAGGTTTGAAAATGCTGGAATATTGTTGCTTTTTAAAATACCGTAAAGCTCTGTATGATGGCTGAACAATATGAAAATTGTAGATATACAGGTATCTGCAATCCTCATACAGCTGCTTACCATAACTACTACTACAACAACTATTCTTTCTCTTCTGTCATTGACCATTAATATGTGAAAGTCCAGGTTGCCCCTTACTGGAAATATCTAATCAATTATCTTGCACATGCGCAGTTGATATGAACGAACAAGCAAAGCTCCCACTAGACATACAAATCTGGGCTACACACACATTGATCGCAGTCTTCCACACCCAGCCCCTTATGACGAGAATGACATCACCTTCCCCTGTCCACAACCAAGAGTGATGTATGAATTGGCCTTCAAGCACATGCAGTTTCCACATCGCAATGACTGCAATAGGCGGTTGTATTGAGATTAGTTTTGGGTGGTATCTAATTATACCTGGATGGGAAATGCATATGGTTGTAGGATCAGTTCGCTGCTGGAGTTTGCATGTTCACCCTGTGTGTGTATGTGTGTGTGTGTGGCAGGGAGTCAGGCCATGTCTCACAGGGCTTCCTGAGTTCCTGTCTCTGTAGGGAACTTTTGGGGATCTTTTGGCGAGAGAAAATGTAAAATTGTATTTCCTGCAAGAGCACTGCAGAACAATTTGCACATGCCAGTACGCTGCTTCTTTGTCACATTCTAATGGAATTTTTGTGTGTTGCTGTGGTCACAGCATAAAAAACGCAATAATATATTCAAAATATTGAAAATGGGTGAAACGACTCAAATAGGAATAAAGGCAGTTCCTTTTGTTCATGAGTTGGTGCCCCTCTCATGGTTTAGCCGCCTCTCCAGTGAGCAAGGCTTTCAAAACCGCTGAGAACCCAGCTCGGCTGGGATGCCTGTAATCTGTGCCATGGATCTAAGTGGTTATATGGCGTTCCTCAATAAGTGTGAATTCAACTGTGGAACATAGTGACCGTGTAGCGTGAGTGGACATTAGGGTGATGGACTGGGACTACAGTCAATACATCTAGGCATGTTTGTATCAGAATCGGGTCCGATTCCGTGCTCATGTCCTCCTACTCGTTCTCGTGACAATATGTCAATATATCTAATTAGATATGTAAAGATGAAAATGTAAAAATGAAATGAGTTATGTTGAAATTGACACCAGCAGCAACACAACACTGCAACAACCAAACATGCAGCAACACAACACTGCAACAACCAAACATGCAGCAACACTTGCAAAAGAGAAAATGTCAAATGATAAACCTCGCAGTTAAAATAATTGCAGCTGTTACCCTGTATCGATCAGACACAATGATGTAATCATGGTACATGGAGAGTAGTACTTTCTGAGATATCACATGGTGTAAAAAGTTTGTCATCCATTGCTATAGAGGTTTTAGAGTGACATGCTTTTAAATCATAATTAATGCACTGAGCCATTGTTTTCCATAGACTGAAAATACGATAATCAGCACTGCTATGATCAGCACTGCTATGATCAGCTGTCTCCACTCGCCTACCAGGTGGCACCTTAACACTGGCAGTTTAGTGCAGTGTCTGTCTGTCTACGTAGGTTTGTTCAGGCTTTTACGTTTTTTCCCAGCAAAAAATAATTAAGTGGCCCACTTGGTGCTGTGACGGTTGGGGGGGGGGCTTCAATGTCATTGTTTATCCCGATATTTTTAAGTGAAATATCGCATATTAATTTTTAGACATCGCAAAGCCCTGTCGGAATCGGTGAGTACTAGTGATATTTGTGCATCCCCAAATATATCCGTGGGTGGTTAGCGATATGGTAATGTATGGGAACAGTATGGGGACATATGCTTATGCATCCCTTGGTGTTAAGCGAGTCATCTGAACATAAGTCCTGTGGGCTCACAGGTTAATCAGGTTAAATGATTTACAGATAAGATTTCTCCCTGTCATTTTCTGTTTTTGTTTGTTTTTGTGCTGGAGTATTGCTGTGCAGTCTCCTGTGTGTGTCTGTAGATATTTTGTTGAACCTTTGTGTTTTGGTGACTGAACGTTGGCCAAACCTGCATTTGAGCTCAGTTCAGAGACAGGTGCTGCAGGATGTGATGTCATTTCCTGTGACCCGGGACTAATGGTGCATTCGATTATCTCTCCGAAGTCGTAAACTCGGAGGTGCGTGACGTCCCGTCCGACCAATTTCCCGTCCGAGCTGCACATCTCAGAACCATCATGGCTGCCTCCATGAACACGCTGTTGTGTTGTTTTATACTTCAGCAGATTTGGAGTGAGATTCTTTTTTTTCCCGAGAGACAAACAAGAAACACATTAAAAGCTTTATAATATTTTAGTAGATCCATAGCGATATTCTTTTTTCGAGAGGCAAACAAACTACCAACAAACAAAAGACACTAGCAAGTCTGGTAAAAATCTGATGCTGGGATACTGTTTACGGTCATGATATGGTATTCTCTAAATCGACCACATACAATTACATTTATAACTATTAATACATTTAACAAAATAAACATTTTAAAATTTATAGAACAGAATTATTGTTGACTGTAAGCGGGCATGTTGAAATGATGTCACACTGTTTCCCACTGCCTCTGCTGAGAGGTGATTTGGATTCCAGAGTGAACCTAATTCATCCTGAGTGGCGGCCCCTAGCGCGCCTAGCTCCCCTGAGCGGCGGCCCTTGGGACTACCGCTCCTTGCACCTTCTGGAGTTTGCTTCCAAATCAGTGTGACAGAACGGTTTGTTTCCCAGATCCACCAGCCATACATATTTCATGTTACTTTCACTAAGGTGCTTTTCATGTTTTGGCCGACTTCCTTCTGTTAAACATTTAACAGGTGCCTTGCACTGTATTTAAAACGGTAGAGCTCTCCTAAGTGTCGATTGCTTTAAAAAGGAGATTGTTCTGTTATAACCAAAATGCTGTCTTTGATAAATGTCGGTGAATGCGAACATGGTGCTTTTGGAAACTAGTGATTTTTGTCCAGGTAATGAAGCATGAGAGATGTGTCCTGCAGGCTTTAGAGCAGCTCTTATGGAAGATATTGTCTCTGGGGTGTCTTTGATCTCTCTCTTTCATTGTCCCCCACAAGTGTGCCCCTCTAATCAGGCATAGCCGTATAAATACTCGTGCTGTCAGCCTGGCTGCTCAGAGCACACAGTTCTCCATCAGCTTTCTGTCATTGTCTAACCCTGAAATCTAGTCTCTCTCACTGAAAATGTGATGCCCCCTGACCCCTTCACTCAGACTGATCTTGGTTCCCCTGTGTCTTTGGCACATGCCGTTTGACCCTTTGTGCTGAGCCTCCTTTGAAACTGCAGGAGTGTCACAAATGGCAAATCCGTAGCGATAATCCAGCCAGCATGGCGGACCATCTGCTTTGTCGGGGGTGTGTTTTGTGGCTGTATTGTGGGCCCCGAAGGGAAAAGCGGAGCCGGTACTGCAGCAGAGGGCGCTGCTTTGGGTAAAAGCATCTGCTAAATGAGTCAAGGTTTAGATGTTTCTGGGTCCTCGAAGCCTGTTGGCGTTCGGGCCCGGTCTGGCACACTGGGGGCTCTGTGAGCCGTCAGGATTTCGTGGTTCTCTCAGTCCCCGGTCCGGCACATCGGGGGCTCTGTGAGCCGTCAGGATTTCGTGGTTCTCTCAGGGCCCGGTCTGGCACAGTGCAGACTGGCTGCTGAGTCGCATGTAAGCGTTAAATATTAGTCTGGCAGTAATACTCTGGCTCTCTAATTGGTTTGTCCCTTCAC
>JAODLD010000052.1:16590388-16607926 GCA_026781065.1 Mormyrops boulengeri | reverse complement strand
CCCCCCGCCCCCCAGCCCACCATGAAGTGGGCAGCCTCACACTGTTCCTGCTGCATGAAGCAGGTCAGCGTCGCATTTCCCTGACCTACTCCCTCAGGGTGTCTTCATGGGGTGTAGAGTAACCTCCTGCTTTAAAACTTTTTTTCCCCTCTAAGTGTGTCTGCATGAATGTTTGTATCAAAATAATTCTGCCTTTGTTTGCATTGTAAAGTTTTTTTTCTTTTTTGTTCTCCCGCCAACATGACTGGTTTTTGCTGTTGTCTCGCACAACACAATACTCCCCTCTCCTCCTTTTTACTAAAATTGGTCAAATTTAGCAAGGTTCCTTTCGCATTGGCAATCTGATGGTTTACAATATGCGTCTGGAATGCAGGGTCTTATCCCACGCTGCCAGAAATAACATGCAATATTGCTGTCAACCTTTTAAATACGATTTTGTGATTATTCTGTGAGTGGGGCACTCGCCTCCCGTTACAGCAGTTGAGCGGTTCCTGTGATGCAGCAATGTCGCGTAGTGTGTCTGGACAGAGACCCTAATTAAAACCTCCATGCAGAGCTGAATGTGAGCCATACCGAAACAGGGCCGTCTGTTGGAGTCTGGCCATGGCGTCTGCTGGCCAGCTCACAGTGCCGAAGGCTGCTGCTTTAGTGTGAAGTCTGAGAGACCTCTGGGAGTCGCTGAATCTAGCTGCTGCTCAGTGATGCAGTTTTGTAGTAGAAGTTTCTCCTTGAGTGATTTGGTGTCAGTTGGAAATCTTTGGTCTGATCTTCTGGCATGTTTAGCCACGGCATTAGATGTGATGGTTTTTATTTCTCTCTCCTTCAGTGATTACATGTAGTGGCAGGAAAAAATGGACCCTCAAACTGTTCCCTTTTGTCCTATAAGGCTGCTTGAGTTTGTTGGTGGATTATGTGGCTGCTGGCTAAGATGCATCCCCAGTTTGTCTGGTTCTCAGCTGCTTACAGCATTTCCTCAGACCGGTATAGCCGCTTGGCATCAGGGTGAGTAAAGCAGAAGCTGTGGCATTCGATAGAACGCTTGTTAGGGCAGGGAATACTGGCACCGTCTGCATGATTGGTGTGAATCAAAGCACTATGACAGGGCGTGGCTGTTGTTCGTGTCGGCGAGTCTGACGTCATGGGCTTCACTGCCCCTGGCAGCTGCGTCTCTCCGAGGTTATGCATGTTTTCCCCACCAAAGACAAATGGGGCCAGATGCTGCTTCTGGTAGAACTTGATGTCTAGATTTTTGTCCTGGATGAAACCCACAGGTGGTCTGCATTGTGTGCTTTGGCAGTGTTTGTTCAAAACGTCAACTAGCCTGTGAGCTCTGTAGGCGGCTGGGCTGAAGAACCAGCCTCCTGGCCCGTTTTGTCCTTACAGGGCTTATGCAGGCCCAGACACGAAGGTCACATAGTCTCCGTCGCCCGGGTGGATGCCCAGACCTGCTCTGGGCGTTCAGTGCTGCTTTCTGCAGCTGTGCTGCCAGGAGGCACCATAGAATAGAACAAATGAATCTCCACATCTGTTGATCGCCCGGCCCGCCTTGTTGATCACCCGCCCCTCCTTGTTGAATTGTGTAATTCATAAAGCCCCCACCCCCACATTCTGTGATTTTTCACAAGCTGAACTTGTTCCTCTCCTTGCCTCCAGGTGGCGCTGCTGGGAATCGATATTGTCGGCGCATTTGTGGGCCGCATGTCGGACCGCTTCAGGGGCTACTTGGGGACTGGTAAGTTTCGATTTGCCTTTGCTTCTAGGCTGCAGTCAGTGAGGGTGTTTAGGGGCAGGTGCATCGCCCTGCTGCCTGGTTCGAGAGCAGCTCAATGCCTGTTCGATTATTTCTTCTGAGTGAGTAATTTAGTAGTAGGTGTGTGTGTGCTTGTATTGCCTGACTGCCCCTTTCCTGTTAGTGGTTGGCAAGGGTGAATTCCGTGAATGTGGGAGTCGGGGGACGTGGACGGTAATCATTAGCACATTTCACGTCCTTTATGGTAAAGTACTGAAGATGCTTCTGCTGAATGGGCACTGATGGCCTGGCAGTGGTTCATGGCTGGCCGTGAATGGCAGGGCTGCTGCCCAAATGCAAGCGCACCATCGCTGTGTGTCATTTGCTTTGCCTTTGTTAGCGTGATGCTTTGCATGATAACAGTAGGTTGAATTTCTGTTTAGCAAGAACAGAAGGTCAGTTTAATTCCTTCCTGTGCAGGGTTAAGCTTTTGAGTTTCGGGGCTCTGGCATGGGAACTCCCAGGCACTCCCTTGCTGTAATGAGTCAGAACTCGCGCATCCTGAGTCAGTAAAGTGGTGTCCAGGAATTTCCTGCAGAACTATCCTACGTGAGACGCTCTGTTTTTGTTTGCATGTGCTGTTCCCTTCTGAGGGTGACTGCCTTGCTCTGGCCCTACCCCTCCCCTCCCTGAGTGCCAGGTGTGTCCGTTACGAAGCAGGCTGAAATGCGGCGATGGCATACGGGGGTGTTGCGGCTGATGCTATAGTTAGCCGGTCTGTTTCAGCCTGGGGGGCCAGGTCAGGGTCACTGGGGCTATCCCATTAAAATATGATCCAAATGTGTGGGCATGCAGCTTGTTGCAGTACAGAAACACTCAGGACCAGCTGTGGCTGGGACCAGCGGGTGCTAATTCAGGCGTTTCTCCTGGCCCACTTCATTATTATAAAGTCTTATTCAAATGGCACAGAGTTTAAACTAGCACCCTGGGTTCCTATGAGTCCGTACAGATACAGCAAGTTCATCTTAACTTAAAAAGTGAGCCAAAAATTATGTTCTGCATTAAATATGCTTCATTTAATAAGTTGCATTTGTTGGTAATAATGATTAGTAATTATTAGCACATGATTAGTCTTCACAATGGCGTGACGCTGAGTCCTCCAGTAATGTTCATGTGCTGCTGGCACTGGTCACACACTGTACTGCTCTGTAATAACAGTAGCTGCAGTAGCAAACCAAGCCTTCTATATAATATCTCTGGTCTCACCAGCCTCTTCAAACTTCATTGCTGAGTCTTTAATACTCAGAAGTATTTTTAGGTGTCACCTGGATTGTTTTGTCCTGATGACAAATAGAAAGCAGTCTCTCTCTCCCTGTGTCTGCCTCTCTCTCTCTCTCCCTGTGTCTGCCTCTCTCTCTCTCTCCTTCTCTCTGTTTGCCCCCCTCTCTGTCTGAAAGGCGATTCAGGCCGGGCTGTGTGGTTCTGCCGACGTGCCGCTGCTGGGCTGCTGTCTCCCCTCATTTCATTCCGATCTGACAAGTTTCCCATTTTCTCTGTCAAGGGCTAATAAATTTGCCACTTGGCTGGTGATGCTGAATCGAATACTACGCCTCAGTGTGGCGCTCGACGTACACGTCTCACACACGCACACACCCCCCTGCCCCATGTTCAGTATTGATTGTGCTGTGTCCGGACGGGCTGCTTCTTCCTGTCCATCCCAGTGGGCCTTTCGCAGTTCTTGGTGAGGAAACACAGGCAAGGGATGGCCGACCATGATTTGGCTGTCCGGCCAATAGCATGTGAGGGGGTGCCCCAGGGTCTTTCTGTATGCCCTCATGTGTGGGGCAAGGTCTCTCTGCTGTGTGGGGCAGGGGGACGGGCTGACGCAGATTTCTCAAAAATGTACATCACTTCGGATAAAAGTAGCATAGCCTGGCCCAGGGACAGCGTTCTCCAGCTCGCATGGCCCCCGCTTGCAGCCCACCTTTGTGCTCTTGGGGGCTGTAGGTGTTTCGTATTACTGTGGGTCCGGCTTGCTGGGGATGTCTGGGTTTCTGGCCGCTTGGGAACAGAGTGTTTAGGAAAATGCCTGTTTAGAGGTTCGTGTCAAGTGATACAAATGACAAAATCTGTACAGCAATATGGCCACAGACTCTACGCTGATGTAGCTGTGAATGCAGCTGAAATTGCAAAATGACCCTTCGATCACTTACAGCCCGGCAGAGCTGCTCTGAACCTGTGATGGCGGCTCAGAGGGTCTTTGCTGGCAGGTCTCTGCTTCTTGATGTCCCCCTCAGCTCCTAATGTTGCTGTGCCGGGACTGTATAGGCTGGGGAGAGGCGGGTGTCATGTCACTGTGCAGACGTGGCGGCTTCCTGGGCAGTGATGTCGCCATTGGCACATGATTAAAGCCTCTGGTTACACAGTGGCTGCTTAGAAGATCCAAGGCTCCTTATTGGCCACGTGCAGCTGGTCCTTTGGGATGCTGACCTGGGTGGCCATGCTCAGTTACAGACGGCCAAACGAGACGATGCAAGTTCAAGCCGAGGTCTCATTTAGGCAGATAATCGTAATTAAAATCCTGTCAGAGAGAGTAAATTTGCTTATTTTGAAGTATTATGTGTGTTTCTGATCCCGAACTTTGGGGGCAGTGGACAGCTTAAGAAGGGATGCCAGGCTAAAGACTCTCACCCGTGACCCCAGGGGAGAGTCTCTTCTTAATGACCCTCGGCGTAGGTGAGTTGTGCACTTCTTGGTGATAAATGTGCACTTCTTACGTCCGCAGTGCTGCCGGCCCTGATTGACAGGCTTGGCGACTCCAAAGACCAGGTCCGGGAGCAGGCCCAGGCGCTCATCCTCAGGATGATGGAGGAGACGGCCCCCGTCATGGTAAGTCGGGCTGGGGGTGGGGGCAGCGTCTGCGCGTTCGACCTGCCATCTGTGACGCCACTCAGCGTTGACCTTCTGTCATACAGGCCACGTGCTGTGCAGAGAGCATTACACCCCCCACCCTGCCAGGCTACCGCCGGTCTCCTCTGGTTTTCACATCTCAGGAGACAAACCTTTTTCTTCGTGCCCCTTTAGTCGTGCAGCAGGTGGCGCTGTAGAGCGATATGAGGGAGGAGGGCTGCGTGGGTGGTTTTTTCTCTGAGGGACTGCCAGAGGTGAATGCTGGTCCTGCCGGGTCCGAGCTGTCCAGTCGAATAGCTGTCTCCGGCAGCAGCCGCTGTCAGATCGCTCAGACATGTGGCTCCCTCTGCTGGGGACTTTTATTTTGCAGGAAATGTGTACTTGCATCCTCAGCTTTGCAAAGTTTTGTTAAATAGTTAAAACTGCTGTCCTGCTGGAATTTGGTTTGCGCCGGGAGGCCTCTGCATAAATATGGCCTGATCGTTTGGCCTGGGAGGAAGTGTGATAGCGCTGCCCTGCGGCTTTGGTCATTGCCGTCTGTGCTGCGTGTCTGTCGCCCCCTGCTACAGAGGACAGCAGGGGGTGCTCCGTCTGTCGCCAACGTTGACCTGTGGCCCCCGCTCTTGTCACAGTTGTGTTTCTGAATTATAAATGTCCCCCTCCTGACAGTATGTCTGGGAACGGCTCCTCCCCGGGTTCAAGCACAAGAACTTCCGCAGCCGGGAGGGCGTGTGCCTGTGTCTGAGCGCCACGCTGAACACGTAAGTCACCCCCGTGGTGAGCACGTTCCTCGTTTACCGCCCGTCCTCGGTTAATAGCTGTACTGCTGGCCTGTGTTGGTCATTCTGCTGTCAGTGGGGCTCATAACGCTGCCTGACCGCCCCTTAGGCACGGCGCCCAGCCCCTGGCCCTCAAAAAGATCGTCCCTTTCCTGTGTACGCTGACCGGTGACCAGAACGCACAGGTGAGTTATTGGGGAGGGTGTTGGCTGCGCCACTTCACACTCACTGTGTGGCTCACCGGATTAGGACTCTGTCGGAAAGTCAGGGGTTTAAGTCCCAGGGTCCGCAGAATGATTTCGCTGTTGTGCCCCTGAGTAAAGCCCTTAACTCTCCGATAGCTCCAGTGCTGGCTAGTAATACTTTCTCTAAAATATACATCACCCAGCCTACTGAATAAATAAAATGTCACTGCGATGCAGTTTGGATCCCCTTCCGTCTGTCTGCGCCTGTGAGGTCACTTGTGACGCAAACACACGTGCTGATTGGCAGCATTTAAGCCCCGTTGGTGTTTTGCTCTGGGAGACACCACTGTGAATCGTTGCCGCCTGTCGGTCACTCTTGGGGCTCTCATGGGTCCCGGCACCTTTTTCTCCCTGTGCCTGCATGTCCCGCCTTCCTCACTACCACAGAGTGCCACCTACTGATCTGACGTGGCCGGTGCATGTTCTCTCTGCTCCAGGTTCGAGAGACGGCCACAGTGACACTGGTGGATGTTTACCGGCACGTTGGGGAGAAAGTGAGAGCAGACCTCAGCAAGAGGGGCCTGTCTGCCGCACGGTAAGGCCCAACCTGTGGCTGGAAATGCCGGCCGTCCTCGCCGGATGCCGTCGTTCTGCCTGCATGCAGTTATTAGTAATGGGTTATGTTCATCCTTACAAGCTTGACATTTGAGAGTTTTCAGAGGCCTCATTTTAGAGGTGGGCATTTCCTGCAAACATTTTGGCCTCCGCATTCTGCCTTAGAAAAGAGACTTGGTACACCAGCAGAGTCAGAGCTCTTTTTGAGGGATTCTGGGCTCCCCCCACAGCCTGTTGAACAGGATGACGGGGCTGTTTGCCTGGTCGCCCCGGGAAACCTGCATAACAGGCTGACGTCATGGGGCTCGGATTCCGTCGGGCCGGAGCTCATTGTTTGTGTGTTTCCATGTCCCCGACGGGGCGGCCAGTATGGAGCAGCCTCGCGACCCAGTGACGCTGCTTCTGAGGTGGCGCTGGACCTGCCCCGACCTCCCTGTATGGGGCTTTTTGCTGAACCTTGCTCTGAATAATTTCCAGGATGGAATAAAATCGCTCCGTTTTGGTCCCGTGGTCGGTTTATGGTGGGAAGCAGCTTCTGTTTAATCCCTGTAAAAGCCACAGGGGACACGCCCTCCTCAGCATCCCGCTGTCTGCGCTCTGCTTCACACTTGGAGACACCCTGTAGCTCTGCCCCCTCCCTGGTAATTCATGCCGGAAGCCCAGTCAGATGTGGCTGTCAGGGTGGTGCTTCCCGGTGTCATTTTGTGCCAGTGTACTCTTTTCCGTAGCGGTTTACCGTTGCTGCATTTTCCTGTCCTGTCTGTGTGTCTGTACCCGGCCTGGCATGTTCAGCCATTTCGTCCCCTGCCTTGAAAGCTGCAGGCTCCCTGTGTCACAGCCTCACTGGGTCATGTTATGTGGGATGTGCAGTGTCATTGCAGTGACCTTTGCACTCAGGGTTGACCTTTATTGCTCTGGAATTTGCCTGTGCTCTATAACGCTTCTCCAGCTAAGGAACTTTTTAAGGATGTGGGCCATTTGATTACTTGATCTCATACAGCCTGTGTTTCCCCACTGTGAAGATGGCTATGTCTCCTCCCTCTGGATAATGAGATTCTGCCCCCACAATTTGGGTTTTTCTTTTTTTCCCCTTATCTCCCTTTATCTATAGGCTTGACTTCTTAACCATTTATTTTCCTCCCATATGCATAGTGATACTATGATCTGGTTAGCATTGGCCTGCAATTAAAAATTCCTTACTTGGTCCGACTCTTCCCATATTTTCTCTACATTCCCCTCCCCCGGCCCGTCTCTGTTGCCTCTTCTGCCTCGCCCGGCCCGTCTCTGGCGCCTCTACTCTGCCTTGCCCGGCCCCCCCCATCTGACTCTCCTGCCTTTTCTCTGCCTCTGCCCAAAGGTTGCAGGCCATATTCAGCAAGTTTGATGAAGCCCTGAATTCTGGAAACATGGCTCTGACCTACTCCCAAGGTAAGTGGGGTCCTTGGTTCGTTTTAGGAGGGTTCCATGCCAGCATGAGGCTTCGCCGAGTGACGGCAGTGTGTGTCGTATCTGTGTTTTTGGACAGAGGGGTTGGTTATGGTAGTTTTATGGCATTTGCTGTAACCAGTGTGACCCTGAAGTGCTGAGCTGGCAGAAAAAGATCAGCCTTCTGGCAGGTAAAATGCTGCTCACATCAGATCAGTGTTGGTAGCCTGTTAGAGTGTGTGTGTGTGTGTGTGTGTGTGTGTGTGTGTGTGTGTGTGTTTGGCACAGGTAAGCCGTGATATGGGATGCTCTTTGGGACCTGGGAGATGAACTGACGCAGCAGCTGGGGGGGGGGGGGGGGTAACTATGGGTTTTCTGCTGGAGCGGAGCCCAGTGTCACCATGGGACTCTTATTTTGAAAGCAGTGAAGCTGTTGACAGATGGGGTTGGGGGAGGCTGTGTGTGTGTGTGTGTGCACGCCGCTCCACACCAGGCATTAGAGGGAGCAGACAGGTACTTGCTGGCTCCCTCACACCCGCTCACCCCGTGGTCCTCTCTGTCCCACTCTCCTCCCTGGTGCACCGCCATGGCAGCGGAGGACGACGGAGACGGTGAGTGTGAACCAGCCGTGAGGGTGAGCAGGAGAGCGGCACTTCTGCTAAGGCGTGCTCGGGGCTTTCCGGGGCTTTCCGGGCTGGGCCGAGTCGCCATGACTAGTGCTGAGGGGTGGGGGTTGGGGTCAGTGTGTGGGTCGTGGTCCTGCTGGGTGAGGTTAGTGTGTGTGTGAGAGATGCTCCCTTGAGGACTGAGTTGGCTGTTTAAATGGGTAGCGGAGACCACACACACACACACACACACACACACACACACACACACACACACACACACACACGCTCCTGCCGGCCTGGCCCTCTCTGGGCTCCTGTGTGCTGCTGTCCTGTTTCACTTCCCGCTTAAGTTCATCAGCCTTCACTTCTGCGTTTTTCTGCCCCCGCCCAGCAGGGTGATTCCGACATGTGATGGCTGGCTGGCTGCAGACACGCGCCGTCACTTCTTTACTGATCCCTGAGTGTCAGGCTGCTTTTTTTTTTTTTTTTTTTAAATCAGGCACCACTGCTTTGCTGTGCTGTTCGCTGTCATTCTGTGGTGCAGATGCCAGTGAGGGCCAGCAGGTGGCGTGACAGCTGAATGAGATGCGCAGGTCAGGAGTATGGTAGAGTTTATGGCTGTCGCAGCTTTAGGTGCTAATGGCTCTTGGATAAGAACAGAGGAAAGATTTTCTGTTAGTATAAATATTTGCCAGTCTGACTTGTAGGGCGGACTGAACTGCTTTGGGGTGTGTGTGTGTGTGGGGGGGGGGGGACAGAGAGAGATGGAGTGTGGCCAGTGATTTGTTTCCTGCTGAAGGGGAGGGACTGCACTGCACCAAAAAACAGCCCCCCCCCTTTCAGGACAGGACGGTGGTTCACTGTTGGTCTTGCTCTTCATTTTCCGCCTCAACATCCCACACCATCCCGTTTGTGGGTGTTTTGGTGAGTGTGCAGTATGGTCAGTGTATGCTCCCACTCTGC
Source organism: Mormyrops boulengeri (assembly GCA_026781065.1). Taxonomy (NCBI): domain Eukaryota; kingdom Metazoa; phylum Chordata; class Actinopteri; order Osteoglossiformes; family Mormyridae; genus Mormyrops; species Mormyrops boulengeri. Next base: position 16,598,712 of record JAODLD010000052.1, on the reverse strand, counting down.
GCTGCCATCCCCTGCTAAGGATTCTGGGAAAGCACATTGCTGGCCTAAGCCACACTTATTACTCCTATCAGGACTGTTTCCTCGTTTTAAAGGAGCCTGTCATTGATGTGCTTGTGAAAAATAGTGGTGCCTGGGGGTGTTCAGCCATCGCCCTGCGGCCTGATCCATTCGCCCTGCGGCCTGATCCATTCACCCTGTCTGCGTGTAAATAGCCGGTGTTCCTGAGCTGTGATGTCATTGCTCTGTCAGAATAAAAGCTCCCTGGGGAAATGGCTTTGCTCTGTGCCATAAGCCAGATGGTCCTTTTGTGGGTAAATGACGATGTTAATTATTTACGGCTGTACCGGGAATCTTAGCTGTGGGCTTTTTACTCTCTTGGGTTTTCCACATTTTCTCAGGAGGTTCAAAGTTCACCTGCCTGTCTTGTGGTTGAGTGTCCTGTGCCTTTAAGCTTGGCCTTCGCTGACTGCGAGAGCCGCAGAAAGGGAATTAAAATAGAATTATAAAGGATTTGGTGATCAGTGGCTATTGTTGACACACCACAGCACACAACAACGAAATGTGTCCTCTGCATTTAACACATATGTGACGTCACGACACAGGGAGCAGCTAATTCAAGGGGATTCGAACCAGCGATCTTTCAATTACAAGTGCGCTTCCCTAACCATTTAGCCACCAGTGCCCACGCTTGTACCGCTGGTTTCCATGTGAGCTATCACTGTGTCCTGGTTCGGCTGGTGAAGCTGGTTAGCACGGAGCCCACGGGTTTGCATGCTGATGGTCGTTTAGCATGTTGTCACTTTGCCTTCAGAGAGGAATTCCTGGATGAAATGAGGCCCCGATTGGAGGCAGACATTCAGGGTCTTCCTGATGGATAATTGGTTTGTGGCTGCCCTCTTATGGACAAACTTTGTACTACACGGAAATTTCTATCCGTAAACCCAAACTTCAGACCCAAACCTCAGAACAAACTAGTCTTGATGGTGACATTTAGATCTGCTTCTGTGGGCAGTCTGTAGCGCGGTGTTTCTCATCCGCTTCTGGATGACCCCCAGACGGTATACGTTCTCGCTCCCTCCTAGCTCCCATGGACCGTCTGAGTCCCCGAGGACCAGGTTGAGAGACTGTAATGTAGAGACAGGGCAGCATGTCAACCATTTACTTAGGAAAAAAGAAAGTGACCGTAAAGTATTCTTAAAGATGTCACTGACCATTTCAGCAGATGATTCATCCGTTTGTCTTCCACCCTAAATGGTTGAAATGGGAAATCTGGGTTTAAAACGACTTAAACCCTGTAGAGCGGTTTAAGGTGACTGGTGCTGCCGCACACCCATGTAGTTTGCTGTAGATGCCTGTTTACGGATTGAGCGGCCGGGCTTCACAGGGACGTGGCGGTCGCTGCTTGTGCGTGGCGTGCCCCCCCTGAGGGAGTGGCCTATGAGGTCGGCTGCACATGCTTGAATTGAGAGATGTGCCTGATGTGGGTCGTCGCGGCTACGGCCTGCCAGCCTCCTCACTGCTCTGATGCAGGAGTCTCTGTGGTGCGCCTCTGGGCGCTGCGGATGTGTGTCCATGAAGGGAGCTACTGATCTATGCTATACAGCCTTCTCATAGAGCCCCTGCCCCAACTTCTGCTGTAGGGGAGTTTCTGGCTCCTGTGTTGCATCCTCAGGTTCCTGAGTGTTTGTTCTGCGTCTCTTTGGAGAGCGAAACCTGCCATCGTCATTGCTTGTGTGTGTCAGTCACCACTGGACGAGTGCTGAATGTCTGAAGGCAGCCCAGTTACAGTGTGCTGGGGCATCTGCAGGGCTGTTCTGCAGGGAAGTAGAGGAAGCGTGGTTGTGGGTCCGGACCAGTGAGGATGGCAGTGTGTGGGGTAAGCAGCAGGCAGAGCCCCCCCCAACCCGGACGCTCTCTGACTGCTGGGTGGTGGTGGTGGTGGTGCTTGGTGTGCTGAGTTGGGGTCCTCTGGGCTCGTGTGCGTTCCAGTACAGTCCTGGGTGCGGCTGCTGTTGTCACGGTGACCGCAGCACGTCTGTGTTCTGGCAACATGGTCAGATGGTTCTGTCACGCTCTCAGAACCCCCTGGTGGCCCCAGGAATCTACTCACTCCATCATGCTCTCCTCTCCTAATGCTCTCTGCATTGATGGTTCCCCCCCGCAGATAAGAGTTTTGACGATGACGACTCGGTGGATGGGAGCCAGTCCACGCCTGGCCAGTCGGTGTTTAAGGTCCCGGCCACCCGGAAGCCCGGCAATGCGGCCCGCCGGCCCAGTGCCAGCAGCGCTGCAAAGAGCGCAGGTGGAGCAGCGCCGCACACACACACGCATGCATATCAAACGCATACATGCTAAACCAGCAAGAGAGAATGATTCCATTAATCAGCCAGGGTTACAGGTGGCTGCCGCTTGAGGGCATGGAAAACGGGCGCTCTGTGGACACACAGTGGGAAGCCGGACACACGGCAGACAGACAGCAAAACACCAGCACCTACCATTGATTTGTTACACTTTTGTGCTCTAATTCATGGCCGCAACTAGTGGTGAGGGTTGATTATGGAGCTCAGAGAGCTTACTGACTCGCTCCCACGCCAAATCCCGACGGCTCTCGACCCCAGACCTCGGCTTTGTGTTTCATGCTTTAGTGTAGTGGCTAAGGACCGAGACTGGCTGTATGATTTAGCTGTATAATTTGGTAAAAATGGTAAAAAAGGTGTCCCTCGTGCACCGCATCTTCCCGCACGTGGCCATAGTAGCGGGGTGTCCCTCGTGCAGCGTGTCCTCTCGCTCACGGCCTCAGCTGCCAGAGGCTCACACCCCCTCTGTGCCCCTCATCCTTTTACAGCTTCATCCAAGGACGTGGCGGGGGCCGTGGATGAAGATGACTTCATGAAGGCCTTCACAGATGTGCCTACTGTTCAGGTAGATGTGGGCTCTCTCCTGGTTATGGGAGCTGCGTGTCCCTCGCTGGGTCTCTGCCTGGGACACTCAAGCTCTCCACTGGCTTCTCCCTGCAGATCTACTCCTCCCGTGACCTTGAGGACAACCTGAACAAGATACGTGAGATTTTATCTGATGACAAGCATGACTGGGATCATCGTGCAAATGCGGTAAGCGCTCATTCGAAACCTCTGATTTGGGGGGGCTTGTCTTTCTCTTGGGTTGCATTCTCGTTGGCTGATCCAAGCCCCTAGCCCTGGAGATTGACTGCCGAGTGGCTCCCTGAAGCAGTGTGGTGCCCTCATGTTAGGGTCCTTTACTAGTAGCCAGTGTGACTGCTGTTAAAACTCGTGCGTGTGTGTGCTGGGTACTTCTGACCACCGATGATACCAGAATCACTTGTTCTCCCAGTATTTTTGTCCTGCATTACACAATGAACGTAGCATAGAAATATCTGATATAGTCTGGAGCGTCCTTTTCTGAACTATGCCTTTAATTTGTTGCCGTATTTCGGCGTTTTGTGCGCGCGAGTGTGACTGCGCGTGAGTGTGAGGTTTTCACACGTCTCCTTTGTGGCTCCCAGCTGAAGAAGGTGCGCTCGCTGCTGGTGGCCGGGGCTGCCGACTACGACTGCTTCTACCAGCACCTGCGCCTGCTGGACGGCGCCTTCAAACTGTCGGCCAAGGATCTGCGCTCCCAGGTGGTGCGCGAGGCCTGCATCACTGTGGCGTGAGTGCTTCCGGGTCAGGGGTCACGGTGGTGCTCCTTAAGCTGGTATTGGGGTTAAATGATAGGAATGAGCACCCAGCCTGTTTCCAGGGGGGCTTCAGCTGCCTTGGTCATTAGTGTCCCCTCACTTTTCACTCCTGCCTCCTGGTGCCCCCCACAGCCACCTGTCCACAGTGCTGGCTAACAGATTCGATCATGGTGCAGAAGCCATCTTACCCATCCTGTTCAATCTGATCCCCAACTGCGCCAAGGTGATGGCCACCTCAGGTGTCGCCGCCATCCGCTTCATCATCCGGGTGAGTCGTTCACTTGGCAGCGCGCCCCCACGAGGGTCACTCAGCGGCTCGCGGCCGCGCTCACCCATGCTTGCCGCGCTTCATTTTGCACATGAAGATCTTTCCGCATGCCGGGCATTCAGCAGGCCAGTGGCGTGACTGAGAATCAGGGGCCTTGTGACTGTGTTGGACGCTGCTTTGTGCCGTGTGATTTTCGGTGGTGCGTGCTGCACTGTGGGGCTGCACTGGCCTGCCCCGCCTGCTCTCTGGCGCCCCCTGACTGCCGCTCCTCCTCCCCACAGCACACCCACGTCCCCAGACTCATCCCCCTCATCACCAGTAACTGCACCTCCAAGTCCGTGGCCGTCAGACGGTGAGCTCTGCCTTCCGGTGTCCAGTTTGAGAGGAACGTCTGCATGTGTCACTGTAATATGATCTTAAGGCTAATGTGGCACACAGGGACCTGCTTCCAGTCCAGGGTCCCCTTTGGTGGTTGATGATGTTATTGCGTCCCCTGCAGGCGTTGCTATGACTTCCTGGACCTTCTGCTACAGGAGTGGCAGACTCATTCCCTGGAGAGGTGAGCAGGTCATGGACCAGTGAGCACCATCCAAAATCTGCTTCTGGGGCCTGACAGTAAAAGACAGAATAGAAATGTAAATGGAAGAGTTACTGGGTACCTTATCAGGAATGGCGGCGCGGTTTATACCGGAATCTGTCGACATAGCTGACTCTAATCTGCCACAGAGACGATTCTGAGGGTGTACAGACTGTCTGTCGCCGCCTGTCTCCTTCAGGCACACCACCGTGCTGGTGGACAGCATCAAGAAGGGAATCCGGGACGCGGACGCCGAGGCTCGTGTCGAGGCCAGGAAGTACGCTCAAGCCCCCGCCGCCTCCACCCCGTGTACCCTTATCCTCTTCCTGTCACCCGACTGAGACTCCCTGTTCTCTACTGCCCCTTCAGGGCATACTGGGGTCTGCGGCAGCACTTCCCCTCGGAGGCGGAGACTCTGTACCACTCGCTGGAGGCATCCTACCAGCGCAACCTGCAGTCGTGTTTGCGGGGGGCGGGGAGTGCCACCTCGCTGCCGCAGTCAGACCGTTCCTCCTCCAGCTCGCAGGAGAGTCTCAAGTAAGAGTCAGGCGCTCTGCTCTCGGCCTTCCAGTCTCTGCGGCCTGCCGTTTGGTTACACCCCGGCGAGTGTGTGACGTGTCTGTAGCACGTAGACTGCATGTGGGCCCACGCATACCTGTGCTGACCGCAGCTCCTTTCGTTTGGCTCTTGTCTTCTCGCCAGCCGGCCTTCGCCATCCGTGTGGTCTGCGGCTCCTGGAAGAGGTGAGATTTCGCTTTTGTCTCCTGTGATCCGTGCTTGTCCTCTTGGCCGGCACGGTACTGGGGCTCTTTGGGTCGGCCCGGCTCCAACTGAGCTGTGTTGAGTGCGCGGTACTGCCGCCCTGTAGGTCACACTGAGATGCTGCCTTGGCTCCTCTCAGCGTGTGGGCCGGTGTGTGCGTGTGTTGAAAAGCAGCCTGTCCTGTCTTACACCCCTGTAGTCCCGGCCAGCACCAAGGCAGGGGGCGCGCCCGTGTCCCTGCAGCGCTCTCGTAGCGACGTGGATGTCAACGCCGCCGCGGGAGCCAAGGCCCGCCTCAGTGCCCACACAGGGGGCACCGGCCGGCTGGGTGCCTCCGGTCTGCCCCCGGGCTCCTACGCTTCTCTGGGTAAGTCAGCATAGCACGGGGGGTGCTTTTGGGGTGGGGTGCTGATTGTCCCCAGACCTTGCAGGGTCAGGGGTCTCTTAATGAAACGGCAGCTTTCACTGGTACGGCGTCTGGAACCTCCATCTGCTAACTGCAGCATGTGACTCTCTCTCTCTCTCTCAAACATGTCCTCTCTTTTGTTTTTCTGTCTAGAACTGACTCTCAGAGCAGTGGCTTCTGTCTGTCCTGTGTGTGTGTGTGTGCGCGCGTGCATGCGTGTGTGCATGCGCCTCTTGATTCCGCGTCCTCCTCTCGCATTAACACACTCGCTCTCCTCTCTTCTCCGCGCATGGCAGACGGCGGCTCGTCTGATAAGCTGGATGGTAAGAACACGCAGCCCTCTCCGCTTCTGCCCCCTGCTGCTTCTCTTGCTCATTGTCTTGATGGCTACATTAATACTTGGTGGTGGCAAGAGTGTCAATAAATGAGCTGTGATCAAGGCAAATGATCACGGGGGGGGGGGGGGTAGTGCAGAGCTGCCCAGGAGTTTGCCGCCAAGGTTTCCTCTGATGTCCCTGGGCACCCCTGCCCTCATAGGCGTGACCCTGCCCCCACAATGCTGTGCACCTTACTAATGACCTCGGTTTTTTTTCTGTGCTTTACAATATGATACGAGTCTTGATATTCTTCACATTTTCCTCAGATGAACTCTAACTTTTGTAACTTCCTGTAATATCACTAGGTGCTTTCACTGTGTTCAGACTGATGTTCACTTACGTGGTGCTAGTCATACCGGCAGCATAGCTAAGCTCAACTGGAGTTTGACCAGAGTTAAACTGGTGATTTTTAAGCAGAAATATTTGTATAAGAAGCAAAACTGTGGTAGCTACTCATTCTGACTGACAGACAAACTTGTTTTCTCTGTTTAGGGACCTTTTGCGATGAGGGTAAGAACAGAATCCCCTTTCTGCGTGTTATGGTCGAGTGCAGTAGGTTTAGCTTGTAACCACTCTAGTGCGTTAACCCTGTAGTGTCCCTACCCTGCTGGCCTACCCGCCTAACAGGACTAGTTCAGACCTTTTCTGCACAACCCTTGACATTCTGCCAGTCTTTCCACTGCTGATTTAATGCAGTATTTCCCAATACGGTCCTCGGGGTACCTCCAGACAGTCCACATTTTTGCTCCCCCTCAGATCCCGGTCTTAGGGTCCACGAGGACTAGGTTGGGAAACACCGGATTAATGTTCTCAACCCTGATGACGGAACTAGTGGCTTGGGTCTCATCCTGATGGAGGATTTATCTTGCTATTCTTTGAAAACGAAGATGCTGATGGAAGAAAATGCTTTGATTAAAAATGTATCACCTGCTGCTGTCGCACAACAAAGCCCTCAAAAGCAGGAGTGCTCTGGTATTTTAAGATGAGATCCAGTTACAAATGGGTTCACACACAGTGCAAATATGGTACACATAGTGTGTGAAAATAAGCTGGTTGGCTGGTGGTTGACTTCTCCTACACTGACCGAGGGCATTTGCCAGAGAATGGTCTTCTGACCTGGCCTTCCAGTCTCAGACGATTCGATGGCAGTAGCCTTGGTGGAGCAATACTCCGGTTTCTACAGAGAAGCACGCAGTGAGGATGAGACCTTTGGAAAGTGCACCCCTTGGTGGATCTTTGAGAAAATGACCATGCCGTACCTGTCTGTCCCGAAGGTCGTCTGCGCACAAAGCAGACTCTCTCCACGCTGCCAAGCACTGCGGGCAGCAGCCAAGTGGACTCCAGGGGGCGCAGTCACAGCAAGGTGGTCTCCCAGTCACAGCGTAAGTATGCCTCCGTGCCACCAGCATGCTGTGGCCTTGTAGCCTTTGCCAGGCCTGAACTGCATTCAGTCTCCTGAGAATAAGGTGATTTATGGTTTTTTTGTGCCTGTAGGTTTTGATGAATCTGATTGTACCCCAGGTATTTTGCCCTGTGTTGGCCGTGTGTGTGGTCTGTCTCAGCTGGGTCTCTCTGTTTATGGGCACTCACTGTTTTGCTGTGGTGGGTGTAGCTTCCTGCATGCTTTTCCACTGAAGTGTGCGGCTTCCCAGAGCCCTTTTCTGCTTGTGTCGCTATGTCGCCCTACCTGACGACACGCAGCAAGCGCTCGCCGGCTCCTTGCAGCATTAAGCTGCTCTCTTGACGCTGAGTCCCTCCTGGCCTCAAGAAAAGTGTGCGGCTCTTTCAGCACCTGCCATGGCCTGGTTTTTATGCCCATCCAGTCTGCAGTAATGTCCTGTCAGGGCAAACAAATCCAGCTTCCAAGTGGTTTGTGTAAAGGCCTGCACTGGGGAGGGTTTAAATAAAATGGAGAAAGCTACTTTGGAGAGATGGTCTAACAGTATAGTATGGCGTGTGTGTGTATCAGACAGGGAGTATGTTTACAGTATGGCGCCCATTTGTGTCTCAGATAGTATGCTTACAGTACAGTGCTGTAGTGCGGCACCCATTTGTGTCAGGCAGTATGCTTACAGTACGGCGCCCATTTGTGTCAGGCAGTATGCTTACAGTACGGCGCCCATTTGTGTCAGGCAGTATGCTTACAGTACGGCGCCCATTTGTCAGGCAGTATGCTTACAGTACGGCGCCCATTTGTGTCAGGCAGTATGCTTACAGTACGGCGCCCATTTGTGTCA
>JAODLD010000052.1:16570738-16588901 GCA_026781065.1 Mormyrops boulengeri | reverse complement strand
ACTCACCTCACGCCCATCCCCCCCGCCCCCCGTGCCCCTGCTCTGCTTCATTTTCACTGCTTGTCTCTCATTTATGTGACTCCCTTTAGTACACGTGTAAGTAAAATCAAGGTGACCGCTAACTAATTTTTTGGCTTGACTGTAAGATGAAATGAGTAGTATAACATCGGGTATCCATGCAGCTTACATCGTTTTTCTGTTTTCGGCTCTGGTTTTAGCTCAGGGACGCCTCTTTCGATGACTCTCCACAGTCTTTATAACTTGGGTCTCCCAGTGTGAGAGTCAGGTTTTGGTGGGGGGTTTCCTGGGGCAGATGCTGGGAGCTTGGGCCTCTGGGTGGGGGGTGGGGGTTCACTTTCTTCCAGCAGTCACCTGGTTGCTGGTGCTGGAGGTCCTTTTGCTGGGCTCTGACAGGCTCCTGGCTCAGTACAGTGCGGTCAGTGAGGTCTCACCGCCCAGCCTCATTGCACCCTGCAGTATCCTGTCCTGTTTCATGATTCCTTTAGTTAGATCCAAAAAGGGAAGAACCTTGAATGAATTAAGAGCCACTTCGGCATCCGAAAATATTCGGCTGAATGAGCAAAAAACTGAATTTTATAAAGCCGCCAGCTTACCGACCTCCTCTGACCGCCATCTGCAGCGTGATTCGGCATCTCGTTCGCTTTTGCTTGTGAGCCGTCGCAGTAGCATAACGTTCATCCGTCAAGAAAACAGTGGGACAGTCGGTAATCCTCACAGCCGGACTTGCTGTCGATCCAAAAAAGCCGTAAAACCCATAACATTGTTTTACGTCATACGTTTACTTTCGCTTTATATTCCTAGTCTGCCGACGAGAAAAACCACACAGTTCCAGTTGGGGAATGTAATCAGAATTAAACTAAAGGCACATGTCTAGTGTGGAGTTCGTATGAGCAGAAGGGGGGGTTCAAAAAAGCCCCCAAAGACGTCTGAGCGGTGCGTCTTGTTTTGCCTTGTTTATTACAGTGGGTTTTGCGTGATATTTAGGGGGCAACGTGTGGCTCAGTGGGCTAAGCCTGTGTGCTTTGTAATCAGAAGGTCGCCAGTTCAAACCCTAGCTCCCTAGCTCCCTGGGCGCTGCCCCCCGCAGACAGCTGAGGTAGACGTAACGACAGTTTCCCCACAGGGATTAATAAAGTGATGATTATTATATTGAAGTACATTTTAAAGTTCATTTCAGATAAAATACTCAGAAAAAAAGTCAGAAGTGTCCCTAATTCAGTATAGGACAGAATACACATAATTGCACTGAAATAAATAAAATCGATCTAAAAATTATTTTGAAAACAAACCTGATTATAGTCTATAGATTACACCTATTTATCCAACATTTCAGACAGTCTCTGTTTTTATAAAGTGTTTTCAGCTTTCGATTTCATGACAGAGCATCTGCTGTATTGTAACATTGGACCTTTTCGGTTTGGGTCTCGTTCGCTGCTGTTAACACTAATGGCGCGTTAGCGGTAACAGAAAGGGCTGCACACGCCATTTTACGCGTTTCTAGGTGGCTGAAGGAGGCCGATGTTCATCGGTTTTTATTTTTGACATTTGAAAAATCTGTTGGCAATGTTCAGAAGAGATGAAAACACCTGCATTTGACGAGCTCAGAAGCAAAATTAACCAAATACATTCATCTGAACAAGTTGGTACATAAATGATCAAGTAATTACCCAAAGTTTATTTTTGCTTTAGTATTCAGCCGAATAAAAAATTTTTTTAGTTTTGGTAAAAAATTAATTCCGGTGCGTCGCTTGTTCTGATGTTCGTTATTTATTTTTATCGTTATTTATGCGTATTTTCAGTGTTCTTTCAGGGTTTTGTGCTGTACTGACTCTGTGTCTGTAGGAATAGGGCTTCACCTGTCGTTGTCGTGGAGATATGTGGGTGTGTAGCTGGGAGCCGGGCCGCCCGCTTGATGCGATGAGCCGTGGGCCTATGCGCTCTGGCTGCCGACGGAGGCGCCTGGCTCTGCACAGCTTCCGCCTGGCTTTCTCTCCACTGGAGGGCGATGTGCTGCCTCCTCCCCCATCAGATAGGTCTCTCATGCGGCTGCCCCTTTCCCCTGTCCTCCTGCAGCGGGCAGCCGGTCGGGCTCCCCGGGGCGGGTACTGGCCAGCACAGCCCTCAGCACAGTCGGCTCTGTGGGGGCCCAGCGTGTCCAGGCGGGCCCGGGCTCATCGCAGCGCCGCAGCCGCATTCCTCGCAGTCAGGGCTGCAGCCGGGACTCCAGCCCCACCCGCCTTTCAGTCGGTAAGGAGCATGCAGCCCCACCCTCCTCCTCAGCTCCCATCTCATTGGCCGCCCTGCTGTTTCTTGGCTGATGCTCCTCCACCATTAGTCAGCCTCGCTTCACCCTCTGATGCCCTCTGATTGGGTGCCACTCTTCAAGAAGCCCCACCCCTCAGTTCCAGGAGTCTCCGTGTTTCATTTCCTGCCTTGTAACTGTAAACTGCTTCTCAGCCATGATGAGTGTGCCTCCTGGTGGAGGGGGGGCAGAACTCTCATAGAGAGAGAGGGAGAGAGTCAGTCACATTGCCTCCAGTTCCAGGTTTAGTTTATGCTCTCTGCGCTGAATAAGTTTAACACACTGATAATGATAGGATGTAAAATAACTGCTGGCTGTAAAGATACCAAGACATTAAAGCCTACATTTCTAAATGCTCCACAGTGTATAGTAATATCTTACTATATGTTTGCGGAGCGATGCGAGTTGTGGCACCCGGCTGAGTATGAATGATTGTGGTCGTGTTTAGCTTTGTCCCAAAGTATTTCTAACCACAAGCAGTGGGTCTTTCTGATTCTCTGCGGCTCTGGGTCCAGCTGAGGTCGCCCTCGGTCCCGATCCGCTGGTGGCGGCTGACAGACATGCTGAGAAAGCGCTTCCTCTCTGTTCTCTCTGACCTCAGATCCTCCCGAATCATTCGAGTCTCCCTGGCACCATTTTCACCCTTCTGCAGTCATGCCTTATTCCTGTCTGTCATCTCTCCGCGGGCTACGGACCCCATGTCTTGCTTGTTTTCTTTGGACGGCGTGGGGTTAAACCACATTCAGGCACAACCGCTGGTGTCACTCGTTCAGTAGAATCATCCCTTAAGGTTTTTTGCTGCTGCTTAAAATTTGCTGCTTCTCAGGTCTGAATGGCTTTTTGGCGTAAATGTGTTGAGGTGTTTGCTCAGACTTGAGAGCTGCTACAGGTTCTGTGTCTTTCCTAATCTGCCTTTACTTTACTCTCTCGATATAAAGCCCCCTCCAGTATCAGCCAGCACTACAACGGGAGCCTTGGAGGTAAGAGCAGCTCGCGGTTCACCGGCTCAGTCTCTCCCGCACTGCTGCGCCTCACTTCCACATCCCCTTCAGGGCGCCTGCCGCCATGCTGCCTAATGTCTCTAGGACCAGTGGGGAGGATTGTCTCCGGCTCTGCATAATCAGTGCTCATAAGGCTCATAAGGTTTCTAAACGATGGTGTGAGAAAACGACACCCCACTGTTGTACAGTAACAGCTCAGGGTTTGACTGAAGCTCTGTTGTACAGTCTGTGGCCTGTGAAGGAGAACTTGCTGCCCGGTAGAGGCAGTGTCACGCCGGCCCTCTGTGGCCTGTGAAGGAGAACTTGCTGCCCGGTAGAGGCAGTGTCACGCCGGCCCTCTGTGACCTGTGAAGGAGAACTTGCTGCCCGGTAGAGGCGGTGTCACGCCGGCCCTCTGTGGCCTGTGAAGGAGAATATGCTGCCCGGTAGACGCAGCGTCACTTCGGTCCTCTGTGGCCTGTGAAGGAGAATATGCTGCCCGGTAGAGGCAGCGTCACGTCGGTTCTCTGTGGCCTGTGAAGGAGAATATGCTGCCCGGTAGAGGCAGCGTCACGTCGGTCCTCTGTGGCCTGTGAAGGAGAATATGCTGCCCGGTAGAGGCAGTGACACGTCGGCCCTCGTTTCATTCCTCCTTCCAGAATGTGTGCTGCCAGGCGAAGCCGGCATTCCTCGCCACAGGGCACCTGGCGTGTCCCGGCGTCTGCCCACGCCGCCTCTAGGTTATTAAATAGATTGGATAATTGGAACAGCAGCCTCCTGCCTGCTACCTGCACTAATCGTTTCTTGTTTTCTTCCTTTTTGTGAAGTTAGTCTGCTGTAGTTTCTCCCTTGTTTATTAAATGTGCAGGGTGAGGATTATCTATGGGAACAGAAGTCATCCTTCATTTCCTCTGTGTGTGCGCGTGCCTGTATGCATTTCCTCACATCCCAGCTGACCTGCGCATTCATATAAAGTTGCTGTTCCTCTTCCTGAGGTCTCTCTCTCTCTCTCTCTCACACACACACAAAGGGGTTGGAGGCAGTGCTGTTGCCTTGAGGTCCTTTGTCCTTGTCTTGCTGTGCAATGAGTGCCCCTTGTGTCTGTTCTGACCGCTCTCCTCCTTTCTCTGTCTTCCTCACTGCTGCTCTCTGCTTTCCCGTGGCTCGTCACGGCCGGTAGCGCGAGGCAGCCGAATCCCTCGGCCTAGTATGAGTCAGGGCTGCAGCCGGGAGGCCAGCCGCGAGAGCAGCCGGGACACCAGTCCTGTGCGCTCTTTCCAGCCCCTCGGTGAGTACCAGCCTGCCCCACCCACCCTGCATGACCCCCGCCCCCAAAAGCGCCCAATCACAATACGAATCCGAATACGATCCACAATATGAATTTGAGACCGTCGAGTTTTTCTGCCACCTGCCGTTGCCTCTGGGAAGCCTTTTCATCCTTGTGAATTCCTGTGATTTATTTCAGCTTTCCCCTGCCTTTCTTCCAACACTATGCTCTATTCTTCCCCTTTTTAAAAAGTATTCTTCTGCTTATGAAGAAAAATGTAGTGTACTCCTCTGCAGTTTGTGGTCTGGTCATTTTGTACAGGTGCTGGTTCAGATCCTGCTGGTAACTAAGTATTCGTGTTGTGACCCTGACTAGGCTCTCGAACATCTGCAGATAGCCCAGTGGTCACTCTGTCGTCTCAAAGACTCGATGCACCTAAACTGAATCTTAGGTCCTTGAGTCAGTCTGTCAGCGTTTTAGACCTTGGAGAACATAGATGGAGCCACATGAGATGTCAGAAAATGTATCTCTCTCTGTGCCCCCATTGAGTTCCTGTAAGATTAGGGAGATATTTTGGACGTTAGCGATGGGTGATGTTTGCGGAGCATCGGGCATTAGTGGTGGGGGGTGTTTCTCAGGGGGCCGCGTCGGCGCACGGCGGAGCGTTTCGCAGGGGGCCGCGTCGGCGCACGGCGGAGCGTTTCGCAGGGGGCCGCGTCGGAGCACGGCGGAGCGTTTCGCAGGGGATCGCGTCGGCGCACGCTGGGGCCTTTAGCAGGGTCACATACTTCTAGTTTGGCCTCCATGTTCCTTCCATGGTACACCATCCCACACCCCCTGTCTGCCTGCACGCAAAGACACTAACCAGTGCGGGCTCTGTGATTCTCCGTTGCAGCCTCACGACATCACTCCCGGTCCACTGGTGCCCTCCACGCACCCGACGTTTTTGGGGCAGCAGGTGAAGGCTGAGTAGAACCTCCATGTCCTTAGCTTCAGTTTTCAGCGCCATGTTTTTCCTTCTCATTTGCTTTTCCATTCAGCTTCATGGATTTTTTTTGAGTCTCACTTTGCAGTTTAACATGGTTTTTGTTCTGAGCCCCTTTTGCATCCATGAGTTTCGATCTCTGCGCTGCCTGGGGGGAATAGAGGGCTGTGAGTCTTCATGACCCCCCCCTCCCCCGTAGTGTAACACGGCATAAATGGGTTTCTTTGAATCCCACTGTGGGTGAGCAAGTCTGGGGTTTCTACCATCCATCATTATGGGTCTTTTTGGATTGTTTTGCCATCTTGGGTCACCCATTCTTTGTTTTACTGCACAAATGTGGGATTTTATGTTGTCATGTCACCCGGGTGTCTGAGTGGACCGGAACGTGATTGGGTCTGTCTACATGTCAGGCGAGCTGGCCCAACAGGCTGTGCAGACCCTTCTGTGTCCGCACAGGGCTCTGACCCTCACTGACCTGTGGGAGGCGCTCTGTGCCTGGGGTTAAGGCCTCTGCTTTTCTTCTCAGGCACCGGCTACGGGCTCAGCCAGGCGGGCCGCCTGTCCTCGTCGGTCAGCGCCATGCGGGTTCTGAACACCGGCTCTGACGTTGAGGAGGCTCTGGCTGACGCCCTGGTACTGACCCGTTCTGCTGCCCTTACAGCTCCCACCATGCCTGCTATAGCTAACACTCCCCTGTTTCTCGGCCTCTACTGCTGTATCACAAGTGTAATACCATTCCTCCTCACAAGGGGTTGCTTTTAGGGGTGGGGTTAGTCTGTTTGTATGCCACCGTCTGTGTGCCTGGCCTCCTTCACTACCTCTTCCCACTTAACCGCTGTCTAACTGCTCTCTTCCTCCCGCTAACGCTGACAGCTTCTAGGAGACATGAGGACCAAGGTAGATTTACTTTTTATTTTCCCCCGCTCTGTTTCTTCTTAAACTTCTCTCCCACTTATGGAAGAGATGGTTGCTTCTCAAGCTGGTGACTGATTGTCATTGTTTTTATAAATAGGTGTATATTTGTTAGTGGGTCTCCTTCAGGGTCTAGGATTCCACTGGCTCCCTCTGCTGTTAGCATTGTGATTCAGCATGAGTGTCTAATACCTTCTGATACCCTTACTGAAGGGTCGCCTGATTTGGTACCCCTGCCTGTCACACCCCCACAGCGAAAGGCTGGGCGGCGGCGTTACGACACCTACGGCATGTACTCAGACGATGACGCTAACAGCGATGCCTCCAGCGCCTGCTCGGAGCGCTCCTACAGCTCGCGTAACGGCAGCTTGCCCACCTACATGCGGCAGACGGAGGATGTGGCCGAGGTGCTCAACCGCTGTGCCAGCGCCAACTGGTCTGAGCGCAAGGAGGGCCTGCTGGGCCTCCAGAGCCTGCTCAAGAGCCAGAGGACCCTCAGGTACGCTGCTTCCACCTGTCCTGCACCTCCTTGGAACACACCCCTCCCTGGTCTCCCCTTCCCTTCCCGTCCTGGTGCCTGGTCCCGGTCCGCCCTTCCTAGCTAAAGTCTCTCCTGGCCCTGGTCTTCCCGGTCTCCCCTCCCCTCCCCTCCCCAATTAACAGCTGTCCTATTGGCCCACAGCCGCGTGGAGCTGAAGAGGCTCTGTGAGATCTTCACCAGGATGTTCGCCGACCCGCACAGCAAGGTATGCCCTGGCATGTGCGACTTCTTCGCCGGTTGATTGTATACCGGATTCTGCCTACAGTGGAGGACGGGGGTCTTGCTGTTCGGGCCCCCGGGGCATACTGTAAGTGGGTGGTTGGGCATGCTTGGCATGGGCCTGCGGGGGCACTATTGAACTGACACGGGATTGAAGCGAGCTGCACCCCCCTCCCCCGCCGCACACAGCATCCAACGTGATCCCGGTGACCTCTGTAGCACACTCACCTCCGTAACACACTGACCTAAGGCGCCTTAGCAGAGACTACCAACTAACCCTCTGACCGAGTGCCAGTTGTTTACGCATCGACACGCTGGCCGATTATCGTCTTTTTCCCCAGTTCTTCCTCTACTGCCCTGTTGTTTTTGTTTACCCCCCACCTGACCTCTGAATGGCTGTCGTCAGCAAACGATGAACGGTGAACAATTTGACTTTCAGCTAGAAGCGGGGAGCAGGGGCTTTGGTCCGGCAGAATCCGGTATAAGCTCAGCCTCTTTTAAGGTACCTCCTGTTCTCCTGTCGCCTTCCCCTCTTCTCTTCTCTCTGCTCCGCTCCGCTTTCGGGCTTGTAGGGTGGTAGGTGTGGACGCCGGGTCACTCAGTACTGAGCTGCCCTTCCCTTCCTGCCGAGGAGCCCCTCCCCTGAAGTAACCCTTCCACAGCGCTCTTCCTAGCTGTCGAACATGTCACACACCCATCTGGCCCACTTACACCTTACTTTCTCTACAAGAGGCTCTAACAAATCCTAGCTGATGGTGGTTCTTCCATTTTTCTGTGTTTGCCCTGTGCATTAGTCCGTCTGAGTGTCCCCTGCGTGGGGGAAAAGTTAGAGGATTTTTTGCAGATATTTGCAGGGATCATTGACTTGGAGGAAGTGCGATACCCCCTGCTGTAATGGTAGCCATTTTCAGCTCTGCACGGCCTGATCTGAGTGCTCAGTTTCTCAGGGCTGCCGCCACACACCCGGGCCTCCTGTAGGGGCGTTCACTGAGCAGGCCCCCTCATCATGGGTGCAGGGCCCACACCCCCTAGTGGATAACGGGTCACTTTCCATTTATCAGAGGCTGTAAGACTGTTAGCAGCTAAATGGACTAGTGAGCGGGCGCGCTGTGTCAGACTGAGCCGGCCCTTTGTTCCGGAATGCTCCTGCACCGCGTGAGAGGGGACTTTCCCACTGACACACTGGTTTGGTTAAACACGGACAGTTTATCAGTGGTATCTGCATTTCTGACCAGTTATCCCACCTTTAAAGCTGGAAGTTAATTGGTGTTTCTTTCTCCTTTTTCTTATATATTTACCCTCATGCCCACCTGTCATGGAACTTTATAGAGAGTAAGTGGGTTTCGTCACCGTGATGGACTTTTCTCTTGCATGGGAGTGAAATTAACCCATTTTAACTACCTCTGTGTGTGTGATAGGAATATATGATCTGTGTGTGTGTGTGTGTGTGTGTCTCTGTGCGTCTGACATGCAGCTGCTGTGGTGCATCAGGAAAAGTCCACCTTAAATATGCATTATGCCGAATCTCCAATAAATCCAGTAAATCCAATGGCTGATGCGTGGTTGCTTGACTTAATCGGATGCATGATGAGTGCCTGCTTTGGCTGTGTGGTGATCCTGCGAGCTGTCTCGGTGGCACTGGCCTGCTTCCAGATTTCTAACCCCATTGCTTCCTTACCAATAGAGGCTGAATCCCTTTGTCCTTCTTGGGCTTGACACCTATATTTGCCTTGGGCATCAGATCTGCTGCTGTTTTATGATCTCAGTGAACTTACCAGCATGCGAGGTGGAAGGCATCTCTTCAGCTATTCGGCAGTAGTGCTGTGAGAGTGTGTGAGGCCTCTTTTGGGTACTAATGCCTTAATTCTCGGAAGGACTGAGTGGAGGGCGTCTGGGGGTCGCCTTGCTGTACGGCTCATGCTGTGCTGACCCTACCCCACCTGCTACAGGTGTTCAGCATGTTCCTGGAGACGCTGGTGGACTTCATCCTGGTGCACAAGGAGGACCTCCAGGATTGGCTCTTTGTGTTGCTCACCCAGTTACTGAAGAAGATGGGTGCTGACCTGCTGGGCTCTGTCCAGGCCAAGGTCCAGAGGGCGCTGGACATCACCAGGTGGGTGCCCCCCCCCCCCGAGAGTATTGTGAGTAGCTGGCACTGCTGCTTGCCGTCTGGCCTGTAAAAGGGCGCATAACTCCTGAACACCCTGACCAGTATTCTTTTGTTCGGAAGTCCTTCTTATAAAGCAAATTTGTCCCTGGCTGCTTTTTCTCTTGCCCTGCAGCTGCCACACCTCAGAGTGGCGCTGTTCCACCATGTCGCAGGGGCAGCTTGCGGTGCCTCCCCTTTGCTTCCTGAGGAAGGGGCCTGATCTCTGCATAGCTCAGATGCCCACGATCTGGTGCCTTATTTAGTCCCTCTGCTTGTCTTCCTTCACAGAGACTCCTTCCCTAATGACCTGCAGTTCACCATCCTGATGAGGTTTACGGTGGACCAGACCCAGACGCCCAACCTGAAGGTACCCACAAAGAACCGCTTGGACTAGTGATTGCTGTACTGGATGGTGTGATTTCTTTGAGGGCACTGGGGGGTGCTGCAGTGCATGCAGAAGGTGGTAAATGGGGTTAGGGTTTCCCTGTCTGCGTGACACTGGGGCAGCTGGTTCGTAATTTGGCCTGTTTTAGTGCCTCTTCACACAGGTTTGTACGCATTTGTACTGTAACAGTGGTGTTCATGACTTTGTGCCCCAGGATCATGTGTAAAGCCTCAGAGTGACTCTGTATAAAGCCATGTGTTCATCACCATCATCACCAGCTGTTAACAATGACGAACGTGTAAATGAGAAATCGTGAGAGAGATACGCATCGTGCTACTGCAAAGTTAACAAAAATAAAAGGCCTCGAATTCTTAATTTCCCAGCAGTCTATGAAATGGGATGACTGACAGACAGACAGATAAACATGTGGAATTTGACGTAGCTTAGTACAGAAATTTATAACCATTCACATGCAAGAACAGGGGGACTGGATTAATGTTGCATGCTCAAGAAGGAGATTCCATCTCCGGAGGCTTTTAAAGGGGGGCCTCCTGGTTTGCTTGCATCTTCTCTCATTCAGCAAACTGATGGAGGTCCATCTGATTTCCAGCTGTCTAAGCCAGAGAACACCTCTAGCTAACAAGGTCGCAAAGGTCATGAACTCAGGTTGGGGACAAGTAGTGAACATGACCACCCCTCTGTCAGAACCAAACAGTCGGAGTTTGGGTCACTGAACAGAGGAAAAAACTTAAATTCTTTTTTAGTACTTCTTGTTACCTATTTGATGGGAATGTGGTGCCGGCGCTGGAGGGATCGGCATAGTCGTGCCTGTGTCTGCGGTGCCTGAGTGCTGTGTCCTCACACCCCTTTTCTCATGGTGCCCTCATTTCGGAACGGCCCCCACCGCTCCCTGTGCCCGCTCTTGCTCCCTGCGCCCGCCTGTACCCGCTCTCCCTCCCCGTGTCCTGCGCCCGCTCAGCTGCCCCTGCCAAAGCGAGCCTGTGTGTTTGTCCTGCTCACCGGCTTCCTGCCTTGGCTGCCGCTTCCCTCAGCTGCCGCTATGTCCTTCCTCTCCTGCTTATCCCCCCGCACCCCATGGTGTGTCTGACGGCCCCGTCTGTCCCTGCCGGTAATGGGCTCCCTTTCCTCTCTCTCCCCCAAGCCGGCACGGAGCTCTTGTTGCGGGCTGGGAGCTGCTATAAAATTGCTTCCCCGCTGCCACAGAAGGCCCGGGCGCCATGCCTGCACACTGCAGGAGCAAATCCAAGTGTGGGACCAGGCATCACAGGTCAGTGGTGCTATAGGGGAAGCAATTTTATACTGCGCTCCCTCTCTGACCTGCAGCTGCTGGTGTCACCAAACGGTGGGAAAAGCCCAAGGCTCTCGCAAACCTCCTTATGTGGGATTGGTCACATTCTGACTGAAGGGTCATCTTGTCTTTCTCCTCTTTGTTGGCTGTGGTAAGTGGCCAATGGGCAGGCTCCTCCTGTGTGGAATTCTGCCTGATTGGTTGCTTGTTCTTGTTTTCCTGTCATTTGGTGGTTCCCAGCCCAATCCTGTGTCTGTTTCTCCCAGCGGTTTGGATTGTGACTATACGTCGGTGTGAAGCTCATTGCTGAGCCCTGATCAGCACCTGAATAAATTACTGCAGCATCAGACGCTCACCTGGGTGCCCGATTGGTCCAAATGTCCACCAGGGACCTCCCCCCCCATTCATCAGTGGGCCTGTGATTGGTTGTCCATTACACCTGAGCCTGGTTTGAGGGCCTGTGTAGGACCTGGCCTTGTGCTGTGCTGTTGTCCTGCTTGCCTTGCAGTGTGAGCCCTGTTTTCCTGAATATTCAGGCCTGCTGACTTTAATCTGATTGGCTGTTTTGATGTCCCTTCATATAAAGACTTGGTGTTGGGGCGTCAGATTGCTTTGCATTGTCTCTTGTTGATTATTTAACGTCTTCAGCTGTTGGCTCCGGGAACCATGTAAAAATGAGCTTCTGATTTAAGATCAAAGGAGAAGACACTTAATCAGTCCCAGGGGAAACTTTTTACTTTATATATATTATAATATATATGTTTTTCATTTTTATTTATTTTTTGCGTGCAGAAACGGGGTACATAAAGTACACAGTTAAAAATAGCCGGAGAAAATGCAAAGACACGGTGCAAGCAAAACGCAGTAACTGCTCCGGGCCTTTGCCTGTCCCGTATGTGTGGCCGGTAGCTGAGTGATGGGGCACTTATTCAAAACCAAGCATAGGTGAACTGAGAGATTTCGTCATGTAATGAAACAGCCTTAGAGACCTGTCCTTGAGTATCATGGCAGGGAAGGGGGTGGCAAAATCTGTCTTGGGATTGTCTCATCTCCCCGTGGTGATCTGTTCTGTAGGGGGCCTGAGCTTCCCCTGGTTTAGGCCGTTCTCTCGTGCCCCTCTGCTCTTGCCTCACTACACTGTTCACTTTCTAGGTCAAGGTGGCCATCTTAAAGTACATCGAGACCTTGGCCATGCAGATGGACCCCGCCGACTTCGTCAATTCCAGTGAGACCCGGCTGGCCGTCTCGCGCATCATAACCTGGACCACTGAGCCCAAGAGCTCTGATGTCAGGAAGGTGTGCAGCTGCTTTTCACCTCCTCCGTTTTTACTTTTAAAGGGGCAGGTCACCCCAAAACAGAGACGTTTTAGAGGGGCTTGGTACCGATCTCCACACACCAGTGACCGAGGTGCTCATATCTACGCAGTAATACTATTGGAGTGTGAAGTTCAGTCGAAGACAATAGTTCATACATTAAACTGCTCCCTACAAAGTCTGTGGATTATCTCAAGTAACCAGGTCATGATTTCTGGTTAGAGACTCTGCTGTTGAATTTTTCAAATGTATTTTTCTGGCGCTTTAACCATCACAGACAGAAGGCCATTCACTCCCATTATATTAGAGAGAAGCCCAGCATGTCTACGGCCCATATCTCTAGAACTAAACTCCCAGAAGAGCAGCCTTGCTGGATCCATAGTGCTAAATTCCCTCTAAACCGTCTTTTTGTCAGATTCGGGGTGAATGGCCCCTTTAATTGAGTTTTGTTTTTGAGCTACTGCTCTTACCAAGGATGCAGCTCCTTTCCAAAGGCAGCTCGATGGAGTCCATTCTGTTGGTCTGCTTACGACGCCCCTCTCCTCCCTGTCGGCTGCAGGCTGCCCAGTCGGTGCTGATCTCCTTGTTCCAGCTGAACACCCCCGAATTCACCATGCTGCTGGGCGCTCTACCAAAAACGTTTCAGGACGGCGCTACCAAGCTGCTGCAGAGTCACCTCCGTAACAGCGGCGGCACGCCCCAGGTCGGTGTGCCCTGACCCGCACACCCCATTTGCAGGCTCGCCTGCTGCAGTGTGGGGCTGACGGTGCTTTTTCTGGCCCCCCCAGACCTCCATGGGAAGCCCCCTCACCCGGCACACTTCTCGAACCCCGGCCAGCTGGAGCAGCCCGCTGACCTCGCCCACCAACACCTCGCAGAATGCCCCGTCTCCCAGGTGAGCCATTCCCTTGTCCTACTG
Source organism: Mormyrops boulengeri (assembly GCA_026781065.1). Classification (NCBI taxonomy): domain Eukaryota; kingdom Metazoa; phylum Chordata; class Actinopteri; order Osteoglossiformes; family Mormyridae; genus Mormyrops; species Mormyrops boulengeri. Next base: position 16,575,598 of record JAODLD010000052.1, on the reverse strand, counting down.
GTGATCAGCTCTGCTAATTGGGCCCAAAGTCGTGCCTCTTGTGTCAGAGTGTAAAACCTGCCATTAGTCATTTGTGTTCTGCACATCCAGAATCAGCTGGCTGATGATCTCGGTGTAATGAATCGCTCTCTCGCTACCATGACAGCGCTTTTGACTATGACACGGAGAACATGAACTCTGAGGACATCTACAGCTCGCTGCGGGGTGTCACCGAGGCCATCCAGAACTTCAGTGTGCGCAGTCAGGAGGATATGAGCGACACGCCACGGTGGGATGGCGACGGGGTGAGCGTCTGTAGACCGACCACTATCGCCCCCTAGGTGGTGCCACTCCAGCTCCTGCCCACGTCACTGTATTTGCTGCACTATTAGCACTGGGGTGGGGGGGGCTAGCCCCCACAAATGAGTACCCGTGTCCCCCTTTCTGCTCGACATCCCTTACTGTCATTTAACCCTAACTGGTACCAGCTCTGCCATTCTGCATTCCATTTACCTCAGAGGTCGGAAATCAGAGCTGGGAATGACGTCACCCTGCACTGCACTGCAATGCAGAGTCGGAAAGGCATTTATTATTGTCGATTCTAGCCAGGTTCACCGTTGGCCATTGTTAGCAATATCATTTGATAATGATGTATTGCATGGTATTTTGTGCATAGAAACATTGTAGCAACATAGCAACGTCTGATAGCAGTTGGACAGGACTGTGTGTGTGATCAAATTAATGAGCCGCAAATAAAACGTAAGTGCTAGTAAACAGTATAAAATTACAGCTTTAACTTCTGCTAAAGCGCGCAGCCACCCTGAATTCTGAGTTCGGTGTTGTGGTTCCGCTGACTTTCCAAGGCCATTCAGAGGCCGCTCCAGCTGAACTTTCTGACTAGGAACTGGGAAGTTCCGACTTCCACGTACAAATGGAACGCAGAATTAGCCCTGGCCCCTCCCCCAAGAATCTTGGCCCTGCCTCCTATATTGGCATACACGTGTTTTGGGTCCTGCCAGTACCTGGACAGCCAGTACAGCTGTACTGCAAACGAAAATCCCTTTCTTTGAAATTGGTTGGGTTCAGGTTTTCAGAATTGTAGAACTTTACGGTGTTCCTGTTATTCTGACTGTTTTTAGCCCCGCTCTGGCTGTACAGTATGAATGAGGCAGCCTCTGATCATTTCTCTGGGTCGACTTGCTTAGGGCCGTAGGCTGCTTCCTGTCACAGCCAGTGCGGGGTGCTTCTGTTAGGGGATACGTTGCTGACTCCTCATGTTCGCCGCTGAGGCGGTGGAAGCTCTCTGGACCAGCTGCCTGCTGGGATCAAAGCAAAGCTTTGGCCCCTAATAGGGCAATTTGTCCCCCAAGAGAGCCAAGAAATGTGGAGAGTTCCTGGTGCGCCGACTGGCTTTTGGCCCCCCGCCCCCAGTGGCTGCAGCCCCAGCGGACTGACATGGATCTGCTGTTTTCACCTCCCACGCCGGCTCTCTGCCCCTTACCCCTGACTGGATTATTTTGCTCTCTGCTGTAGTTGTCCTGGCACAGAGCCTGTGCCCTGAGCCCCCCCCTCCCCCGGGCTCTTAAGTGGCATTGAACATTAATCCTGTGTCCAAAGAATATGTGAGAATTTGTAGCTGACTACAGCTTCTGGGCACCAGGTATGGCTGTTTTTGTGTTATGGGAATCTTCAGTGTTGCTTTATTGGTGGATTAGTGAGCCAGCTGACCAAGGCTGGCAACCCTGTGAGCTGGCTTTCTGAATTTGCAAAATGGAGAAACTGGCACAGAACTCATTGCTGTGGTACGTGTGCAGGGGATATCAGAATAATTTGTGTTATTAATAAAAATATAAATACAACGTGCGCGTACGCAGAGTGGATACGCGAGCATTGGGCTTGTGCGGCGTATGAACCAGCCTTAACCCACGACCCTGTCTCCGTCAGGGGGGTGTCGGCAGCACCGGGCCGGAGTGCAGGATGGGCGTTGAGTCCACAGACAGCGGGCGCACGGCGCTGGACAACAAGACTTCACTGCTAAACACCATGCCGCCGCTGCTGCACTCGAGCCCCCGTGGCCTGCGGGACTACAACCCCGCCCACTACTGCGACTCGCCCTTCAGCAAGGCTGCCCTCAAGGAGGCTGTGTTCACTGACGATGTTGAGCGTTTCCCCGAAGGTATATGGGGGGGCACCACCTCCTGTCGGGGGGGGAGGGATCTGTGTGTCTGTACACCTGCCAGTGTGAAGTGTGGCTGAGCTGGTGTTCGTATTTGAGTTTAGTGTTACATTGCCACATTGTCATCGGTTCTCTGTCACACTGACTGGGTTTTTACACTCAGTCCACCAAGAGCCTGAGGATCGAGCACTTCAATCTATCATGTCCCATTAGATGGCGGTCTGGACCAGTCAGAACTGGTCTCAGAGCTGCTGAAGGAGCTGTCCAATCACAACGAACGTGTGGAGGAGCGCAAGGCTGCCCTGTGCGAGCTGCTCCGGTTGGTGCGCGATGGCCAGCTGCTGGTGTGGGACGAGCACTTCAAGACCATCCTGTTACTGCTGTTGGAGACTCTGGGTGATCGTGAGGTGGGCTGCCATATAGGGCCACTTTTACAAACACCACCGATGGGAACTAGTAACTGATCAAGCCGAACCCTCCAACTAAGACCCAGAAAGATTGCACCTTGGCGTTGCCAAGGACTAGAATTAATGTTCACGCAGGTTTGCTAATGATAGCCAGAATGACGCATCATGAACCACTTGTCATATTTCATGACCCCACTAGATGGTGCTCTTGGTTTGCTTTGGGGCATGCTTTGTGTCCTTTTTTTGAATAGAGAGCACCATCTAGTGGGCTCAGAAGATACAGTAAATGCTTCATAATGCATCATTTTGTTCTTCACTTGAGAGGCGTATCACTGCAGCCAGGAGCCGAATGTCGATTGGGAGAGGCAATGTTATCAAGCCCCCACAAACTGAGGAGCCTGTTATCTGATACCCGAACCCTTGTAATAAACCCCTCCCACTCGACACTGTTGCTATATTTTCTTGCTTCACTGTGATTTCCGTACCAATTCCTTTATCTTCCCTACACGACCACATCGTTCACTACAATGCATAACTGTATTAGGGGTGTCAAGAAGCCCCCCAAGGGCATTTTTCAAACATGTGGTGTGACGATGGCCTGCCCGGTAGGCCGCCACCTTGTCATGTGACCCGAGTCTGCTGTCTCCCACAGCATGTGATCCGGGCCCTGGCGCTGAGGGTGCTGAAGGAGATTCTGCACCGGCAGCCGACCCGCTTTAAGAACTATGCCGAGCTGACCATCATGAAGGCCCTGGAGTCCCACAAGGACCCGCACAAGGAGGTCCGGTCTGCTCCACACTCTCCTGTAGAGCTCCCTCGTAACGTCTCGGTTTTGTGGAATTTGAAGATCTCAGCTTTTGATCTGAAAACATCACTTACTTTTAATGCATTTTTGTTACCAAAATGGATACAGAGCATTAACTGATGGAAGCTCACATTCACCTTCACCCCCCCCCCCCACCCCCACAAGCTTTTACTGGTGTTACCCTGTCCCCCAGCTGTGTGAGCTGTGCCCTTGACAGCAGAGTTAGTCACTGTGACTTCATGCCTGACTCACCTACAACTTAGTGAAAAACAAACTAGAGAGTTTGTCCACTCCAGGCAATAGTGTTCCCTGCCTGTGTCTGTACCATCATCCCCCGTCCCGCCTGAACATCCCCCCTGCCCCTCCACAGGTGGTGCGGGCGGCAGAAGAGACAGCAGCCATGTTGGCCAGCTCCATCAGCCCAGAGCAGTGCACCAAGGTGCTGTGTCCCATTGTGCAGACAGCCGACTACCCCATCAACCTGGCCGCCATTAAGATGCAGACCAAGGTCATCGACCGGCTCTCCAAGGACGGTCTGAGGCAGATGCTCCCTGAGATCATCCCAGGACTCATACAGGTAGGCTGTTTCCTGAGCCTGACCCTGGACAGCGCTGCCCCCTGTGGTTGGTGTCGCGGTATGACCGCAGCACATGCGTGACTGTCTCCTTTCCTGCCAGGGATATGACAACTCTGAGAGCAGCGTGCGAAAGGCCTGCGTCTTCTGCCTGGTGGCGCTGTACTCCGTCATCGGAGAGGAGTTGAAACCACACCTCAACCAGCTGTCTGGCAGCAAGGTGGGCTCCCCTAACTCTTCCACACCTCAGTTCTCCTCCTCCTCCTCCTCGCTGTATCTCTCCTGACCTGAGCCGGACCTCAGCAGTCACTGTGTCACTGTGAGCTGTTACCCTCTTGCGTTAGTTAACTGCCAGGTTAGCAGAGGAGTTCAGGGTGCTGCCTGTTTTAACAAACCGACATTTTTTTTTTCTCTCTTGTTCTCCCTCCTCTCCTATAGCTGAAGTTGCTGAATCTGTACATCAAGCGTGCTCAGACAGGCTCCGGCAACACGGAGCCATCTGCTGACATCTCAGGCCAAGGCCTATAGAGGGAGGTGCAAGGGAGTCAGGACAGTGCCTTCTGCAGGCTGGACAGGAGAGGAAGAGGACGTGGGCAGGACGCCGCCCAGTTTGACTCCACACACACACACACACAAACACACACACACACACACACACACACACACCTACACACCTACACACCTTTTGCTATGCATGTAGCTACATTATGCTACTTCAGCCCATGCAACGCCTTCAGCTGTGAGGGGCTCCGATACCCACCACCTGGACTTGTGGAACAAGCTCAGCTTTACCACTGGGGGCGACTTTCCAGTTCATACCCAGTATCTGGACCCCATGCATGCTGGCTGTCCTTCACCTCAGGTCCCATCACCCTAGGTAAACGGCAGTGTTACCTGTGACACACACACACTATATATA